>JAUCMT010000059.1:4205405-4230299 GCA_032357475.1 Enteromius thamalakanensis
GAAAAAACAAACAGAAGAAGAGCGCGAAATCTGACGGACATTTGGCACATATCTATGAATGGTAAATATCCTGTTTTAAAGCAAACTGTGATAGCGTTCTGCGACAGGCTTGTCAAATGTACTGTACCAAACCCAGTTTTTACAGCTAACGTTCGCGTTTTGAGCCACGGTCCTGTTCTCCGAAATGGGTTATTATCTAAGCTAAAAAAATGTGTGCATGCGCCAACACAAAAAGTCCCACAGCTGTCCCCCCCAATGTTTGATTGACAATTTCGCCCTTGGATTATTTGGACCTCAGCGGGTGAGATCTTGCGTGGAGCCCCAGATCAAGGGAGATTATCAGTGGTCTTGTATGTCTTCCATTTTCTAATAATTGCTCCCACAGTTCATTTCTTCACACCAAGCTGCTTAACCATTGCAGATTCAGTCTTCACAGCCTGGTGCAGGTCTACAATTTTGTTTCTGGTGTCCTATGACAGCTCTTTGGTCTTGGCCATAGTGGAGTTTAGAGTGTGACTGTTTGAGGTTGTGGACAGGTGTCTTTTATACTGATAACAAGTTCAAACAGATGCCATTAATACAGGTTACGAGTGGAGGACTCTTAAATAAGAAGTTGCAGGTCTGTGAGAGCCAGAAATCGTGCTTGTTTGTAGGTGACCAAATTCTTATTTTAAGTGTGTTTGTGATTTTCTGGATTTTTTTTTTATTATTATTTTGTCTCTCATGGTTGAGGTATACCTATGATGAAAATTACAGGCCTCTCTCATCTTTTTAAATAGGGGAACTTGCAGAATTGGTGGCTGACTAAATACTTTTTTGCCCCACTGTATTTCATTTCGACTAACCACAACAAACAAGCATCTTAAAATTCATAAATAGGCTTTTCTGCATGGATCCTCTGTTTTCTCCTAGCTTGAGACAAGGTACAGGGGAAATGGCAACCACACCCTCGGTGACAGAGAGGAGTTCTTTAGAGGGGTGGTCAGGTTCTCAAGCAGCAATCTGCTAGATTCCTTGCGCCACTGTGTAGCTTCAGGTAAGAGGTGACAGAAACTTTTAATTAAAAGAAGTCAAAATTGTCTGTAATTGCTTATGCTTCCACCTGGACCTCAGCCTTTGCTTTTGCTTCACTGCAGTTAATTAAGCTTTTTTAAACTTCTTCCTCCTCCTTCTTTTGGCAGGCATGGCTGAAGGTCCAGTTACTCCGCTTTTGTCAGCAATCACTCAGAGAGGAAGGAATTATTTTGAGATCACAGACAAAGGCACTGGTGTTTCCAGTCAAGCATCATCCCAGAAAGCCTGATCACAACAGATATTGTAGAGAAAGATCAATTCAACCGGCATCTGCATACATGAACATGAGGATTTATATATTTTGTGACCTGCAGACCAAAGTGTATAGTCTTGGTGTCGTAAGAGGATATGTCCAAGACTGCTGTAATGATCACCGATCCAACAGAGAGACTAAATGTTTTTACAGTTAACCTTGGTAATACAGCATGTATTATTTTTAGTATAATTATTGCATGGTTTAAATAAAGATTTTGGTATAAAAATGTTTTCCAACATTTTTTTGTATATGTCTTAATAACTTTCTTGCATCATGCAACCAGTCAACAACATTGCATGACAGTGTTCAATAATAAATGTTGACAATGGAAATTCAAATTCGATTCACACTTTCTATTTTGAATCCTTAATTTGTAATTCCAACACTTTATACAAAAATAATACTGGTAATTGGTATCAGTGAAAAGCAAATCTGAAAGCCTCTGACATTTTGCTTTTGTTCTTTAAATTGGAAGGTTACAAATGCACTAAACCTCTATATCAACAGAATTTTTGGGGGCCTTTCATCATGCGCCAGCACCAATTAATGGAGTGAAATACTGCACTTTATAGAGAACTAGAAATGTTACTTAAAAAATAAATCAAGATATATATATAGAGAGTAAATGTTACTTAAAAAATAAATCTAGATATAAACTAGGCTATCTAGTTATTTCAAACATTGCAAGATTTTCAAAACCATAATTATATGTATGAAGTACAAGTGAGAACGAGTACTTAGTTGCGTGTGGGCGTGTGCTGGCTATTAGTCTTCCGGAAGTAGAATGTCCGGACTATCTGAAGTGAGTTGGTTGCCATGCGACGTGTCCCGGAAGTAAATGTCTGCGTTGTGGTGCGTTGAATCATGGCTGCATCAACAGTCAACAGTAATAGCCGTCATAAAAGGCAAAAATGCAGCGAGAAGCTGCCTTTACAAGACAAAGAGATTATTAAACCCTCGATAACAGAGCTCACCAAAGAAGTGCGGACCAACATCCTCTGTACGGTGCAAGGATGTGGGAAGATTCTGCCAAACACTCCAGCACTCAACATGCATCTGGTCAAGTCCCACAGAATCAAGGTATCGCACTACATCAGAAACATGCTAACGTTAAATGTGTTATTTAATGTTCTGCTTCATTTTACAGGGTGAGTCTTCTTTCACTTCTATCTTGACTCTTTTTCAGTCCGTTATGTACGTCTTCATCCTTTTCGAATCGGTTTAAAACCTTTTATCCTACTCTAAACACATAGCTATAAAATATGAAATTTGCAGTATAACTACAATAATAGACGACTCTGTCATTGTAGTTAGATAAATACAGTTATTGTTATAAACCTGTAAAGGAAATACTTCTTAAACTATTGTGCTTGTCTTCATGTGCTATATTATAAATAAAACTGCACCATTAGAGCTTTTTAAAGGACATTAAACATCTCCTTATCAGCTTTTTTTGCAAGCTCGTGGCTGGAATTGGCAATGGCTTAAATAAGAGCTGACAGCCTGAGTGACATAACCCAGTTTGCAACACGGAATGAGCCAGGGCTTTTTTTCCAGGCATGGATTCAGATTTCTAAAGTCTTTGTGGCACTGCGGAGGAGGATCTATTCTCAACGTAATCTGAAAACTCTGGGCTGAAAGTCTTGCTAATTCCTAGCTTTTTTTGATGTATAAATCTGGTGTCTGTTTATTTGCTGTGTGGCATTTGCCTTTTTTTTTTTTTTTTTTTTTTTCTGTCCATACTTTGGATTTCATTGTGTTCAGTGGCCAACACTTAATGGATTATTCTCCTAAGGACCAATGCAATGGCTCATAAGCGTGTATATCCTATTACCATAGTAATAGCAAAAATCAAATTTTCTAATACTTGATAGAAGTCTGAGTAGTTATTCTCATAGGTAGTGCAACATCTCCTTCTGTATTCAGGGAATAAAAAGATTTTTTTTTATTTTTTGTCATCTTATAAAGCTGTTTCTCACTGTATTTCTTTGCATTTCAGGAGGGGCTGGTCAACCCTACAGTTAGAAAGGAAATTAAGGAATCACAAAAGCTCTACTGCTGCCCAATAGAAGGCTGCCCAAGAGGACCAAACAGACCCTTTTCTCAGTTTTCACTTGTTAAACAGGTGCTTGCCATTGCTATTTGTCTGGAGAATTATTTTTCTGTGAATTTTTATTTTTTTTTATTTTTTTTTTTTTTTACTGTTCCTTGTATTACTGTAAACTGACACTGATTTGTTTTTCATTATTTTTTAAAACTTCATATATAATTTATGTCTTGCCAGGAAAACAGCTGACTAACATGTTTTTCTAATCTGCTAATGGTGCAGCACTTTATGAAGATGCATGCAGAAAAGAAGCACAAGTGTTTGAAATGCAGTAATGGATACAGCACTGAGTGGGACCTGCGGAGACATGCTGAGGATTGTGGGAGGACCTACAGCTGTACATGTGGTTGTCCCTATGCCAGTAGAGCAGCACTTCTGTCTCATATCTACAGAACAGGCCATGAGGTTCCCAAAGAGCACAGGTACTCATTTTATCTGGCTAAGAGTTAAAACAGCTTTTGTGGTGAGATATTTTGCAATAGGAAAACATAAAAAAAAGCATTATATATAATCTTCTTTCAAATAAATAGCATGTCTTACCGAGGATAATATTTGGGTTAGGACAGTCACTGTGTCTTTCATTGCCAAATTATATGTAAAGTTGTTAATCATACTGTGCATCTTATTAAAATCAAGTGTTTGTCTTAGGTATCCACCAGTGAAGAAGAGGAAAATGGAAAGATTGTCAAGCAGTGTAACAAATTTTATGCCTCATGATTTAATAAATGAAATTCCAGACTGTAAGAAAAAGCTCAGTGAAGGAGCAGTCCCTACCATACTCGTCTCTGGCACCTCAGACACAGCAGAGCACAACACTAACCACCCCAAACAGACCCAGAAGCTCCTTCTCCCAAAGCCCAAAGTGGCCCTAGTCAATGTTCCTATTATGCAGTTCACCCACCTGCCTGTTCTTCTACCCTCCACGGAAAGTAGTGCCTTGAGGTCCTTGGTCTTGTCTATGGATGCACAAGGATCCGTAAGCACTGTGCATTTTTTGTCACCGTCGGTCGGCACAGTGATGCCTGATCTGAACAGTAAGACATTCAAAGAGGCCTTTCCTGTATATACATCAGGCCCAGAAACAATTAGCACAGGAGTACAGGTCAATCTTGAGAGTCAAGAGTCTATGGGAGAGCCAGTGGATTTTGGATCCAGAAACAAAAGCACTTCAACAAACATTCAAACAGACATATCATACCTTAGCAAAGGGATGGATGCTGGACCATTGACTGTTTCACCCTGCTATGAGGCCTCTGTGTCCTCTTGCTCTCAAACAGACATCAGCGTAAGCGCTCAGATTCAGCTGCCTGTTAACGTGCAAACGCAGACACTACCCTCAAGAGTCAAAGCCACATTTTCCATCGGAGCGCAGACAGATGTGTTCAGTTTCTCTTCCTTTAATGTGACCCGAGAAACACAAACTAGCTGTTCTGCAGCCCTAGTGGATGAAAGCCAAATAGACCAAGCAATGTGCACAAATCTTTTCGATACCGATACTCTCAGTGTCTCCACTCAGACTGCAGAGCCTGATGCACATTTCAGAACCAGTGGTTTAGAAGATCCTCTGACCAGCACTGGTGCTGGGCTTTTTGAGGACAAGACTGCTGCGTCCATGTGTTTTGGGGCCCAGACTGACATTTTGCATCAAAACACAGTAGCAGACAACCAGACTCAGACCATGATACTTTTCCGTGACCTTGAGAATATACTTTCTGACAGCATGACCGGGGGAGCTTCAAGCTGCGCTTCGGGTTTAGTTGCTACGCATGAACCGCATCACACCGGTATTGACTTTGACTTTGAGGAATTCCTTAATGCGACACACATTCAAACTCAGACAGAGGAAAGTGGTTTAAATAGTCTGAACACAGAGACAACTTTGGAACTCCTAGACATTGAAACACAGACTGACTTCCTGCTCTTCGACAACCTTGGTAATGGGCACAACAGTGATGTTGGAACAAGGGTGCAGCCAAGTGATCTAGAGCTTGAGATGTTTGACACTCAGACCCAGACAGACCTAAACTTCTTGCTAGACACGGGTGGGCACATGCCCCTTGGCAGTATCCTCAGACAGTCTAGCTTCAGCATGAGCACAGAGTCCTCAGACACAGAAACACAGACGGACGTCAGGCCTGCTCCACTTTCTCTGCCTTGCACCCATGACGGGCAGGTGAGGCTCAGCACTGCTGAAACCCAGACCATCTCCAGTTCCTTTCAGAGCCTTGGCCACCTCTTCCACACTAGCAATGAGACCCAAACTGCAGTGGATGACTTCCTTTCAGCAGACTTGGCCTGGAACATGGAGTCTCACTTCAGCTCGGTGGAAACTCAAACGTGTGAGGAGCTTATCTTGCTATTTCAACACAATGAGAAAGCTAAAAGCTGAAGGCTTCATCAAAGATGATCTGGTCGATTTAGGTCACATAATGGAGGAGTCCATCCTAGTATCTCCCTCAACAAGGGTGGCGGAACTTCAAAACAGTTCCTCACAACCATCTTTATTTTGAATTTAGACACCAGTCCACAATAAGACACTGAATATCTGCCCAAGTCTAAGGATGTATAAACATACCTTTGCAGCACTTTATCACCTCACTATTAATGATTATATAGGAAGTCCTTAAAGTATTTTATTTGTTGTAGTAGGTCAGGTCAGAGCCTCTTGTGGCAATGCGTAGTACGTTTCTACTGATGTTACTCAGAAATCAGACAGAAATGATAAACCATCATTCCACAAATAAAATGTATTATAGGTATACTTTGTAGACTGATATTGTTCAGGTGTCTTGAGTCTTATTGTCTTTGTACATGTTATGTTTATTTTATTGTTTGTTTAATTTCAACTTGGGCTGTTTGTTTGCTTTGTGCTATAAAGATTTGTTACGTTTAATAGTGCAATGCTCTAGACCAATCTAATAGCCACTGTGAGTATATTTAGGTCTTGATTCATGGTCAAATTCACGCAAATATTTCTTGCTGACTGTTATGTCATAATTTAATCGTTACATCCTAAATCAGTTAAATCAGCATCTTATGCGTGTTTCAGACATTACATTTCCCTCAGAAGCAGAGCTAAGGATTTTTTCTTGTTTACTGTGATTTGCATTCTGTACTGTGAATAGATTTAAATACGCAAATCAGAAATGTTTACTGTAAAACAAAACCTTTAATATTTCGTTGAAAGCAAGTATCTATTTTGATGGAATATGTTCATCCCTCCATATGATTTTAAATAACTGTTTACACATACTGTATAAACCTTTTGTTGATGCCTTTGGTTGAGTGTTCATGTGTTTTAGGCTGAGATAATGAGACAGTGCTGCTTAATGGAGGATGTTTAGAACTGATGTCCTTTGTGTTTTGATTTTCTTTGAGTCTTTTTTGCATGTATATTTATTGTTTTGGTTCTTATGAATGTTTCATCTATGTGTCAAAATTCACTACTGATTTGCCTTAGTATGCTTAATATGAAAGGCAGCTTTAGTTATTTTCGTTTTACATGTCTGTCTTTCTATCTCTCAGTATGTGTGTGTGTGTGTGTGTATATGTATATATATATATTTTTTTTTAATATATATATATATATACATATACATACATTATGGGATATTTGGGATAAGCTATTAATTATTTCTGAAGTGTCCAGTTAATTTGTACTTTATGTATATAGTGGGATTTCCACACGTAGAATGTAAGTGACGCAGTGTCTGTTCCCTTTATGACGTCACATTGGCTGCTTCTCAACATTGTAACCGCAAAAGAGCTTTAGTATTTTTATGCCAAACACTAGGAATTCTCGTATTCAGCCACTGCATAAATTGAATTGCTATTTAGATTTTTGAATAAATACTGCAAGTAAATACATGTTATTTCTGTGTAGGCAATGATAATGATGTCATAGTGAAAACTATTGCTATAGAAAACTTGAAAGAGTCCAAGTGTTTCTCTGTAAAGAGCGCATGCATATTTTTGTGCCAAGAATAACTTTTGTGTTGCTTTTTGTTTTTCACCATGTCTTATTTAATTTAGTATAGAATATAATTTAAAATGATGATTATTTTTGTTCTTTAGAGGCTGGTCATGTGGATAATCTGGCTATATTCTGTTGTTTAGAGGCTGATGCACATGATACTGGATAATAAACTGCAGAAAATAATTCCTTGGTCATTAATTGAATCTTTCTCAAATCAAAAAGTTGCATTTTTTGTTTTCGTTTTGATGATTTTAGTATTCAAAGCCACAAGCAATGAACAGGGATAGTTAAATAGCATGGTTCTGAGTAATTGGATGCTGCATTCACATTCTCAAAACATCAGACTTCTCTTTATCTCTTTATGTTGCATAGTCACCTTCACATAGCACACATTTTCAAATGAATTGAAGTATGAAGCTTTTGTTCTTAGTCTCTAAACACTTATTTGTATCCAACTAGTATGGTGCAACCATGTACAGTGATGTACAGATCAATAATATTCACATGTGAAATCTTGTTCCAATCAGCATTAGTCGATGAGCTTCAGATCTTTTCAGATCTCTTGCTTTGTGGCCAGAATGCAATCTATAACTGATGTTGTTCCTGGTAGAAGGTCTTGTCAATTCTTCCTTCCTGAGGCTTCTTCCCAGGGCATAGAAAGACTGAGGTAATGTATTTGACACAGTGCCTGAGGGTAAATTATACTTATTTTGAAAGGTTATGTTAAAAATAGATGGCAGGTGGTTGCTGTCCTTGGACAGCCAATGCTTTGTGCGGAAAGATCCCTTTAACCTGTAGCCGTTCTCTTCTGGAATGAAGTCTGTAAGAGCCTTAAAAACATGTTCATGGTTGCCACTGACACTCAGTCTTTCACCACCACTGACAGCTCCGGTGGCATCAGCCATCATGGCTTTGGTGACAACTTCTGCTGGGTGGCAATCTGTTGGCTCCTCTCTTCTAAAAAGACTATGGTTTCTCAGGTTTCTGGACTCTTTGACAGGCGGCAATACACTAAAGCTTCTGATGCTAAGAGCAACTGTATTTTCCTTTAGGATTTGACACGGTTCTGTTTGGTAATGGCAGACTGACGGTAATTTTTCTGTACATTGTTCATCTCCAGACAGCAAATTGTTGATTAATGGTTCTGATATATTTTGCAGAGATGAACTGAGAGAGTATTGTTCATCTGAAGAGGGACCGTCTAGAAGGGTTGGATCAGTCTTTCTAAGGGTTTTCAAGATTGGCAGATCAGAAAGATTAAGGTCTGCACAGAGGAGACAGTGAGAGTCTATGATGTCTTGTTTGATTTTTTTCCCCCTCTTTTGCAGTTGAAGAAATACACCAAAAGGAGGAAATCTCCCCCATCCTTCGACCTGTTGAAAAAAAATGCAGTCTGTGATTATCTTACTTTAAAATTATTAATGAATGTAAACTGTGCACAGTAAGAACACTACAGAAGCGTCAATATGGATATACAAACAACAAAATATTGAATGAAAATAATTAATCATAAAAAAGTTTGGAATGTTAAATAAAGCACTGATACACTAATGCAGCCAAACTACTGGAACACAAGCAAATAACTGCAATGGGTGGTCTTTTGTTTAAATTAAATTTATGTGTGTGTTCTTCATTCAATCCCTGACAGAGTAAAGGATAAAATAATAATAATGGTATATAAATCCCACAAGAATACATGGTTTAAGTACAACTAACAACTAAATAGGTATACAAAGATGGACAACGACTGATAGATATAAATGATACAGTCATATCAATAGATGGATTTTACAAGCATAACTCACAGCATCTTCCCAGCCAGTGCGGCTCTGAAGCAAATGAATGTTGTGCTCCCTGCAACAATCCTCTTCGCTGAGATCCAATAACACATTGACATATTGTCTGTCCGAAGACTCTGTGTTCCTTTTTGTGCTGTCAGTAACGTTAGTCGTATGCTGTGTCTCAGCATCAGTATGGTCTGATGCACGGTCTTCTGTGCTATTCATTGCGGACTGCTTTATTCAAAGCCAAAGCAACATCAAAAGAGATTTCTGCAAAAACAAGTTAGCTCTTAAGATACCAGAGCACATCTGTAGTTAAGGAAAACATGTTTAATAACACCGTAAATAAATAAACTAGCCTACTGAAAGACTGCCCGAAACATACGCAAATAGAATACATCGTATCAACAATAAGCAGCTTAAACAAGTTAGTTTTGACAACATTACCTTACCATCTTACACGTGATCCTGCTGGGCAATAAAAACATAACGGCTTGAATTGATAGCCTATTCCACTTCGGTTAAGTTAATTGCACGAACGGATGTTTAGAGTCCTGTTGTCATGATAACCGTGGGAGAGAATGACGTAGTGGAAAAAGGCGATGCGGAATGTTTTTGTGCACTTGCAGGCTATGATGTAAGACGGCGTTTTAGTGCCACCAAATATATATATATTTATATATATATATATGAAATAAGGTCGAAATGTTTAATAATATAACTTAACATCAGCTCACACACTCATTCCTTTGGGGGGCGCAATAGCTCTCTTATTTAACACTTTTAATACACTTCAAAGACATTTGTATGGGATTATTATAGCAGAAATTATATTATCATGTGTAATATTCGCGGGGACAAATGCTTGGAAATATTGGATTCGTTTTTGTGCGCCACAATAGCAATAACATTTGAAGGAACAGCAGACAAAGGCAAAGGAGACTAATTTATAATAAAGTCTCACTGTAATCAGAACAATTACTGATTTACTGACTACACTGCGGCTTAAACTAAAGCGATTTGAGATATATGTCAGGCTATAATACTGTATATATGTCATGTTATAATACACATATTGTTTGCATTTCGATATAAAATTGGCAGATTTTGAAAGCAGAGACTTTTATTCACGTAATTTTTCGCCTTTAATCTCGTAATATTTCGACTTTTATTCTCGTAATATTTCGACTTTAATCTTGTAATATTTCGACTTTAATCTTGTAGTTTTTGTTTGTTTCTTTTTTTTTTTGCCAGGTAACAATCTTTTTCCGAAATATCTTCCTTTGTGTTCAGCAGAACAAAGAAATTCCACAGGTCTGGAACTAAATTCTGATTTTCATTTTGGGGTAAAATATTCCTTTAAGTTTCTGGGTAGATTACAACTTTGTTGTTCAACATATTGTTTCAGAAATGAAAAACAAACAAATAATTAATTGAAACTTCATTTGGTTGGTTTTATGTGGCTATGTTAGTTTTAGGAAATTAATTATGAAAAGGAAATTTGATGATTGAACTGTTTTTATAAGAGGTAAATTATCTTAAAATTTCACATGGGTTTGAATTAGATTCAATCAGATGTTCAGTTTACACTCAGATGGCGAATCTTACCCACTGAATTTATATTCTAGTTTACACTGCCCCTTACTATAGGGCAAATTGAGCCACAGAAACACACAGAAAGCATAGACTATATATATATATTTTTTAGAAAATCTTATACATTGTGAAAATGTAAAATTATGGGAAACATCCTAAAATTACTAGATATTTTCATGTAGTTCTGCATAATTTCCCCTTATACCTAAAAAGACCACATTAGTAAAAATGCCTATAATACGCTGTTACGTTTTTTTTTATATTTTTGGAAAATAAGGTTAACTATTGCAAAATTAACTTTTCTCACTAAAAGCAATGTACAAATAATTGCAAGATAGTCATTCATTTTAATAAATATTGCAACTGCAAAAATTATATTTCAAATATTTTTCTGGCCGTTAGCAGCACCAAAAAAACTTAATTAGAATTAGATTAAAATTGTCCCATTGGTTTATCCATTCAACCGTACCAGACTTCGTTTGGAAGCAGACAAAGCCTGCCTCTTCAGCTGGGTCTCAGTATATTTGTTTGGTATACGGTTCAAGGGAACTCTGGTACAGTTCACTGCACAAAGAAAATGAGTCAAAGTTGAGTTGAAATCAATTGAGATTTTACTTAAAAAAAGTTTATTTTCCACAATTATAATGTTGATAAACAGGTTAAAAGGAGTCATGCAAAAGCAATACAATACAAAATCTTTACATATTCCTGATGTCACATAATAAGAATATAATTATATATCTCCCTGACTAAAATATTTAATTATAGAATTAAAATTAGCATAAGACAAAACTCTTTCATTGCCCTCATAAGTTATGAAGTGCAAACATCAGGCTTTTATCATGGCTTCAGTGATGGTGGCATCTTTTTCCAGATCCACCATGATTTTCTTGCCAACCAGTCTGAAGATGTTCTCTGGTCTTACACCATGCGGTTCAGCCACTTTTACAGTCAGCATGTCAAGAGTTAATACCTCTCCCTTCTGCAATGGTTTCCGGGCCACTACTGACTTACCCAACTGCAAGAAAGGACAGTGATTTAATTCCATTTGATCACTATTGCTATATCTGTCAAAATATGCATTGTATCTGACCTTGCTGTAACAGGAAGCCTCACAGGGCAGCATCTGTTTGATTGGTGAACCCATTGCCATCTCAACCGTCCTGATGGCTTTCACCAGCTCCATCAGCTCTGCCGGCTCCAGTGATGCTGCATGGTCACTGCCTTTCCAGCTCTTATCCAGGGTCACATGACGCTCCAGGATCTTCGCCCCAAGTGCCACAGCAGCCACAGACACATGGATGCCCGTCTCATGTCCAGAGTATCCTATGGGAATGTCCGGAAACTCCTTCTGGAACTCCTGATTTAAGTAAAGGGAAATAGAAGGATTCAAAACTACTCGTTTAAATACTACAGAAGGACAAGATCAGTGGGGAGTTTTTAGTATTTGATGAAAACATACATGCTTTAATTTAGGCAATATCTCATCAATGTTACTGACTTAAATGGCATCTAACTTTAATACATCAAAATAACATTTTAGATGAGAATTGCTAAATCTATCCAACATACTATGAATTTAGCTGATTAAAAGTAGCTTATAAGAAAATATATAAACCAATGAACATTTTCTGTTTTCATTTTTATTTAAATTTTTTTTTTGTAATTTTATTGTTTTCATCATTGTTATTAAACATCGGTTAATTATTATTTTATTTTTTGCATTTAAATAATATTAAATATTTTCTTTTATGTACATTTATTTTATTTATTTTTTTAGTTAGTTAAGTCAATGATAATAACTAAATGAATAATACAACAATGAACAAGGCTATTCTCCGAAACCACCTTAACGCAACGTCCTTTTTAAGTAGGCCTACCTTAAGAAGTACCTTATCGTTAATGCATGTTTTCCGAAACCTTAGTTTAGTATACCTTCTGTAAGTCATACGTTCGTAAGGTTGGTCTGGAGCGCTCTTAGCTGTAGGCTACCTTATCGCTGTTGACGACATACCGCTAGTGGCCACCAATACGCAAAACGCTTTTAAAATCGCAGTTTAACTAGACATAGACATTTTTAAATGAACATTTAATATAAAATCTGATTTAGTATTAAATTTACCTTTTTACTTCAGGCTACTTTAAAATTTTACACATAAAAAACTTAAGTTGTTACGCTACCTATAGAAGTGTTTTCATTAAGCACATCAGCTGGCGAACCATTTTACAGAAAAGGCTTAAGAGTCTATAAAACGAAAGGTGATTTTACACAAACTTTATAGCTATCACAACGCTTGCGAAATTGTGCCATTTTTATGGATCACGTCCCACTATCTCGATGGGCAAGAACCAGACGCTGCCAATTTCATGCTTTCCCAGATTTTTTTTTTCTTCAAGACCGTTGAGAGGGGCGAATCTACCGGGGTGGCAATTGCCACCATAAGAAAAAGCCGTTCAATCGTTCAAGAACGACCCATACCTCACGTGACAACGCATTTGGCCATGTTCAGTCCATCGATATGCTGAAGTTGAGAAACAAATCGAGGTATGAATTACTTTTATACTTAACAAATGAATGTTGAATTAAGGTAAAAAACATTCGAAGAAAACATCTAGTAAGTGTTGACAGAGGAGGGGATGGAGTGTTGGAAGAAAGAAATATAGAAACAGATGACAAAGAGAAAGAAGTGAAGAAGAAGAAGATATCCTTAGTTTTCACTTCTTGCAAATTTGTTGGTTTGCAAGGAGTGGTTAAAAGAAGAAATAGCCTACTTGGACTTAAAGGGTCTTTTGTTGCTTTTCTTGTCTTGCCCTACAATTTTTGAATTTGTTTTAATGTCTCATCCATTTGAATACTTTAAAATGTGATTTTATTGCCCTTGTTGCACTAAATAATGTGATTTATTTTTTTTCATTTTGAAGATATTTGCTGGTGATTTAAATGTGGTTTCTGTAGCCTATATTTATTATGTGTTTTTGACTTAAGGAAGCTTGACTTTGTATCCATATGCAGTCTGCATTGTTTGTCATGCTTTGTAAATTAAACTTGGCATAGGCTACTAGACTTCAACTCACTACAGGTTTGCATAGAACTCAATAAAGAATCTACAAAAACCATGCAAGGATGCTTGCTTCCGTGTTGCCAGCCTTCATAATTTTAATGCCACCCCATGAATAATTTTAGATCCGCCCCTGGTTGAGCGGAAAGCGAATAATACACCTTTGTGGTGTTCCACCTCATCCAGCAGTATAGACATTTCGGAAGCGGTGAAGCAAAAATCTCTTTTTGTGTTCTTTTTCACCGACATAGTGAATTACACAAATTAGCGATTTACGCCAATATACGGCTGGTGGGTAATCGGCATACGTTGTGAAGAACATTAACACACTTATGGCCGTGAGGGTGTGGAATTGCACACTTGCTAAATTACACATACACATACGTATTTATTTCTGCATGTATATTTCAATGAGCCCTAACATGCAGTTTTAACTATTTCTAAAACGCTTCTTTATAAAGAACATTGTTTTCTTAATACTCAATATACCGCTGTGAATAAAAGAAAGAGCCCACAATCGATCGATGCATCGACATCAACCTATTCAGCACATCCAGCATGGACAGCACCTGCTAAGATCGCACTTAAGGTTTACCTTAAGCAACATCCTAAGGCATAGTTCGGAGAACACACGTAGGAAAGGTATATAGATTTAACTACATATTCAAACATTTTATATATTCATTACTATATCAAAACACCATTGTTATTTTTATATTGTTAATGCACTTTTATAGGCCTAGTTGTAATATTTTGCATCAGATATTTATATATATATATTCTGTTTGTCTATATTTTTTAATAAATAATTAATTATTTGTTTATTTATTTAGTCAATTACTTATTCATAAATAAATATTCATTTTAATAATTAAATGCTTTCACTTTACGTTTTGTTATATTTATATAGTTAGGCCTACTTCAAACTAAATGAGAAATGTTGCCTTCTAAAATTAGAAATGTTTATTTAAATAACCTATTCAAACTAGTAATAATTCTTAATTAAACGAAGACGTAAACTAATAACAAATTAATCGTTTATTTTTGCGATTTCTTTTGTTCATTTTGCATTTAAAAAATCTTTATGCACATTTTGGCCAGTAATTTGCATAGTTGACAAGATTAAAGAGGGTGGTCTTACAGTAATCAGACTGAGGTTGACGTGCTCTAGTGGCAGTGGATAAGCGCTGGTGCACTGCAGGAAAGCGAAATTATGATTGTGCTTCTTGACGGTTTGGTAAACAGAACGCATGGTCTCCATCGACTGCATTCCGCTAGATATCACCATGGGACGACCTACAAAAAAATGTGAGCATCATGACATGGCTGCTTCTGGCTGAAAGTAAAGTAGACGGTCTAGAATGTGTACTATTTAATTTGACTGAAGAGAGCGAGTTTTCAGCAAACGATCATGACAAATTTTATTGAAACGACTGCTTCTGCATAATTTTAATTTCAATTGGGTGTCAACTGTAGTGAGTTTTACCCTTTTTTGCAGTTTTCTCGAGGTAAGGAATGTTGTTGGTGTCCGCTGAGGCAACTTTGAAAAACGGCACGTTGATTTCATGAAGAAATTCTACAGCCATCTGACCGAGATAGGCAGGGAAAAGTTATGAAATGCATTTGAATTTACTTGGTCTTTGAGCAACATTTGCATATTTTCCTGCTATATATTATAATTGCTCTGCATTTGATCACCTCATCCATCCCTGACGCCGTAAATAAGATGCCGATGTCGTTGGCAAACCGCTGAAGTTCTCTGTACTGCTGGTGACTGAACTCTAGATGGTGCTTATGAACCCCGTAGGTTGGTCCCCAGGCGTGAGGGGATGTATATGGACGCTCCAGAGCGTGTTTGGTGAATCTGTGTTCGATCTCGCTCTTTTGAAACTTGGCACAATCAGCTCCACAATCCTGCGTGGGTACAAAGGGGGAAGCAGAGGTTAATTTGGTGAGTGGGGTGATCATACATTAAAATTAGCTGAAAATAAAAGAAAAAAGTAAAGAAAAATGGTGCATGGAGAATTCTGGTAACAATAAACAGGATAGAGAAAATACATAATTAAATACATAATTAAAGAAAAAAAAGCACTGTTAACTTAAATTTCCCAGAATAATTTTTAGTGGAAGCTGCGGAGTACCAACCCCTCCCACCCTGTGTATTGAAACATGAAAATAACTGTTATCAACACAGTATCAGACTTTATATCTGATAAAGCACTACTTTACCTTGGCCATTCGGATCATTTTTTTGGCGATTTCTATGTCTCCTTGATGGTTCTGTCCAATCTCAGCAATAATAAAACAGGGGTTGGAGCCCCCGATTTTTCTACTAGGAAAAAGGTCAAATTCAGCAGGCATGTTATAAACTAAACGCTTAACTGATTTATGACCAAGAAGACGAAGATGTGGTCACTAGTGCGCTTGCATCAAAAAAGGGGCCGAAAAGGAGGTCTCGCTATGATTTAAAGAGATACAAGTGCTCCACGCCTCCATCCTAACTGCTGTCAACCCCAACCCACACACAATTATCCCAACTGTTGTTGAATTTTGAACATGCAAGGCTGTAAAATATTTGGCAAACCAGTATGTATCACAAAGCGCAAAGTCCATTTTATTGATAGTGTCATTTGATTTGCAACATCATTTGTTATACAGTTGGACCTTTTTATCAGAACTGTAAAACATTTGCTGTAGTTATTCAGCTGGTTTGCCAGTAACTTACTGTAGATTTAAAAGCATATAGCCTCATAAAAAGCATTCTGGGAAACAGAAATCTTTATCAACCTTTTTCTGTTTTCTTCTGAGATTGGTTCCCAGAAATGCTTTGCATGAGGCTGTTATTTTATTTAATTTTTCCTGTAAAGATAAAGATTTGTTAATGTTTAATGTTTATTTATATACAGTACACTGTAAAAATTAAGTTTTGTTTATTTTTAGCTCAAAGAGGGCTTGTGTTAAACTAGTACGGTTATTTTGCCATTAATATTTGCTCACTGCAGGAGAAAATGTACATTTGCAATATTTGCAATAAAACTGCAGCAATTCTTTTACGCATGTGAGGCACATGCGGATGCATAGGTTTTTGCCTAATGCAAAGTTTAATTGCGGTTTTCCTCAGTGCACATATGGTCATAAATTTGGCAAAAAATAAAACAGATGATTTAACATGTGACGTTGACTTTTGCAGCTCAAAGTGTGAGAATATCCAGGGTCTAATCTTACACCCGAAAAACCACATTACTAAAGCCAAGACTGTTACATGCCCATTCAGAAGGTGTAACCAAAAATTTACAGTCAAGTCTACATTCACATCACATGTCTCAAGAAAGCATAAACACTGCTCTAATGAAAGTTTACTTGACTCAGTTGCAAATCCTGCCAGTACTAGTGATGGTAATAATGCAAGTTGTGATATGCAAACTGACGATTTTAGTCCGGAAGAAATGGATGTGTGCCCAGAAAAGGAAGATGAAGGAGAATTTATAAGACATTTAGCCTTGTTTTATCTGAAGATATGAGAATCCAGTGGCCTTACCTTTTTACCCAAAGAGGTATCTTCAATCACTTCGAGTTACTAACTGACATTAATGTTTTATGGGCCTTGGACCTATCCATTAAAGAATGTGGACAGAGAATCAGGAAGTACCTGCGGACCAAATGAATAAAGTACTGATGACCATATTAGACACTGTTTTAACTACAATTTGTTGTCTTTATCAGTTGCCGGTGATGAAGCCACAATTGGAGGATGGATGATCACCATTGAAAATCATGTAATCATTGAAGGTGTCGACCAAAGCTTCATCACAGGGCTAGCTGCTGTTTTTTCCACTTACTACGTCTTTAATCTACAGTACCAAGAGGAAGCTTCAAGGACCCTGGAGTTTGTACAAAGGTAAATATTGTTTTTGTATTGTGCCTTATTTCCCAGATCTGTTAAGAACTTATTTAATATAAATTGTGCAATGATTTAACAGAAAGCAGAGAACTGTCAATGACATAAATCACTCACCACCATAATGTAATGTTTGTTCTCATACTGTGCATTCTATTATGTTATATAAAATATATTATCTGTATTTAATACAAGTCTCTTTTATTTATGTAGTGCTTTATCAATACACTTTCAATCGTTACACTACTCGTTAACGTGTTTATTTAGTTCATGCATATTGTGTTCACTTAATGTAAAATAATGAAAATATTAATTTTTTTACATTATGAAATTATTTACATTATAGTTGTGAAAAAATATGGCAGGTTCATTTGATTCCAAGCCTAATGTATGTTATTTCTACATTGTTTTTTAGGCGCTTTGTTGGTTTGAATCCTGAGAGAGGGACAAAGGCCAGCCAGGTGAAGGTGATCTCCAAGAAGACTGGAAAACTTGTCCATAAAAAGACAGCCACTGTAAATGTCCATGTAGCCACCCTGATAAAAAATCTTTTGGACTTTGAGTGGGGCTTTGTTTAGTATTACAAAGTCAGTACAGCACATGTTCAACATCCTGTTTTGGATGAAGTCATTGCTGTGCTCTGCCACAGATGCACAGGTGTTTTGATGCAAAGTCAGTGTGGTGGTCTGCAATAAAGTGTTCATTTAAAGTCAGTGCAGTGTTCTGCAGTTGAATGTTCATGTGACATCTAAAGTAACAGTACTTTTTGCAACAACATATTTGTTTTAATTCATTGGATGCTGCTGTTTTACATGTTGAGTATGCTGTATTCTGCTATTTTACATGCTGAAAAAATGTATTTTGCATTTTGTTTATTTTTATTATTTTAATGTCCACATATTTGTTAAGTGGAAACAATGTTAATGTATTTTATATGTTGGCTTTAATACAAATCTTAATGTTTTAAGGCTATTTTTTGTCCAAGAATTTTGTTTAAAAAATTAAATTTAAATCATAAATAACATTAATATAACATAAATAGAATTTTTTTTTTTTTATAATAAAACCTAATACATTCAGTTCCGAAGCAGTATAATGCTAACCAATATATTACAGTGTTATACTGTACATCATATATATTTACAGTTCAGTACTGTAATATATTTTACAGTAATAAACTGTCATTTCATATTACAGTACATGAACAGTAAAATTACAGCTCAAAGCCGGAAAATCTAGCTGCCAGCTGTTTACTGTAAATTAACAGGATTTTTTTTTACAGTGTATGGTTGAATGAAATAACATTCAGCAACATTTGTTATATTATTAGGTTTACATCAGATACAGGTCTACATTAAAAACTATTATATAATATATATAATATAACTCTATATTAGGTTAATCATGAACTTATGTGTAAACAAAATCGGTTTACAATGTACTGTTTAATACCATGATTTGATTATAGGCAAAATGCATTGAGCAAACGGTGTTAATTTGAGGACTAGTTGGAGGTGTTACTTTCTACTGTTGGCAGTTTCACACCTAAAGACTCTGCCTACATCCTGAAAGAGGGCTTGAAATAGTGGGATTTAAATGTGGAAGGCATACCATACTCTTCTGCTACAATGGCTAATGCTACCCCAACTTCACCCGAAGATATTTTGCGGATAATGTATAGGAGTACGACTTGACATATCGATAAAATGTTTGACGGTCGACCTATGGCACTGAGGAAGCGTCGCAGTGATTGTGTGGGAAATTTTCAGTTGCTGAAATGTTAGCGGATATTATCATTATCAGTGGGAAGGTAAAATCATAGATATGCGATACACGGCTACGCGCGAGACCCTAACATGTTGAACCTTGCTTGCTTTATGTTTTTAGTTAGCAAATCCATCAAGTACACAAACCCATCAAAATTTTTAACACTGTCATTTACATAGGTAAAGTGAGAACTGAATGTGGTGTCGCTTGTCACTTGCCATAAAATCCCCGGGAAATTATAATAATATGATGTATATTGACTCTTGCAGTCAATCTTTTATCAAATAATTTAAATGACGTGATAAGTACATATAGTAAGACTGCCTCCCTAAAGTTAGTAACCATAATAGCAGATTATCATAGTTTACACCATTATAGGCATCCTGAACATTAAAAACAAATGTATAAGGTGTGTAGTTGTTAAAACGCGGTAAATAATTTGAAATGTAGATCTGTGAAATCGTACATTTAAAAGGTTTTCTGAAGAATACAATGCCTGTTGACAGACTTTTTGAATTAAATTACATCATAAAACGGGTTTAAATGCTATGGACATTGCAACTAGTTTTATTTGTTGCCCCAATGTGTTTAGACTTTTAAATACATACTTAAATGTATGGATGCTACTATATTATCCCATATGGTCTAGCGGTCAGGATCCCTGGATTTCACCCAGGAGCCCCCCAGGTTCAACTCCCGGTGTGGGAAAATGTTCTTTTGGGTTTGTCAGATGAAGCCTAATGGACCCAGAGGATGTGTGTGTGTGTGTGTGTGATTTGGATTCATCAATGGGAGTTCTAATTTCAAGTCACTTCACTTTTAAAAGATTCAAGAAAATTTATATTTGTACTTGCAAATAGTGTTGATGTAATAGGAATCTAAGTCATCTTATCTTATCTAGTTTAGGTGCCGACTGGTATAAAAACCAATACATCTGAGTCCCCGTAAAACCAGACATGTAAGAGAGAGAGAGAGAGAAAAGAGACCTAAGAAACAGATTTACTTATAATTCATTGTCTAACGCTTAATGCATGTAGTCCATGATCTAAAAGCTTCTAAGATTAGTTAGTAAATAAAATTAATAAATAAAACTGTTTTAACTACATAAAAATATGTAAGGGTAAAAAAAGGGTAAAACAAATGGAGACCCCTGAATTTAGATCTATAAGATTTAACGCTTTCAGATGAAATACAGTCAGATCCTGGGTTTTCAAACGGTTTAACATGTTATAAAACTGAATATGCATCCACGCAGTCCCGCAGAAAAAAATTTCCAGGAACGATGAAAACAGATGAAAGAAACCGTCTCTAGTCATTCACTGACCCTTCCTTAGAAGTTGAGTGAAATTAAAATTTTCAGGGACTCCAGAGGTGTTATCGTAGACACTGCAGGTTTAGACCTGGTCAGGAAAAGTCAGGAAGGGCCAAACAAATGCTTACATGCCCTGAAGGAGGTCAGATCCTGTCACAGGCTAAGTTCAATCAAGTTAGCACATTATAAAATCAAATACACATCCATGCAGAACGTAGACAGAATTTTCCAGGAAGGATGAAAGACTCCCAGATCTAACAATTCACTGACACCTTCTCATGAAGGATGAAGACCGATTTTATTGTAAGGTAGACCATTCATGTGAGAAAACAACCTGGCTAACTCATCCCAAATATGATACAAACATCCAATGACAACACTTTGCTAGTAAACCGCACCCACTGCCAGTTTGGAATTGCAATCCAAAGTCAAAGAGACATACCCAGTCACAGAAGGATACATACCATCATGGATCGCACTTTAATCTTGTGTAAGCTCTTTTCACTAATTTGCACTTCTTCATTAAATTAAATAAGCAAATTTGGCGTGCTGTCCGCGGAGCGAGCCGGGAGCTCGGCGGACCCCGAGCCCTGCTGATAGTAACCCTAGTAACCCTAGGCGAGGGCAGAGCTCGGAGCGAGGCTCGGTCCCATTCGCCCCCCTTGAAGGTGCGAAGGAAAAGTCGGAGAAGGGGCAGAAGGCGGGATCATGCGAAACTAGATACCGAGTAGAGTGAGACGATGGTGTTTATGCCGAGGCAGATAGAATGAAATAAGGAATAATTAATCGGCTAGTGGGCGATACTACTAATGAGCGTCAATGGAAACCGGCTAGCTGACACTCAGCGTGCTCTTCCCGAAACTATGTTAAAACATCCCTTCTTGTTTTATTTCTTAAACAGATTTTATTATTATTTCTTAAACTTAAAAGAATATATTATTTAAAAACTTGCTATTGTTTTAGTCATATGTATGTGGTAGATATATTCAATGGGATAAAGGACATGTTCAAGCAAGTCTCTTTCAGAAGCTGTTGATGGCTTAAAAATCTCACTTGATTTGCTTGACTCTTCAAAATATTTTTCATCTATTGAACAACCATTGCGTCTTTAGAAATATCCACTCAGAAGAAATCTTCATTTCAAAACAAATGGTATTCACTCATGCAATCCTGCTTCCCACCCCACGTAAACAGGAACCCCCGGGTCAGACACATATGGTCAGAAAACGGGAACTGGACACATCATGTACACCTGTCAGATACCAAAATTGGGCAAAGGGGTCATAAATCAATAATTTAGACGTTAAGCCCATGTTATTTTCTTCTCAGATTGGATTTGTCTGAAAAAGGAAAGTCACATACACGTAGTATGCTTCAAATGTGAGAAAAATACAGCACATTATCTTTTGAAACTCAGATTAAAGGGATAGTTCACCCCAAAATGTAAATGATCCTATCAAGGATGACAACCAAACTTTTTAACTGTGATGACAGAGAAACTACAGACAGACAGAGACAGAAAAACTGTGCCAAGTTTGACCTAGATGCTACAAGAAGAATATAAGTTGTCACTATTAAGTTTCAGAAAATTAGATGAAAAACAAGTTTAATTGCAGCTAAACAGTTTAGAAGAGAAGGCGAAGGAAGATGTGGGTAAAGAAGACATATAAAGTTGGGTGTCATCTACATAATAATGAAAATGGATGCCTAATTTCCTAAATATTTGTCCTAGAGGCAGTAAATAAATAATAAATAACAGAGGACCTAAAGACTGAACCCTGGGGAACACCTGCAGTCACAGTTGATGTGTCAAATGTAATTGTCCAGAGAGATAGGATCTAAATCAGGACAGACAGGTACCTGTAACTCCCAGTGAATTTAGCCTGCTAATAAGATGTTATGTGAGATTGTATCAAAGGCTGCACTCAGAGATAGAGAGGAGGAAGACTTCCTTCTACTTATTAAGGAGCAGCTGGATTATCACAAGCAATATAAAGTTTACTTCAGGATGTCAGGGGCTCAGTTTGATGCTTTGCTAGCAATATTAAATTCACATTTTAAAAAGTAACATCAAAAAGACCACCACCATTTTTTGTGAACACTGTGTGCAAGGATCTCTTTACATTGCTTTATTGTCATGAACAGAGATTAAATTGGGGCGGGGCAGCCCGGAGCTGAGCCCTGGCACATAGACTTCTTGGATCAACATTAATGCTTTAGTTTAGATTAGCGATAGTTTAATAGTTTTATAAAAAGTTCAAAAGGCAAATACAATATTATTTGGCCAATTACATTTTAGGCACAACAACAGCGCATCTCACATCAACCATTTGATTCATTGCTAAATGATTCAATGTTTTGAACGTATTTGTTTAGTCAAAGTTTCATTAGCCCATTCATAAACATCTAATGAATTTGCCTTAGGAACGAATCATTTAAATGAATTATTTTAAACTTATTGACTCCCTTTATTAAACACCCACTACTGTTGTTTTAATTTCATCAAAAAGTATAATTTAATAGTGTAGTGTTAAATTAATGCGATCAAGGGGCTGTTAAATAATGTATGTTAATTATGAAAGGGATAAAGCACAACGGTCAGTGCAATACTGCACAACGGATGTGGAGGGGCCGTTACCGCGCATTCACACCACCGCCGGCGAGAGCGTAAAAGTGGCTGGAGGTCATGCATTTTAAATGCAAGCTGGCGGCGAGAGACGGCGCGGTGCGTCATGGACAGCGAAGAGCATTGAGGAGAGTTGAAATCAGGCTCTCTGTCAGTTAATGAGCTATGACGCAGCTCGGCGGCAACCAGTCAGAATGCAAAAGTTCACCGCTTGGCAGGGCAGCAAGAGTGAAATTTGACTCTCTCGTCGTCGGCGGTGTGAATGCATGGTTACACTATACCTTAATATTTATCAGCTTATACCACGGCTACTTATCAAAGGAATGAGTTTACTGTCAAAAAATTTGTGCATGGCTTTTACGATTAAACATACGTAATACTTTTTTAATACCATGGCTTGGATGAATACATGATACTTTAGTTTGAATACTGAAAGTTGAATAAATGTCCCCAAGTCTAATGTGCTCAATACACCAGGTGTGGTAATTTTAGTTTGATTGCAATGAATAGGGTTTATAAATGCACAGCCATGAACTTACTGTATGATCATATTTTACCTAATATTTTAATATAAATATTTTAAATTTAATAAATATCCTCAATAAATTAAATGTAGTTTTTTGTCCTTTTCTATTCAAAAAAAGAAACCATATAGTTGTTAATTGTAAGAGACAAGTCTTATTTTCTCTTGCATATTTAATACTGCTCTTTAATTAAAGCAAAAATGTTTTATCCAATTACTCGATTAATCAATGGAATTTTCAGTAGAACACTTAATTACTAAAATATGCGATAGCTACAGCCCCACATAACACCTCAGCAAATATTCGACTGAGATTTGTAGTCGAATCAGTCTCCTCCTATCGAAGCATTGAATCGTTAACTATTCAGGGATACCCCTAATATTCATCTTCACACATACCTGGCCAGGGGGAGTCCAGCCAGTGTTTGATGTGGAGGATCTTCTCATCCTTTGAGCGAGCATGAGCTTCTTCACAGATTTTGTCATACTTGGAAATCTCTTCCTGTGGACAGCGTGAAAAATAGAAGAAAAAAAAAACCCACTATGAAAACCCTATAGAAAGACTAGCTGAATATATGAGACAGCTGGCTGGCTCTGGTCAAGACTGTCTGACCTCATACTCCTGTCGAGAGACAGCGCCTTCTGCGATGAGCTTCTCAGCATATTTCTGCAGAACTCCTTTCTGCTTCTTGATCTGTTTGTACATCAGTGGCTGGGTGAACATTGGCTCATCCATCTCATTGTGGCCATTACGCCGGTAACCAACCTAAAATAAAAAAATCAAATGTAATGATTTTAACAAATGTCTGCAATATATATGTATATGTGTGTCTGTGTGTGTGTTTAGTTTAGTTTAGTTTAGTTTGTTTATTTGTCAATTTCTTCACATGTACATGACATACAAAGGAATCGAAATTGC
>JAUCMT010000059.1:4254905-4276081 GCA_032357475.1 Enteromius thamalakanensis
GTGAATAGATTAACGGCGATATTTTTTTTATCGCGCGATAAGAGTCTCGCGTTAACGCCGATAACGGCCCACCACTAATAAATTTACAGTACACATACATGTACATACATATTTCATAAAAATATATAAGTCATGTACATGCGTGTAAATATAAATAATATCTAAACATTTGTCACACACTATAAATAATGAAATAATGAACTTTTTATATTTCCCCTTTTTTATTATTACTGGAAAACTAAAATAAATAATAAATAAATTATAAATTCTATAATATAAATAATAAATATATGTCAGGGAAAATAGACTGTTGTGCCAGATGAACACTTCTGATGTTCTCCTTTCCTTATTTATATATTTAATTATACATTATACAGTTTTTATCCTTTTTTGATCTTAAAATAAATAAATATCAAGAGATCTTACATGGGACATGCATGGTTGTGCCCGATGAACACAAAGCCTGATGTTCCTGTAGATTTCAGGAAATCTGTGAGGAAAACCAGTTCCCATCTGTCTCTGGTTTCAGATGCTCTCGCTGCTGTTGGTCCATGACGGACGTCTTGAAAGCATTTTGTCGTACAGTCAGAGATGTTACCAAAGAAAGTTTATCTTCAATCTCTTGTGAAATCCCACAACGTTTACAAACAAGCCACCTGCAAAAACTAAAGACGTTTCATCAGTGTTTTTAACAAATGCTTACATTAAGATGCTTAATTATAAACCACAATGATCAATAAAGTCCTGATATTTTGGTTGTGGTTCAAATCAATTAAAAGACAAAAGAAAAAAACAAGCATTCTTGGTTTAATTGGCAATATACTGAACTTCATATCGCTTTTAAAGCTACTGTACTGCACTTCAGTGCTGCAGATGAGTGACTAAAGATGTATTTAAGACTATTTAAGGGATGAATTTGCAGTATGTGATCTAACAAACAAATAATGTGCGAAGATAGCAAAGCTGATGTCATTATCAGAGCAGCAAACATCTGTTGTAGATATCAGAGCGTCTGAGAGCTGACAGCACGCATGTAGGGAAGCCTTCGATACCCTCAGCAAACCCTTAAAGATTCTTTTGATATTGTGCAGAAAGAGAGAGAGAGAACAAGAGGGAGGAAGTCCTCAGCGCTCCAAGAAAGCCTTTTTCTAACAATGCAATCAGCTCCTGCTACATGCCTGTTGCTATGGAAACCCCTCCGATAGCAGGTGAACATCCGAACAGGGAAATCTCATGATTTATGAGAGCTGTGGGTTTGGCTGGTTGCTAAGGTGTTGTTATGCAGTTGCTAGGTTGTTCTGGGTGGTTTCTGGGGTGTTGCTAAGCAAGGGAGAAGTTATGTCACTTAAAGCATTTATACATGATGGTATGTGTGTAGTACCGCATATGTTTAACAAATGAAAACAATACACATTAAAAATATTTTTATTTGAGTTTTACTAGTATTATTGCTATTATAGGTATTTAAATAATAATAAATAGTCACAATAATAATAATAATAATAAAAAATAAAAAACAGCCCTATTTTGAATAGTCACAATGTCTCAATGTCAAATAAACAAGACATTTTAAGCAAATTACATATATACATTGTATAATTATTATATTCAATTATAAAATATTTATACGTGGTGGTAAGTATGTAGAACTGCCTTTGTATTACAGAAATAAAAAAAAAAATTTTTTTAAACAAAAATTATTGTATTAAAATTATATTAATTTTAATTAATATAATTAATATTAGTCATATTAATTACAATTAATGAATAATGGAAATAAGTTTATATTTAAATTAGTAGTGATGATATTAAGAATTAATGCACAAGGAAAAGAAAAAAAGACATCTTACTTATTGTTTATTTGCTTACTAGCTTTTCATTTAGAAAATATTAATATTACGAAAATTAAAACATGGCTATGCATTGAGTAATAATCATTGCTAATATAGATGCTTACCTTTACAACAGTTATTTTTGTCATAATAATGGATCATAATGAATCATAACGATCATAACATATTCAGGGAACATGTAGAGCAGAGATTCGTTGTGGAAACCTGACCCACATCTGAGTATGTCCCACCTCTGGGACATCAGCAGACAGTGCTTATAAATGCACTTCAAAGAGCAGCATTGTGACTGTAAAATGACTAATGCCACCACTTGCCAGATCCAGACACCTCGGTGCGCTCCGAGTGGGAGATTGGCTGATGCTAACACTTTAACAGTCATTATACCAGCTGAAACTCACTCTCTCTCTCTCCCCTTATGTCTGATTTGGGCACTGACCGGGCCAGATGGACATGCATCCATCTTTAATGGAAACAACAGTTACTGTGGTCCATCGGGCTGATATTCATCTTCTGATCAAGTGTCATCTCAAGCCGCCACGAGCTGTTTTTCCCATTCATTTTCAAAGCATTCAGCTCTTTGTTTGCAAGAACTGGAAGCAGGTAGTTTGCAAGTGAAGAAGTCTTCCCCCAAACTTACGGCTGCTCTTTACTCTGGGTATCTGCCAGCTGATAGCAGCAAGGTTGCTATGGAAACAGTCAGGACTTATCGTGGAGGAGGGGATGCGTTTTATCACCGAGTGTCAGGCTGGAAAGTCCAAATATCTTTAGTGCAAACCATCATATGTTTGTTTTGATTTAGCAAAAATGAAGGGGTGTAATTTCTTTTGAAATGCCCCTCCTGGACATCTACAAGGACCTGTCACATTTCAATTTAATATCAAAATTATATGGTACAAAAAAGTAAAGTCTGTGTTTAAAGACTACAAATTTAATAACAGTTAAAATTGACAAATTTAAATAAAAAATGTATATATACTACAAATAATTTGTTGTAATAAACTGTATTGTAGATTATATTAAATGTAAATAGCATACATGCATGTACAGTATTTATATATAAATACAATTACAGTAGAATATAAAGTTATACAATTAACAGAAAAATGGAATTACATTTTATGTAAAAATGCTAATTAATTGACTGAAAATATACATTTAGTAGTAGTTCAAATATAAGAATTATGGCAGCAATGGACAAATCTTTAAATTAAAAAAATAAATAAATAAATAAATTAAACCAAACCAACTTCTTAAAATTAAAATTGCTAAACATGGTAATTTGTTCTTTCATTTTGTGATTAAATTTGTCTTTGATGCATTTCTGTGAAATTTAGTCATGACTACATTCCCACGAATTCAGTCCTGTTCAATTTTAGGTATTTCTGCTAATTAATTTAGAGTTTTGTTGGCTTTTTAGGATCATTCCACACTAAAC
Organism: Enteromius thamalakanensis; assembly: GCA_032357475.1. NCBI lineage: Eukaryota > Metazoa > Chordata > Actinopteri > Cypriniformes > Cyprinidae > Enteromius > Enteromius thamalakanensis. The sequence goes on from JAUCMT010000059.1 coordinate 4,258,194, forward strand.
TATTTCTAACCCTCATAAAAGATTCTTTCTAAAGTGGTCTGTTTAATGTTTCTCTCTTCCTAAACCTCCTTGAATGTTTGTTTGCTGATAATATCTACGTGTGTGCGCGTGTATTTGCAAATTACTAAACCGCACCGAACCCAGTTATTAAGAACGAAAATTCAAAAAAGTGTTTTTTTACAACGTGAAGAATGAAGCTTGCACAGCTGGTTCAGATTTCCACTGTGCTTTGAACCTTCTTTCTATCTCTCTCTCTCTCCCCTTTAGGATCCCTGGTAATTTGAGCATAATAATTAATCAGGATTTATGCCAGAGTGGAAAAATGCTGTACGATCGCGTTTTGCTCTTCCACAAGTGGTTCAGATCGAAAACGACTGCTGAAATAATGAATGTTTCACCATGTGGTTATGAAAGACATGAAACACAGAGAAAGAGACAGGCTGTCGGTCTGTTTACCTGCTTAATCCAAAGCTGATCTGCTATCGTGATGTGCATTTGGCTTTGCTTCCACCGAAGGTCTGATTTCTTCCTTTTGATTTTGAAGAACTTGTTTTCTTCTATCTCAAAAAATTAAAAACCATGAGGACAACTGATTTAACAATGGATGATACTAAGAGAATGACAGAAGCTGAGAAAAACAGAAACAAAACAAAAAAATACGCAGGCGGCATGATAAAGGATGAATCAGAGCCAAGTGAGTGAATAATGGATGATTTCCTCAAAGTTAAACAAAATCATTCTAACATTTTTAAGATAAAAATCAGCTGAATGAGAACAGCGGCAGAACTCAATTCCTCCTCAGATGTTAACAATCATGTGTTGTTTGATATTGACTGTGAACTTACTAAACTCTGGAATCAAAGCCTGATTTGATCATTTTAAAGGAAATGAATAAAAAAATTAAACATTTGCCATCATTTACTCAACCACATGCTGTTCCAATACATTTTTTCTTCTGTAAAACACAAAAAGGAGATGTTATACCATGAGTAATATCAAACTTGGCTTGGCCGACAAAAGCAGCATTTTTTAACTTATTACAAAAGTTAATGAGATCTGAGAAGATTTTCAGGTGAATAACAGTTTATGTCTGTTCCTTACTTAAAGCTATTGTATCGAGGGGCTTCAGAAGACTTGAAATCCAGTGCAGAAATTGTATGGACTGCTTTTTTGTGTATTTGTTTGTTTTTTATGGCCTTGATGTCAAAGAACCACCATTTTTGGTTTCTCAAAGAACATTTCAGTGAAGAACCATTTTTACTTTACTAGCCCGTTTACTAGTGCTTTTTCCTTAGAAAATGCATAGTGTCTAAGGTTACGTACTGTAGGTAACCCACGTTCGCTGAAGGAGGGAACTGAGACGTTACATATGGGAACTTGCATGAGAGACCAATCGCCTTTGTGTATTAAGAAAAGGCCAATGAATATTGGTGTGCATTTAATTACAGCCAGGTGCACCTTAGACTCGATCGTGTAACCAATGCTGAAGCGGTCTTATATGAAGCAACCACAGCGGCGTTACAATTCAGACATGTCAGCATGGCCTGCGTGCAGTTCCCCATGAGGCGGGCAGTCATTTCGACTGAATCCAGATCCACACCGAGATAAGAAATCCTCTGCACTGGGGAGAGTTTGCTCTTCTCTCGGTTGACCTGAAGGCCCAGATGGCTGAGGTGCCACCAGGTCCCTGTGCTCACACAACAACTCTCGCGAGTGAGCTATTATTAGCCAGTCATCAAGTTAGTTGAGGATGCGGATGCCCATCTGCCATAAGGGAGACAGGAATCCTTCCGCGACCTTCGTAAAGACTCGGGAGAGACAGGGAGAGGCCAAACGGTAGAATCTGCTACTGATTTGCTTGACCCTTGCAAGCAAACCACAGTAGAGGTCTGTGGCGAGGCAAAATCGATATGTGAAAGTACATGTCCTTCAGGTCGATGGCTGCGAACAATCCTGGCACCGAATGCATGTTAGTATGTGCTTTCGGCATGAGCATCTTGAATGGCAGCCTGAGAAGGGACCGGTTCAGAGCTCGAAGGTCCAGGATGGGTCTCAGCTCACCGCTCTTTTTGGGCACGATGAAGTAGGGACTGTAAAACCCTGACCTCATATCGGCTGGAGGGACAGGCTTGATTACATCCTTCGCCAGTAGGACTGCAACCTCTGCATGCAGGACAGCGGCATCCGTGTCCAAGCGGACAGTGGTGTGGGCCTGGCAAACTGAATCGGTATCAAGGGTACGATAACTGCCATGCCCGCGGTGGGGCAGCCTAGGGAAGAACCAGTGAGGGGACTGGCCCCAGAAGGATGAGCGTCCTGGGGGTGAGTCCCGCTGCTCTGGGCAGCTTCTACCTGCTCCACTGGTTCCCGCGCTGGCGTGCCCGTCTGAAGAGGTGAGGAAACTAGAAGTTCACGGTCAGATCGATATCCCAAAGAACGCCTCTCCAACCGGGAGAAAAATGCGCTTTTACCCCCCAGGGAGGAACTCTCGTGGCACGCCGTGCACTCAGTGGTCGAAGTCTCACTGGTAAGCAAAAAGCTGGTTTGTCTCTCAGATTTAAACAGGCTACCAGTCCGCAGAGGTTCACCAATCAGCCACCCAGTCCTGCTGATGGTGACGAGAGAGCGTGAACTTGCAGGAACTCTTTTTCTCCAGATTTTCTTTTTCTTTTTTTGTCTTTCAGCAGACTCAGCAGCATCCAAAGTGAAAAGCTACAAGTGCATTTCATCCATGCCATCTTATACTCACGTAGTGATAAGGTGCACCTGGCTGTAATTAAGCGCACGCCAATATTCATTGGCCTTTTCTTAATACACAAATGTGATTGGTCTCTTTCGAGTTTCCATTTGTAAAGTCGGAGTGACATGCGTTTTAGGTTATGTAGCATAAACTGAAATCATTTTTGAAACGCAGTGGAAGCGCTAGTGTAAACAGGGATCTTCTTGCATTAAAACGACTAGTTCAAACAGGGTCTTATTCTGCGTTCCAGGCAGGTTTTTGGGCCATGACTTTAAACCGCAACTCACGACTTTGTAGCGGGAACACGTATTAGTGTAAAGGACATTTAATAATTCAAGGAATATTTTTCACTACAAAGAACCTTCTGTGTGATCGAAAGCTTCCATGGTTCCTCGCTGAACCAAATGCTAATTAACAACCTTGATTTGGAAGAATGTGCTTGCATTGTATGGAAAAGAGTAGCTTGGGCCTGCCTAGCAACTTAACTTTCACAAAAGAAAGTCAGTTATATGGTTTTAAACAACATGACAGTGAGCAAAAATACCAAATTTGTTCATTTTTGGAAGATTCCTTAAAATGTTCTATTCTGTCACAAATGATCTAAAGGTTTGTCCTCCTTTGCTGATGCTGTGTTGACACCTGTATATTAAAAATAAGAAAAAAAGGTGTTGTCTCTTAAATGTCAGCCGCTCAGCTTGAGCCCTTCCGTTTGGGTTATTTCAGGATAAATTGATGCCTTAGTCTCTATTGCGCGGTGGCACAAAGATAGATTTTGCGTCCTCGCACTCTGACAGTTTTACAAGACGTCCCTTTGGTCAGTGCTATATAGGTGCCAGAACACGTCAGCACGGTGTCTGTGCACCTGTTACACTGCCTACTTGATGCCAGGAATAACTTATCAAGGCAGAATGACTCATGAAACGTGCGGGTCAGGACTAGCTTTTCTTCCCTGAGTGGAGATTTTGACTCCCAAAAGATTTCTAAGGATGTTGATGTAACTTTGGTCAAGCAGAAGAACTTAAAAGTGATTTTAAAACACATTAAATAGTCATTTGGCACTTCAACCCAGGTTGCCCACTTAAAGGTACAACAGCGATAGCTGATAGATTGTTCCTCTGCTGAATATTTGCCTCTCTTTTGCCTCCAAGAGTAAACCAGCAAAGCTTCTTAAAATAAAAACAACCAAGAAAACAAAACCCGGTGAAAGGCTTCAAAGAATGTGGTATAAAGGTTCAGGCTTGGGGCTGGTTACCTCAAAGTTTCTGTTTGATCCCTGCAAGAGGTGAGCCATGAACCACTGTGCCCTTGAGCAAAGCACTTAACTCCAGGTTGCTCCAGGCAAAGTGTCCCTTTAATGGAGATATTCATTCATGACGTAAATTTTTAGTTACACCTGAAAGGTTAATTCGCCAAAAACTTCAAATGGGTTTAGAATAGAATAGTTTTTGATTTCTGAATAAAATAAAGCCTGTGGATGATATTACTTCAAGAGGTTTAACATCAAGTGGTAAAAAGTTGCTAAATGAAATGGCGCACATTTACCACTCTTCTGATAAATTTTGCTGTCAACATCCAATAATTTTATTAGGAATTTGTATAATTGCAAAAAAAGTTCCACATGCAGATTTAGCTGATTTTCTAGTTGGTCACACAAATTTGTCACACTGACCAATAGAAAACGGCTTAGTGGCTTTTGTGTGAGTAGTGCTTTATATATCTTTATGCTGTTACAAATGGGTATTTTTTTGCATTTGACCCAGAACTCCAACAAAGTCTCTTTTTCTTTGTTTCTTCAAGTAATGTTAAACGCAGATCTTTTTTTACTCCTAAATCAAAAACTGCTGTGAACCCATTTTTCAAACATGCTAATTATCTTTTAGAAAACAAACTAAATCTTACACCATGCCATGTTAAAGTAATTTCTGATTAACTTCTAAATATCACCAAAAAAACTACATTTGCCTTTGTAGAAGACTGTACTGTATATAATAATTTGTGTATACAATAAATTACAAGCTTCAAAGCATGCAGATGAAATATTCGTACACGTGTCGTTTTTAGGTTTGATAATTAACACATCTGTTTTGTCAGAATTTAACAGTAAGAAGTTACTTGTCATCCAATTTTTTTATATCAGCTATGGATTCCATTAGTTTCTCCATTTGGTGTGTTTCACCTGGCTGAGAAGAAATATAAAGCTGAGTATCATCAGCATAACAGTGAAAGCTAACACTAGTTCTCCTGATAATATCTCCCAAGGTTAACATGTAAAGTGTAAAAAGTAACGGCCCTAGTACTGAGCCTTGAGGTACTCCATATTGCACTTGTGATAGATATGATACGTCCTCATTCGCTGCTACAAACTGATAGTGGTCAGATAAGTATGATTTGAACCATGCTAAGGCACTTCCACTTCCAGTTTTTTAGTCACCTACAACACTCTAGTATCTCCTCACCCCTTAGGCCCCTATTCCATCAAGGCCTCTCCTCAACCCCATGACCTCCCTCACCCGAGCCCATCCAGTCTCTCCCCTTGAGCCTTGTGGTCCAGTCCAGCTGTGATCAGTGGCTAAGCCACCCAATTACCCAGTGAGGAGAACAATGAGCTCAAAATAACAGCGAGCTAGAGAACGTATTCTCTGGCCTGTCTGACGTCATGGCAACTAGCCGGCTCTGATGAATCATCCCACAGACATCAAACATTCATTTTATTAAGATCAAAGCTTCCATCCTTCTAGACTAGAATTATTTCTGTACGACCAATCGGTGAGTGATAGGAGACACTGTGTAGCACACACAGGTCATTTCATCACATGGATGGACATAAAAACTCATAAGTGTAAATAAAAACAAAGACAGAAAATCCAGCTAAGCTTTAAAAAAAGGATAATTAATCCAGGCGACTTAATTCAGTAACCTGCAAAAAAAAAAAAATTGAATGTTTGTTATGACAGTTGCTTACAAAGCTTCCTAGGAAAGAAGAGAAAAATAATACAAACAAAATCTTCTTTAATGCCTCAGCTATTTCTTAGACATTTACTCAATTAATTGGAGACATCTGAATACGTTTCCTTAGAAAAAGTCCCTGGTAATCTCAGACATATCGAGTGCCAAGTTCTCAATAAATTAGGTGCACCATATTCATTTTATAGCTCTATATTCTTACTGGTATGTCTGATATTGTCTCATTTGTGTCTATTTTTATTTTCATTTTACATGTAAGAGAAACACTTGAGACAAAGTTGAAAGTTAAATGAGAAGTTTCCCAAGCTAAGAGAACCTCTGCGCAATACTACACTTTCCTCTGGGTCTCTTTAAGATACACAACAGCATTTCAACTCAAAGATCCGTCATGCCGACACTTCTGCCAGGAATGTTTATGTCTCTTGGAAAGCAGTATGTATGTAATTTTGTTTTTGGAGTGATGGATGGCATAAAGTGTGTGTTTGTGAATCAATGTGTGTAAGATCCCTCTGGGCATGGATGACAAATCAAATCTAATTTATCGTGTTTCTTGCCAGAGCCTCTCTTTGGCTTACCACTGTGCACCTGTGTACCACACTCACATTGCTCAGAAATGAGTTTCAAGGTCTTCCGGGGCATGACAGACAGATGTGACATGCATGTGAGTGACCAGGGACAGTTTGTACAACCCTGAGGAGAAATTTTTTACACAAGCAGTCACATATTTATACATTTTTTTGCATTTTTGTGTGCCACAAAAGATAAAAAAAGGGCTGACAGGTGACCTGTCATTCAAAATATGCAAATAATAAACTAATACAACTTTGCTTATGGTTTAAACCATAATGTATGAAAAACAAAACTGTCACCACAAATATAAGATTTGCGGTGTAAAGCTAAAAGTCTCCACCCAGCCGACTAAACTAAGGTCATGTTTGTCATCAGTCATGAGCAGGTGTCTCAGAGCGAGAGGGCTGTGATTAATCAGTTAAATTGATTTTGTGTATTTTTCCGTGATGCTTCCACATATAATCGAGATATGCAGATGAATGATCCTTGGGACACATACAGCACAAATAACAGGCTGAAAATAGCAGAAATATTCTTGCACATCTGAGGTTTTCACCCTCTTTAGGAGTCTGGGTTATAGGGTTGATCTAATCTTCAAGTTTCTGCAGTTATCAATGCAAATTATGCCTTAGATAATACAGTGTTTTTTGGTGGTCCAAAAGACTGCAATTTAAATTCACAAACCTGAACCTTGACAAAAGTTTTAAAGGGCATGAAATTAATACTAAATATCGAGGTATATGCTGTAGTCGATTTCTTACATTAAATGAGCATTTTTGTTCTGTAAAATCTGTAATAAATCTAAGTGCAGCATATGGGTAGTTGACAAAAATTGGACTGTGCGAAAATATAAAAAAAAAAACCACAAAACAATATACATATGTACACACACACACACACACACACACATATATATATATATGTGTGTGTACACTGCTCAAAACAATAAAGGGAACACTTAAACAACAAAATACAACTCCAAGTCAATCACACTTCTGTGAACTCAAACTGCCCACTTAGGAAGCAACACTGATTGACAATCAATTTTGCATGCTGTTGTGCAAATAGAATAGACAACAGGTGGAAATTATAGTTAATTAGCAAGACACCCCCAATAAAGGAATGCTTCTGCAGGTGGTGACCACAGGAGGAGGAAGCAAAGGAGGAGCACTGCCAGAGCCCTGCAAAATGACCTCCAGCAGGCCACAAATGTTTGGCAAACAACTGGCACCCTGTGTTCTTTACAGATGAAAGCAGGTTCACACTGAGCATATGATGTGACAGAGTCTGGAGACTCCATGGAGAACATTCTGCTGCCTGCAACATCCTCCAACATGACCGATTTTAGCAGTGGGTCAGTAATGGTGTGGGGTGGCATTTCTTTGGAGGGCCAGAGGAAGCCTGACTTCCATTAGGTACCAAGATGAGATCCTCAGACCCTCTTGTGAGACCATATGCCGGGGCGGTTGGCCTTGGGTTTCTCCTAATGCAATGCTAGACCTCATGTGGGTGGAGTGTGTCAGCAGTTCCCACATGATTTAGGCATTGATTCTATGGACTGGCCCACCTGTTCCCCAGACCTCAATCCAATTGAGCACATCTGGGACATCATGTCTCGCTCCATCCACCAATGCCACATTGCACCACAGACTGTCCAGGAGTTTGTGGATGCTTTAGTCCAAGTCCGAGAGGAGATCCCTCAGGAGACCATCCGCCACCTCATCAGGAGCATGCCCAGGAGTTGTAGGAGGTCATACAGGCATGTGCAGACCACACACACTACTGAACCTCATTTTGACTTGTTTTGAAGACATTACATCAAAGTTGGATCAGCCTTTAGTGTGTTTTCCACTTCAATTTTGAGTGTGACCTCCAGACCGCCATGGGTTAATAAATTTAATTTCCATTAAAAATCTTTGTGTGATTTTGTTGTCGGCACATTCAACTACGTAATATATATATTTTATTTTTATTTTTTTCCCCACACCATTGGACACATTTATGTGTTAACTACCCATATACAGTATATATATATATATATATATATATATATATATATACACACACACACACACACACACACACATATATGTATTGTACTGGACTTTTTATTTTGTTATTCATACAATTATATTTTTCGTAAATAATAAATGACAAAACATTTTTTATATTACAGTACTTTGCATTTTGAAATGCACATATAATAATAATAATAGCTTGTCTAACTCACGAGAGGCAGAGAATGGGTCCAATTCTGAGTTTTCTCTAGAGTTGAGGAGCAGAATCCATGTGGGCCTTTGAATCACTGATCTGAAACACAGAAGTTCATGAAACTTAGTTGAGGACTCCAGAGAATTGATGTGCAGCAGTTTGACACAACTACTTGAGAGCACCATCCCATCACCGCATCGCTGGATTCTCAGTGATAGCAGGCTTACGGTGGCCACTCCATGAAGAAAACATTTTATCTGACGATTGAGAAGCTAGTCCTGGATTAAGCTCTTTTCTGTTTCTAGAACTGCTTCCATGGAGATCGACTGCAGTTTGAAGCCTAGAAACAAGCACAAACTACATGATTATTCAGAAAGGGAAAGCGATATTCCTCACGAGGCTGTGAATGTGATGAATTCTTTTGCTCTTTTTGATTTGATTGACGGCTAGAACGGGAATGTCTTGCATACGCTGTGCATAGAGATCCCACTGGAGGCTTCCCCATAGAGAACCAAACAGCATCTAAATAAAACCTCTATATGTGATAATAATATGCAGCGGCTTCAAAGATTACCCTCAACAATTCAGCATGATCACAGCAAAGCATCTGCCAGGCACATAATTATTCTCATTTGAGCTAACAGCTTTCAAATATGTTTAAGCTTCTTGATATAATGAAATGTCAGTTTATTCATGGTCCAGACAGAATCCGTCAACTGTTTTGGGATTCTCTAAGAAATTCTACATTTAAAGCATTGCAATATATATACAATTCCTACACTTTTATATAATACAATTTATTTTTATATACTATACATTATAAAAGAAATAGAGAAAAAAAAACAGAAAAAAATAAATTGTTTAATAATTACATTTAATTTAAATTTTAGATTAAATATTGAAATAGAAATATAAGCTGAAATAATAAAATAATTAATGATTAATTTCTATAATTTTATAAGACAAATATATATATATATTTATGTTTCAACACTTTACATGTAAATGAATATATTAACATAGAAATATTAACCATAAAATGCAATTTTTTTATATTTTAAAATAAAGTAATTTAAAAATGATTACAGTAATAATAAAAAAATCTATAATATACTGTATTTACACACATACTGTTATTACACTTAAATAAATATTTTTATATAGATTTTAAATATATTTTATAAGAATTATATATTCATTAAAATATATACATTAAATACATTAAAACATAGATATTTATTCTAATTACACTTTATAATAATTACATGTAATATATTTTAAAACACTATTTTGTAATATTTTAAAGCAGAACTAGACAAAGAAATCAAAAAACAAGATATTTTAAAGTTATAGGCAAATGTAATTTAATGAATTATAATTCAAATACATGTTTACATATAATAATACGATTTATTATTAGGATCAAGCTAGGGTCTCTGCTTTGGTCACATGATCAAAATCAGGATCCTACCTCAATCAAGACAAGGATTGATTTGGTCTGGATTCTCCTTAACTTTATTCACCCTTCAGAGGCTTGTGGGACTCCATCCAGGCAACAAAAAGCTATCAAATAGGCAGTGGTGAAATCAGCCAAGGAAATAGGTGATTTAAAGCTTCATACCCTAGAATTAGAAATATATTTCATTGCTTCTGACAAGAAATGACTTGAAAAGGCTTATATTATGAATCATAAGAAAAACCCAGCCAAAACTAAAGCCAGACTACCAGGTGTATTGAATTTATCGGCTCCAGACATAACAGAACGGTTCTCCTCCACGGTGTCCCAAGTTACTGCCAATAAGTTTTGCAATACAACCCACTTTCTTATTACAAACTTGGATGGGATTTTCTCATTTTCTCTCTAAAACGCCACAGTAAAAATCAACCAGGGCTGCATTTCCCAAAAGCATCGTAAGCCTAAGTTGATCATAGCTCCATTGGTTTCAACGGGTCTACGATGTACTTAAGCTCACGATGCTTCTTGGAAACGCAGCCCAGGTCTCGTAAAAATATGTACCTCTGTGCACTTTTTGTGCACTTACTTCAAGTTTCACAATAGTTTCAAACAGAAATGACCACTGAGTGGCATTAAAACACAGGTTTAATACATGAACCCTGGCACATTTTATAACGCTGATATAGGTATGTACAGTATCTGGAGACTGTCGCTAAAAGTTAATGCTCTATCATGTTGCTAATATGCCCTACACCAAATCCAACCATAAACCCACCTCATAGTGTTAACAAATGCAAAACTACTATAAAAACACATTAGTTGATGCAGTCTTGTTATTGCAGTTACACAGGATTTGAAGGAGAGCTCCTTGTCTCTTAAGTATATCCCTGTACTCCGTGAGCTACCGAATGAACCTATCTATGAAATCACATAAATATGAAGCTGGGTATGTGTGATGCTAACGTTCAAAAGCATCAGTTTTCAAATATCCCAGCATATAAATATTGTTTTGAATACATGACATTCTTCAAGTAATTGTGCTAAAATTACACTTTATTAACCAAAAAAAGGAATAAAAGGTGTTCAGGTTTTACTGCCTCTAGTGTTCATTTGGAAACTGCAGTGATATGTACTTATAGGTACGTGTTTCATGTCTCGCTAAAAAGTGCGTTTCAGCCATGAGTCCAGTAGGGTTGGGTACCGAAACCCGGTACCATTATTGCACCGGTACCTAAGTAACTGGTATGTACCGAACCAAATCAAAATGCGGATTTTGGTGCCTCATTTCGGTTCCGTGCCTAAACAACAAACCCAATAAATCTATGGCATTAATAAGCGAGGTCACCACTGATGCTGGCGTGCGTAGTTAATCATTTCTGCAAGAGAAAAACGGATCTATATACTAAGAAACAGGAGCCCGCAAGCTCGTTTCAAACCCTCGTGTGCGCATGGTATGTCATCTGCCTGTGATTATTATCTTGCGTTCGATCTTCTCCCACCAGTTCGCTAAAACATGTTTATTTTTGTCAGTCGTGTCAGAATTGGATGACTATTATAAGATGATTAATGCATTTGACTTGAGACAGGGCATTAGATCATTTGTTAGTTTTTGTTTCTATAAGCTTAGTTTATTGATTCATTAATGATTTTGTCTTTATTTAATGTAATGTATTGTTTATAGAGTAAATCTTTTTCAGATACTTAATGAATAGACTTTTTAAACCTGTCATGCTATTTAATGATAACTCATTCAAGTGAACGGTTGTACAGTGTCATATTTGCATCTTGACATAGTACTGTATCCCTCTGTGTTGTTTTTATTTGTTCTGTTTGGATGATTACGAGCCTTTAAATCTCCTTTGTAATAGCTATGATTGTAAATCAAGAACAAGGCATTTCCAGCTGTATTTATAAACTGCTTACTAATGACTATTAATGTTGGAACAATGCTTTATAAAGGATGAATTGACTATTTACTGCTTAACGATTAATGATTCAGAGTGTGCAGTTATTATAAAGTGTTACCATTTTTATTTTATAAGTATCGACTCAGGCACCGGAACAGTTTTAAAAGTATCGATTTGGCACCGTTATCGAAAAATCCCTAAACGATACGCAACCCTAGAGTCCAGGTAGGTAAAAATCAATTCCTTGTGTGATGCATTTCAAAATAAATCTACAAGTTAATCTCCAGCGTTTCCCCAGAGACAAATTGGAAAAGAATGATGCCTTCACATTACAGATTGCATTCAAAAGTATTCCCTGAGCTACCCTTGACCTTTAACCTGTGTGTGCCTGTGTGTAACTAATGAGCCAATCACCTTATTCAGAAAGGACACCCTTGCCTCCCCGTTCTGAGCCCACGGGTATTGACGTGTTGTGCTCTGTGTGTTTTCTGCGTTAAAGAAAAATCTATAATTGTTCGGGTAGAGAGCAAAATTGATCCCAGCAGTGACGTTTTGAGCTCTATTTTCACCCTGATTATATTACAGCCAACGAGCTCTAAAGTTTCCCTCTGCTGACTCAAAATGTGTTCTCTGCATTTATTTCTGATTTATTCATTGTCGTTTAGTTGGCGGTTCAAATGTACTCTAATTTGTTTCATAGTGGTGCTTTGATTTCTGTTTCTGCAAGTTAAATTACAGAAGTAGTTTTCCTTGTGGGAGCCGCCGCCGGTGGAGAACCATCATCTGCGTAATGAATTATCAGACAAATAAAGAGAGGACGAGAGAGAGACCAGAGGAGTACAGTACTGGAAAACTGATTTATAAGTAGTTACGGTCAAGCTACTCATTTAAACAAGCAGCTATCATAAAATACAGTAATATTGTAAAATATTAGTAGCCTACATATAATTTCTGTATTACATATTTCGTCACAATATTCCTGTATTTTGACTGTAATTTTATTAAATGTACATTTTATTTTAATTATTAAATTATTTACATACATGGTCCTTTGGAAATCACTCTGATATGCTGATTTGCCGCTCAAGATTATCATCAATGTTCAGGAATTAAGGAGGTTTTTTGATTATTAAAAGGTTCTAAATGTATTATTTAAGTATTCCTTTGAAACAAATCATCCGGAATATTTTGATATAAAAAATAATCTTAGATTTTGTTTTTTTTCTTCAATAATAATAACAATAACAATAATTTTAATAACAACAACAAATGTCATAAAATCTTTGAATCATCTACTGTACACATCAGATAGTGTTTGATATTACACAGAAAATTTAACATTTCTACATTTTCTGGCAAAAACAATGAATATCTTAATTAGTAATAGCATTAAATTAAAAATATGTGAGGGGAAAAATTATCCAAAAAAAAAAAGTAAAAAAATAAGTGTGAACAAAGGACAAAATTTTTGAAAATAGTTTTTTCATCTAGACAGTCCAAAGATTATTTCTGCAGTGGTTAAGTGAAAAACCAGAGAGTAGTTTGCAAAAGTATGTTTTTAACATATTTTTTTAAAATTAATGAATGGTTTGATTGACAGCAATGGTTCTTAGGGCAAAGTTGCTCAGTATGAGGAGATCTATCAAATTATATGCATATTGTGTGGATGTGTGAAACACCACGTGATTACTGGACCAAAAAACTCAAAAAACTTTTATTTGACTAAAGTTTGAGCTTATTCACATGTGTACCAAATTTGGTGAATATACCTCATTATAGTCCGAATAGATGCTAACTGGCGGCAAAATCAAACTTTCTACTTTTTTTGATAATTATTGATAATGAATGTACAAAACATATTTCTGCAGTGGTTTGGTTCCTATGAAAAACCTGAAAAACCTAGGACTAGTTCGCAAATGTAGTTTTCGGCTATAGCTCAATTTTGCGTGAAAACGGTGCATCATAGAGCGAAAATAGGCAGTGTGCACTTTTGTCGCAACTATGTAAAGTTTTTGAGTCTATGACAAACTTTGTACAAACCTGGCCCAAATATGTCTGAAATTAGTTTTTTGTGCTGTATCGCCCCCCCCGTTAGGCCGATTGGACCAGTTCTTTGCACCTGAGTAGCAAGGAAAATCACAATAAGTTTTCAGAGCTACACGCTCGAACCCCTACAATGAATGGGGTTACAATGAATAAAACTACAATCGAATCATTTATTCGAAGTGGTTCATTTGCAAGAATTGTGTAAACAAATTACTTATGCACTGATCTTGTAAACATCTGAAAAGTCCCTGAAGCTATAGGATACATCACAGAGAACGTTATAAGCAAACATGATTTAAGGTATCATTCAATTCATAGCATGAATGATACCTCCAATCATGCAAATTGAGGAAGGAAGGCGTTAAGTTTATAAATTTCATAGACAAACACTGAAATAGGGAGCCATAGAAATGAGAATATCAGAAACATCCTAGCAACAGCATAGTTCATTAATAGCCACTCTGAACATTTTTTCAAGAGCACTAACTAGCGACAAACTCTATCCTTACACCCATAATATCACGACAGGGAGCATTGCATTGACAAGCACTCTTATTTACTTCTGCAATAGTTTATGTAATAACTAAGAATGTGTTTTAACGACAGTAATTGACTGGATTGGAAACAGGCATTTGACACAAGTTTATCTTTTTGAAGGCTTTTAAACTTGTTCATGTCTCATTGAGTTGAGTTTAACCATTCTCATCAGATAAAATGCAGCTGTCGAGACGAAATAACAGATTTTCAGCACAGACGACAAACTGCACAAAACATTTCAAAGCACTATTAAGAGATAATCACGCTGTAGGCAAAAGCACATTCCACACAACCTGGTGACCTGTGAGGAGAAGACCACTGCAGGCAGAGGTCAGAGGCGAAGACTCACGACCCCCATGTGTGCACAGTGCAAACTACGCAGATAACACAATCACTGCAGCCTCGGCTCACTGTACACTACTAAAAATAAAGGTTAAATGTGCACACAGAGGTTTAAAGTATCTACTTCTTCTGTTTTGATGGTTTAAAGAACCAAGAATACACTAACCTACAGAGGTTATAATATATCTTTTAAAATAATTATCACCAAAAGCAGCCCACAGCTCAACTCAAGAATGGTAACCTGTAAAAAAATGAGCCTCAAATTCACTGAAGAACCTTTATTTGTTAAAAGTAGAGAGCTGTGGTGGGCATCAATGTTTTGGCCAGAACAGACAGTCTTATTTAACAGCTCAAACAAGTGACAGGGCAAACCGTCTTTTGGCGTTAAATAGTACTGTTAGGATTACTAAAGATATATGAGATATGAACTTGCAGTTTCGAGTTATGAAGTCAGATTTGCATGAGATAAATTTGTATTATATAGATATAAATTCAGATTTATAAAGTCTAAATTGCAAGATAAAAACTTGCAACTCAGTTAAAATTTTTTTTTTTTTTTTCAAAATTAAGATATATAAACTCCCAATTTTAAGTTATAAAGTCAGAATTGCGCAATTGTTAGAACACATCAGTCTTTTTTCCCCTCTCAAAACTTGAATTTTATTTCACAATTGCGAGTTTATATCTAATAATTCTGTGGAAAAATGTCAGAATTGTGCGATGAAAAGTGACAATTTTTTTTTTATAATTAGTGGTGGAAAAAGGCTTCCAAAAATTTCTCACAATTCAAAAAAAAATTTAAAAAAAAAAAAAAAAAATCACAATTCTAAACTTAACCCACAAATGTGAATCTGAATTCAGAAGTTAAAATCACAATTACCTTAAAAAAGAAAAAATAAAGAAATATGTAGGGGCAGAAATTGGCTTTCATAGATTTGTACCATTACATCCCCTAAAAACAAAATATGAAAGAAAAACAATCTAACAAAAATACAATTTCTGTATTATGTTTTATATTATATAACTTAAAAACATTGTCTAATGGCATCATGGGAACAAAATGCTTTTTGGAGTTTTTAAGAACTTTTACTCTAAAGTTTAGTTTCTAAGCTCTCAAACTAATAGACATTTAATTCACCTCCTCCTGTTGTAGTGCTTCTATATTGTGTTTTTGGGGGGGATTTCATGCCAATTTTTCCCATTCTTTTTCAGCAAATACCAAACGTTTCTGTCTTTACAGCCTTCTGAAACCTTGTGACAAGCTTAATTTCTTTATTTCCGGTATCAGGCGTAAGCTGTCCTCAAGTGACTGCTTTCTGCTTTGAGAGCTCATTTCGTGGTTTTTCTCACGCCCAGGAGTAAATGTTTAAGCAAGTGCAGAGAACTTGGGTTTGTAAACATCATCTTTCCTTGCGGCTCTGATGCTGTACCTGTGATGTACAACCCAGTCGGGCTCTTCCGGCGGGTCACAGCTGAATTAATGTGCCGTGTTTGGAGCAGGAAATTGTTTACTAAAAGTGACAGTTCTTCCTGGAATGCTGGCCCTTGTGTCCTTTCATCGTGTGTGTTTATTGACAGTACCATATGCTCTTGCGTTTGCCAATTTAATATTGTTTTATGGGCAGATGTGTGTGTATGTGTGTGTGAGAGAGAGAGTGTATTTGAGCCTTACAGCAATTCAGAAGTGTTTAAAGTGAGTGGATTTTATTGAATCATAACTATATTAGTGTCGAGAAAGAGCCCCGTCACACACACTTTCAATGGCACCCAGGGCATGAAAGTAATTCAGTCATTAATACTGGTCCAATCCCTTCACTGTCTAACTGACTAAATATTTGTGTGTTCATGTGTTTGTGTGTGTGTGTTTGAATAAGTGACGCAACCTTGTGTGACCTCAAATACACAGAGGACACACAGGAGTGTCAAAGTAAATTAGATTAAAGCCTAGTAAAAATAAGGAGGGGAAACACACACACACACACACACACACACAGAGAGGTTTGTTTGTTTGAGTTTGTCAGAATCTCATTGCTTTTAACTGAAGCTACAATCAAATATAAAGTACATCAAATATTTAACATCAATTCCCTCTATACATAATTATTATATCTAAAATATTAATACAATTAAATAAAATTATTGGCCCATTTATAAACAACTTTAATAAGGATTTCACATATGTATATTTTTTTATGATATATATATACACATTTACACACACTAAATAACATTTAATTATTAAATTAAATAACGCATTAATTATATTTTTTATTTAATACAAATATTTATTTGAAGAACAACATATTGATCATTAAAAATACAACAAGGGTTTTTAGCATTGTGATATTTTAACAACAATATTCCTTCATTATTATTCCGGCAGCAAATTATTAAAATAATTTTAGCAATTTTTCAGCAAATATGTTTTCAAGAATACATCACTATGTTCCTATAACTGTAATAAAAAAAAAAGATTTTTTCATTATAACACAAAACAAATAAAAATATATCACTCTATAAACTAATTGTAATAAAAACACTGTTTAAACAATATATTTGTTATTTTTAACCTAGTTATTTTTAATGCCTCCCCATCTTTATTTCAGTAAATTCAACAAATTATTTTTGTATATAAGTTTTTTTAATTATATAAATATATTTATATATATATATAAAATAACAGTAGTGCTGCACGATTAATCATATCGCAATCGCGATGTCAGCCTTTGCGATTACATTACAGCAAATATTGCGATTATATTAAATAAATAAAGGTATTAGTGGAGGTAACAAGACATTAATTTTTGCTCACACCAGACGCGAATTAAGCGGTAAGCTTAAATCATAGACATGTTAAGTCAATGCAAAGACACAATTAGACATCCTGCAGCATGATTCGCTCAAATTAAGCGCGTTAAACGTTAAAAGCGTTAAACATGCCGGCTTTACACTGCGCGCATAAGCGGCGCGTATTCAAAGCAGGAGCAGCACGCCGATTATGCTTTCATTCTGGCAGCTTGTACTGCAGGCTTTAGACGAGCATCTTTCTGTCGTATTTTCCAGCGTTCTTCTCCGAACACTTTGTGCCATGTGCTTTGATTTATGTCATTTCTCT
>JAUCMT010000059.1:4277776-4292345 GCA_032357475.1 Enteromius thamalakanensis
CCGATCTACACAAAAATGTTTGGATATGAAGTGAATTTTATTAATTAATTAATTGCTTTTCATTTTGTATTAACACGACTACTGTTTGCAAACATTTATTTGGCGTCAGGCTAAAATCTGAGCTCTTATAACTTGCAATCAAACTTTGATTATTAAACATTGTTTGGAAATGTTCGTTATGGTCATAAATACAAACTGTTTGGTAATTATGCTTCTTAAGACTCCCAGCTCTTTGTGTTGACTTCCTTTAGTTCAATATTTAATTAAACCACCTCAAAAAAACATAATTTGCATCTCGTGTAAATGAGTTTTTAAAGCTCTAGTTCTAGTTACTTTTCTACCGTTGTCTGATTTAACAAATCGGGTTGAGTCAAGCTAAAGTATATTTTCATGTTAGTATTTCTGCACTCTCAGAGATTGAGATTCAAAACAAGTACATGTGGTGCTGCAGTCTTTCTTTGACGGCTGCTGGTTCTGTTTGAGTTGTTCAGGGTGAATCGTGTCAACACAGGTTAGTCGCTCAGACCTTGCTGTCACTCTAAGTTTTGAATTCAGAGATGAATAATGAAGCAGAACTACGACTGTTGTATACTAAAAACAAGGCTTGTAGCATTACTTTTGTGCTGCACTCGAATCAGTGAGAAAATTATTCAGAGCACGTTTTTATGCTTCAGAATACCATCCAGTTTCACAAGAAGTCCACAAAATGTGGTGAGCATCATTAAATCAGGGTGAATTATTACTGAAATTCACTAAATGCATCTCTTATTATTAAAGACTTGGCTGAAGATCAGCTGTTTGAATTTTATCTCAATTTTTAATATATATTTTAATATATTATCTTTAATATGACATTACATATTAATATAATCAGTATTATTCATTTTATTTATATTATTTTGTAATCCACATATATTTAATATTATCTATGATCTTCTCTTTGCAATTAATATCACTTCTAGACATTTATATTATTTATATATCTTTAATATGACATAATTATTTCTATTATATATATATATATATATATATATATATATATATTTCATTATATTGTAATCCTTCAATTTTCTATTTACTATTATCTTTAAAAGTATATTATATTATATTATTTTATATTGTATTGTTTATTATATTGGTGTGTTGTGAACTGATAAATTGTTCACAATAAGACACAATAAGAAAGCATGAATTCAGTACAGTACAGTAGGGTAAAAAAAAAAGGGGAAAAAAATAATAAAACACATACCATATCATCAGTGTTGCCAACTCCAAATTTTTCCGGCAGAACTGGGCTACCTTAAAGTGCCTCTATTATGCCTTTTCCAATATTGCCTTTCATGCAGTGTGTAATGTAGCTGTATGTGAATGTAAACAATCTACAAAGTTGTAACTTGACTCCACCCACAAACATGTAATTTAACTGCTGTACTCTGTAGACCAATCACAACAGACTGGGTAGAGTATAGGCTCACAGAACGGAAGTTTAGACACTGAATCTTACAACTGCTTTGAACGAATCATTTGAGAATCGCTTTGAGAAAAACTTGTTTTTTCACCTTGCATGCATGTAAACCTATGAGGAGACTTCTAAGACAATATTAGGAGCCTTAAAAATGCATAATGAGGGCACTTTAACACTATTGCTATGGGATGTTTTTCACGTATTTTAAAGCAACACCAATAACGTAAAGTTAAGCCCCTAAATTGTTACATTTACCAGAAAAACCATACCAAAAAGTGTATTTTACCCCCCAGAACACTGTGTTTACCAGGAGGATCACTCTTGAAACGTGATTGGGCTTGTTTTGAGTAGAAACCGGGCGAGTTTTGTTTTGTTGAAAACCTGGCAACCCTGAATATCACGCTTTCCTGTCTGTTATCGTCTTTCTACACAGCTTTCTCTGCTCACTTTCGGGTCTGTGAGCCTTACACCGACCACAAGGGGGGCTACCACTTTGGATTTCACTGTCCTCGTCTCTCAGACAACAAGACGTACATGTTCTGCTGTCATCATAACAACACTGCCTTCAAGTACTGCTGCAACGAGACCGAGTTTCAGACAGTCATGCAGGTCAACCTGACCACGTCTCCAGACGGCTACCCTCACAAGTGAGTCTCCTGCCTTCGACACTGATCCTAGAGATTATATCAGGGTTGCAGCTATCGAATATTTTAGTAATCGAGTAAGTAATCGAGTATTCTACTGAGTATTCTACTAATCGAGTTTTCTTCATCGATTAATCGAGTAATCGGATAAAACATTTTTGCTAAATTAAAGAGCAATATTAAATATGAGAAAATAAAACGTGTCTCTTAAAATTAACAACTAATTGTTTTTTCTTTTTTTATCAACATTTTATTTATTGATGATATTTATTACATTTTTTTAAATATTAGTATTAGGTAAAATAGGTAAAATACAGCTAGTCATATGATCTAGTACTTTGGCTTAAACATACTAAGAACTTCATTTGAAAATGATCAACAGCACTTCGAAGACCAACACAGTTCTGGTTTGCTATAGCATTGCTATTACATGATATATAAAGCACAATGTACAAAAAGATCATATTTCTAGTTATTAGTTACTATACATCATGTACATATACTGTCGATATCAGTTTGTATTTTAAGTTTTTAGTTTAACTTTTTTTTCTTTTAATAATGATTATTAAAGATAAAAGCCAAACATTTGAACACAACCATTTGAAACATTTTTGTTTCGCTATGACGCTATGAAATGCTTTCCTTCTCATCAAATATTAGCTGAAAATACGAACTGCTCTGAGATCACACTGCTGACAGCTAATGATGTCTGTGGTGTGCTGCTGCGCTCCCAGGCAGGAGGAAGTTCCTGAAAGGGCGGCAGTCCTGGTGGGAAGCCATTTCATTCTCGTCTATGGTCAGCAGGATGCAGCCAGTGATATTTACTAATGGCCTGAGGTTAAACCACCCTCAAAAGCAGTCAAGAGGACAGGATCTTGGGATGCTTCGGCATATAAAGGCATATCTAGTGCAGATTTGAGTTATTGTGCATCAGTCTGTTGTGAGTCCAGGTTAGAATGATATGATGTTATGGTCTGTCAGCGGCTGTTAGTGTATGATATGTGTGTCAATATTTAAGGTTGGAATAAATATATGGGAGATTTTGATTTATTTAGCTTATGTTTGATATATTTTAGCTTGCATATTATCATCAGAAATATTAGATAAAAAATATCACAAAAATTAGTTTGACACAGAAAAAGTAAAAAGTTTAAATAAAATGTATTTGTTATATAGACATTAGTTCTAGTAGTAGTATAGTGATAGTACATCTTTCATTCAGAATATTCATACGTTTGCGCCATATGAAACAAGTCAGTAGTATGTCGCCAGTATTATTGATTATTACTATCATTATCATTATTATTATTATTATAATACATGAAATATTCAAATATATAACGCATAGCCTAATTAAATGTAATGTAATAATTAATATAATATTAAGTTTACAATTTAAATACTTTATATGCGTAAATATATATATATATATATATTATAAATACTGTTATTTATTGGGGGGCAAACATTTAGCATCATTCGACGAAACAAAGCCAGTCACTTTAATCTTTTTTTTTTTTGCTTATTGTCCTCAAACTCATTTTAAAAGTAGTATTTTACCATTTTTATTATTATAGTTGTTGTTATTAATATATTAATATATATATATTTAGCATATTTAATATATTAATATATTAAAAATGTAATGAATAAAACTTGCAAATCAATAAATCTCAAGAGCTTAATTAAATGTAATGTAATATTTATTATGATATAAATTTAACCATTTTAATATTTTTGTTAAATACTATTATCTTTTTGATGCAAACATTTTGCATCATATGAAACAAAAACTTTGTGACCCACTTTGCCTTTTTGTCCTCATAAATCTCTTTTGGCAGTAGTATGTCACCAGATATTTCTGGTGTTGTAGCAATGAAAAAAAAAATACAAATTTTCCTAGATAAAATTCTGATACATTTGTCACTTAATCAAAGTTGACTTTTCTTTAGCAGACTTGTTTAGATTTTTGTCACATGGCATAAAAAGTGAGGGTCCTTTTATTGCATGAATTACATTGCAATTAGTTTAAAACTAGTCAGTAATTCAGCTTCATGTAATCGCCAAATCCAGTTTCCCTCCTGTTCTGTTGCACTCTGGGTACCAGCATCAAAGAGATCTGATATCACACACATGGCATCTGCTCCCCTTGGCTCTGTGCTCTAATAAAACCACACATCATCAGCCCTCAATATCATCCCTGTCAGTTGTGGCCTTGTCTGACAGCACAAGGCCTGTACTTCATCAAAAAGTGAAAGTTTTGCTTTTACTGCTGTTTTCTTGCAGTCTGGGCAGGGATTTACACTCAGAAGGAACTGTAAAAAGGTTTATTAACACTAAATGCCTCATATAATGCTAATGAAGTCTGAATTTATTGAAGTACCTCAGCTTTTATAAGTGCGCTAATACTGCTAAAGAGTTTCAATCCACTTGGCAAGGTTTTTAGACACTGTATGTCATAAAAAAAAACGTTTGTTTATGGCCACATAAAATGTTAAGTGCGTTCCTGTTTTCTCTGTCGCAGCAATTACTCTGCATTAATCGGTGTGTGGATCTACGGATTCTTTGTCATGGTGCTGCTGGCACTCGATTTTCTGTACTACTCGGCCATGAACTATGAGGTGTGCCGGGTTTACCTGGAGAAGTGCGGGTTGGGCGGCCGCTGGCTGAAACAGGCCCGTGGCCAGTGGCACAGCGAGGGACAAGAGGAGAGAGACGGACGACCCGCTCAACCTGCTCACCCCACAGCTCCCTCAGAACCTCATGAACACAGCTGCAGTCAGATCAGACACAGCCTGACGGGAGACACACAGACCGCACACAACACCACAACAGCCTGGTGAGTATTCCATATTTGCTTATTAACCCAATGTTCATGACAATAGAATGCCGTTTAATATAGAATCCCAAAAAACTGTAAGTAATTAGGATTTAAACATCTTTAATATTTTCCAAAATTAAATATTAAAAATAATTAGCTTATATTAAAAATACTTGCATTTCTGCTTGGAAGGCACCACAGGTGAAAAGTATTAAACTAAACTATTAATATTAACTATTAATTTAACCATTAATTAAACTAAATAAATAAATTAAAACATACATTGACTAACAGATACTTACCAAGTTGATTAAAGATTAAATATTTTTTTAACAATGCAAACGATGCATTATCTAATTAAATATACACTAATTTGCATAAAAGACTAGAAATTTGAACATTTGATAAAGCCAGAATAAAAATCACTGTTTAATTTTGGAGGCTTACATTTTTTTACAGAGGGGATTTTGGTTATCTATTCAGATATTAG
Organism: Enteromius thamalakanensis; assembly: GCA_032357475.1. NCBI lineage: Eukaryota > Metazoa > Chordata > Actinopteri > Cypriniformes > Cyprinidae > Enteromius > Enteromius thamalakanensis. The sequence goes on from JAUCMT010000059.1 coordinate 4,283,197, forward strand.
AAAATACTGGCAAAAAATACAATATATATATATATATACAGTATATATCATGTATGAATATTTATGAATAAATCCTTCTGTAAAAACCTGCACAATAAAACTGTAAAGTGTGATGTAAATGCTACTAAAGTGGAGGTTTCTGGCACAATCTACAGATGCACATAGATGAAGTTTAATCAAAGAATCATTGAATAAATATTTCAGATATTTTCATTCCACTTGTCTTGAAGAAAAGTGAAATAATTAAACACATCAAAATTAAGCAGTGCATATAAAAAAAAGGTTTTCCATACAGTGTCTTGCCTTTAATTACCCCCCAAAAATCATCACCTTATCATAACCTCCAATTTTGCTTTTCTTTACAGAAAATGAGGGACACGTTAAAAAAAAAATTATAGTGGATTGAGGTTAAATTGTAGTCAACCTGAAATATTGTAAGCACACACTCTTTCATAATCCTCAAACTTCACAATCCATGTAAACTGAACCCCACGTCCTCAACACACACACACTGACGGGTGTATATCCTCTCAGGGGATGCTGTGTGGTTACACATAATTGGCCATGAACCAGATGCATCATCATCATCATCCCGAGCTGCAGATCCAACGCTTTAAAAATACCTTTTTCCACACAAACACCCGATCCGTTTGCTAGCAGAACTAGGTCACAATCAAGAATCGTTTTTCTGTTGCTAGACTTCTATCCTTGATTCTGACATATACAGGTCAAAAACATTAGAAAAGTAAACAAAACTTCACTACAGACTCTTAATATATATATATAATAAAGTGCTTCTTTAGTTGAAAAAGCTTCAAGTCACAAGAATTTGTCTAGATCCTGTGAGTGTGATTTTTACGGTTGTTTTGAATTTATCGTAAATAGAACTTTGAGTAATATTAACTGATGCAATAACATTCTTATCAGCATATTGATCACCATTTACTGCATCACTTCAACATTGCTGTTCAACATTAACAGATTCTTTTAAATGCTGCTAGTGAGTGAAAGATCATGAATATTTAATGAGGCAGTGTATGATTGGTTGTCTGTTGCTAAACAACCAGCATTATTGTTTGCTATCATGTCATACTATGGCAGTCACGATACAATATAGTTTTCTCGTTTTGCATTTTCATTTTGTTTTTTAAGTACAGATATCAAATCATAAAATCATTGGTCATTTAGTTTTTATTTATGTGGCCTAGCCCACAGTGAAATCTCATTGGTCGAATACTCTGTATTATCTTCAGATATGTTCTGATTGGCTGAGATTTGGTTTGTTTATGCATATGCATACATAATACGTTTTTGTTTACATGTGTGTGTGAACTGTGTATATACAGCTTATATTTTGAAAATGTTTGCATGTATTTAATATAGATATAATATAAATATATGAAATACATAAATGGAAAATTCTTAAATTTAAATTTCTTAAATATATACGTGTGTGTGTATTTATATGTACATAATAAATATACACAGTACACAAACATAAAAAAAAAAAAACTTTCATTTTGGACACCAATAAGTAAAATAAAATAATTCAAGAGAAAAAACACCTCATCTTACCACACTGCTAGATGTTGTTTCAGGCATAAACAAGACTTAATATTTCAAGTAATTTTGCTTGATATAATAATGTTTAGATGTTTGTACTGGAAAACAAGCCAAAAGTTCTCAGAAGGAGCATCATTTTTTCAGAATACCATGATTTCTGCCCCCACTTACACATTTGAAAAGAGTAAATGATGGCAGATTTTATTTTTGGGTGACCTATCAGTTTAAACATGGTTTGACAGGTCTTTAGTGTGTCAAACACAACTGTTGAACATCTCTGAAGTAGCTCTGAACTTCAGCGACTCGTCCGTGGGTGTGTGTCTGAGGAGGAGCGCAGACAGACACACACTATTCTCTTACAGTGCACAAGTGTGTCAGCAAGACGCTGTAGCCCTGTTAGTCTGAGTGAATACCCATCTAATTAAGCCTGTCGTTTGTGCTGAACCCTCTCATTAGCAATCACAGGAGTCTCTGAAAGCTTCAGCCTCCAAGCGGAGACTTTGAAACTGCTGCGAGACAGATAAACGAGAAGAAGATGACACCGCGATTTCATGTGTGAGCTTTAAACCAGACACGACTCCAAAAGGCTTCAAGCGATAAATCACGTCTTTATGCAAAGTTTAACCGATCGTGACATCTGACACGCTACAGGATATTTTTGCTGGTTGCTTGTTATTTTATTATGCGGTTGTGCTGGGTAGCCCCGCCCACTTTGAAATCTGATTGGTCAAAGACTGGTCAAAAATGTTGCCGTACATTAGGTTTGACTGGTTCGTGCAGCATTTTCTTTTCATTGGGGATAGAATTTAATTATTGATGCTGGAAAAAGGTTTTTAAAAATTAAAATATATCATAGGTATAATTTTAGTATATTGTATAAAGAATAAAAATATATCTATATTAGTTCTGTCAGTTGAATAATTACATCCAAAATAAGTTTTGTTAATGTGTGTACTGTGCTTAATATATATACATTAAGAAACGCATATACAGTTATATATATTTTTAATTATATAATATATATAATTGATTTAACATTTAACCTAAATAACTAATTTATTTTCTTTAAATTTGACTTTAATATATACAAGTGTGTATATTTATATATACATAATAAATATACACAGTACACACATTATATAAACAAAAACTTATTTTTTATACAAATAATCGCAAATAATCATTTGACAGCACACAGCAGTACTATACATATGTTTGTGTGTGTGTGTGTGTATAAAGAACTGTCATTTTACTAAATCAAACATAAATAACTGTAAGAATACTACAATTAGTATTCATATTAATCTATAAATGTATTATTATTTTATAAATAAATTAATATTTAAATACAAACTAAAACAACAAAAGAATTATTATTAATATTAATGTTATTATTGTAATCATTTGTAGTAAATTATTGTAAGTATAATTATTTTTATATCTATCTATTAAGTTATAATAATAACGTTAATCGTGTGTATAAAACATGTATATTTATTTGTATATTCAAATATATTTATTTGTAAATTAGTTCTATATACATTTGCATATTTATTTATAATGTTATACATATATAGAGAGTTGTTATTATTTGTCTATATATACTTGTGTGCGTATAAATAACAACAATACACTTACATTACACACACATCTTATTTTATGTGCAAGCTTTAACATACAGTAACTTAAATCACACACAATAACAATTAATTGTAAGAATAATACAATTGTTCTTCATTTATATATCTATTTATCATATTTATATATTTTTCTCTCTGAAGTCTATAGTAAATGATTTATTTAGTGTATAGCGGCATTGAAAAAGCACAGCATGTTATTGTACTAACTGAGAACATGAATTGCCTTTCATAAGAGGGCTCAGGGTTGGATGGTCGAGATCTTTAAAGTCCCTTCCCCAAGAGCATTGTGGGAATTTACTGAATTGAGTCCAGCTCAGAGGGGAACATCTGTTAGAGAGGAAAAAAAGAAAGAAAAAGACGACCACAAATGGAGAACCCTGACCAAAATAGAACTAAGTGAATTCAATTACTGCTTACAGTCTATTCATAAAGCCGTTTATATGGGTCGAATCACTCTCGGCCCATTTACTGTGTTTTTATTTGAGGGCTACGTGCCGTTTCCCTCCTGCTGGCCTGAGAAAACACTGCCAGGGTCTTTAAATGGCATTTGATTCTGATATTGTGTGATCAAGAGAAGGGCAGGGGCCCAGGGGAATGATGGGGGAAGATCTTGTGTGTACGCTCTGCAACATCTGGTTTGACTGACGTGCCATGCATGGGAATCAACTTTAAAAGCCTATAAACAGGACACATTTTATTAAGAGCCATATTTCAGTGCCCCCTTAAGAAACATTGAGCTTCTCTGATGGTTTATGCGATTAGATCCTGGTTGCTCACTGTCAGATTGATGGGTTTTTGGACGCAGTCAAAAAACGTTTATTGCTAGGTTATTCATTATTGCTTTTGTGACATTGCTGAAATCTCTTATGAATCTCTAAATGGCACAGGTGGGATTACAAAGGTCTTTGTCTTTGATTCTCAGACGTTCCTTCCGACAAAAATGTCTTTGTTGCTGTCAACGAGAAACAGATATGATAAAACTGAAAATAGCTATTTAAAGTAGGGTTAGGGAATAAAAATACAGACACAGCCTCTATTGCATTCTTACAATAATACGAATGTGTTCTTTGCTTCATTTTTTGTAAGCACAAAACACACAGCACAGTCAATTAGAGTTCAATTTCCAAATTAATGATCTAATCAAACATACAGGATCGCAGACATTCCCATTCCAGAGAGAATGACTCGTATGTACTGGTTCTTTTTATCAAATCCACAAACATACAGAAAGACTGGTGAAGTCTGATTCTGACTCTTAGAAGTCAATTCTTTAGAACGAATCATAATATATAGTGTTACCAGTATAGTCAAATTCTCAACAGAATGACTCTCCTAAGCTGGTTCTTTTTTTATGTTAGAGAGAACGTATCTTGAGAGTTATATCTTAAGAGTGAACCACAAACATAAAGTAGCCTTGCCGTGATAGACGGTGTTGGCAATGATAACGGTGTTAAGCCGCAACACTGGTTACGTCACTTGGCCACCGTGACACCGTCCCACACCATCGTTTAGATTTTTTTTATAATCACATAATCATTTAGTTTGGTGAGGGAACAGACAATTCAAGCACATCAAATAAACGGCAATCGCACACAGATTTCATTTATCACATGAGGAGAGAGAGTTGAGCTGACTGACAAGACGATGACGGAAGAGTTTCAAAATGAAATGTAAAAGCACCTGTTAAAATATTGTGGATTTTGAAAAGCCTGTTGTCTTTTGCCATCAATCTAAGTGATAATGGAAGGTAAAATGGAGAAAATGTGTTTCTCATTTACTTGGTTTCACGGTTTTTTCTTTATTTTACATCAAGGTGTATGCTGTATGTCTTTTTATTTGTTACTCGTTTGCTAATAAATGTTATACGTTTTATATTTACTTGTTCTTCATTCTATACTCTTTTTTTAGTTTTGTATACCCATTTAAACTTTATGTAAATTGTTATTTTAGATTTCAATGGTGTAACTATTTTTATTGGTTTTTGTAAATAATAGTTCTATGTTCTGCATTGTATTTTGTTGTTGCTTGAATTTAATTCAAGGTATGTTTAATCACATCTTGGCTGTGGTAAATTTGTAAAATATTAAATGACACTGTGACGCACTGGACAGCTTTGTATGGATAGATTAAATGAGCGAGGAGTCCTGTTATATTACTAGAATGTCAGCGCAATCGCAAATTAATTGATTTTATACAACAGCTCAACAAATTGAAGCGTATTTTTAAGCCTGTATTATAAGTGTGTTACATTGTCGTCACAATGTTGTCTGATTATCTCTGATTCGGCGAGAAAAACGTTTTAACAAAGCCAACCGGTTGTGCGTTTCCAAGCAGCCCTGGCCCATTCATAAAGGCAATCCCTGGCTGCTTCTCAACAAATATTTAACGAATCAGCTGTTTTAAATCAATCTTTTTAACCAATAAGTCAATGGATCACTCATATAGAAGGGCATTTACTGCCACATAATGGGGACTTTATTTATCCATGACAATAACTAAAGTTCTTTCTCAAAAAAAAACAGGGAAAAATATGTTATCACTTTAAAATAATAATTAATAAATCAATGAAAAATTTACATTATGCGTCAATATTGCACACCTCTAAAATAACTATAATCTTAAGTGTTCTAGATTTTTGTAACTTATATTGTAGACTGTATGGTTAATATTACTGTAATTGTGAGCAAAGGATTTCAAAGGTGTCAGGGTTAAACAACAATAATTCGGCCCGCACAAGAAGACATTTTCTCCAATCCGGCCCTCAACCTAAAATGAGTTTGACACGCCTGGTGTGCAGTATGCTGTGTGTAAAGTTTGTTAGACTTGAATAATTTTTCATGTGATGTATAATAATGTAATGCTTTGTTAAAGATCACCGGCAACACAAATTGCATGATAAGTTGTTAAGGGACTGAAATTGTTAAACATATTACAATTTTGAATAGACAGTGTTGTGTCTGGCTGTATGTAGATGGTAGTTCTGAGTTAATGTTGTGCTAATGTTAACACTGGCCAAGCTCTCAGTCTCTTGCAGCTCTGGGACTGATCTCCCAGCATGCACTCCCCCCGGTTTGGTCAAAGGTGCATATGTCTGCTTCACACCAGAGACATGGCCTGGATTCAGAAAAAGATCTCGGAGGAAGCACATGGTGTATTATTAGAGAAGGTCTGCCAACTCCCTGTCTCTCTCGCTCTCTTGTACTGTGAGCAGATTTCTGTAAGAGCACACAGTGAAACCTGCACTTGTCATGTCCAGTCTTGAGTGCGTGTGCTCCGAGAGCCGTACCAAATACAGGCCACAGAGTGTGGCATTTCTGCTCTTTTTTGCCAGTTAAATAAAAGGACAATACATCTCCACATATTACACTGTACTTTCTCCTGCTTGTTGAACATCACATAAAGCAATCAAAACACTTTACATGTCAAGCAGATGCCTCTTCTCTCTAAGTAGTCAGCTTTTGGCTTGCTCAAGTTGTGTGCATCCTTTTTATTTGTAATTAGAAGGTGTATAGCAAGTCAGCTTCAGTCAGGTGGCTTGTCTTGGTCTTGTCCAATTAATCCAGCAACAGTGATACAGTACAGTGAGCTAATTACCAGTCAGATGAGTGATGAGCTACTATTTTCTTTTTTTACAGAGACTGACCAAATGCAAGAACCATCTGCTGGAGTCCCCCGGTGAAGAAGTGCATTGTGGGAAGCGTAGTACATGCCCCTGCCATACGGACCTACATGTCACAGGGGCCAGTTTGCCTCCAAGCCTCTCGATGTGGTCTACATCTCTTAGAGCACAACCCCTCGACAAACCCAGAACCTCAGCTAAGAGCCAACTGGAATCGGTCCAGAGGTGGAATGAGAGATTCTGAAGAGCGGCTGTACTGAGATTTGTGCAACTCCACGACCAGACTTCGGGCCGAACTGGACACAGAACTCACCCAGGACATCCCTGGAGGACCTATGTAGCCGTTTTGTGAGCTGCTCTGGATTAAACTCTCTGTAACTGTGCAGTGTCGATTTATTTATTCGTAGTCAGGGAAAACATTGAGTGATGAATGAAGACATCAAACATCATTTAAAAGATCCAAGCACTCTCATGACTCAAATCTAGAAGTTTAATGATCTTTTTGCGGTAAATATAAAAACTCACATGTCGTGGGTGATTTTGCAGTGAAGATGTGAAATGAAATAGTACGGTGAATGTCTGTTTTTGACTACTGTTGTGATTTGACATTTTCTCATCTGTAAGAATCAGTGAGGTAGCAAACTGTGTTAAATTACATTTTTTATCACCCCCTCCATATTTTTTTCCATGCCCTGTAGAGCTTATTGTGTATGTTTGTCAGGTTTTTTAGAGACCTAAAGAGGTTTTGTTCAGCGGTACACACTCTATTATTGATATTGATCGGTTGAATTCGTTTAGACTTTAGTTTCTGAGTGAAATGCCAAAATAAAAAACTGCACACTCCATTAAACATGACAAAGCAGACAGTCACACACTTACAGAAAGGTCAGCAAGGAGGAAACGTTTTTTTTAAATGGCCTTGGTTTTGTAAGGAAGGTGCTACCCAGCTAACAAAGTTTTGCTAACGTTCCCATGAACATGTTATTTCTGCATGTTGTCTAAACATTTAAAATGTAAACTTATATTATATTGAAAAATGTTTTTGGTATTTGAACATTAAGAGAGCATTCCATTTTTAGAATTCTCCAAAGATTATGGGAATGTTACTTTTGCTACTCTGTTACATTAAGGTTCTAAAACAAGTAGTAACGTTTAAAACAACTTAAAAAATAAAACATTCCATGAAAAATTTATAAATAATGCCTTTGTGCTAACATTTTGGGAACATTATTAAAGACCAAATATCTTTAAATGAATCTTGTCAAAATATTAGCAAAAGTTCTAAAAAACGTTCATTGTTAGCTGGGTATTAGCATATTAAAATATAGCAAAACTTGATATAGCTGAGTAGAACATATTCCTTTATCAACATGCTCGCTTGTTCTGGAAGAACATTACTGTCAGCCAATCAGATTTCAGATTCTAATATTGCATTTTCATCAACCAGTCATTTGTCTATGCTTTTTGGATTTGGCCGATGATTGTTTAATGGTAACCTTCCAAAAACAAAAAAAACTACCAAAAAATACTTGGCTAATTTCCAGATTTCATCAAAAACAGAGTAAAATAAACTTACTTCACGTGCACTGATTAAAGAAGCTGAAGTCTATAAACAAGCTCTTCAGTCTTGGATTCTGCACCAAACTGGTTACAGCCTGTTTTGAGCAATAAGTTTAGAATATGTCTGTTGGTTGGAGCACACAATGCAGTTTTTGGCAGACAGCAGCCCAATTACACTCATACAGCAGAACAGTGCCATTGTGGCTGTGGCTTCACCATCTTTGGACTGAGGTAATTGGTGGTTGAGAAATAAGCTCAAGGTGGAGGTGATCAGATGAGATTACAGGAAGGAGATGTGATCTCTGGTTTCAGCAGGTGTGAGTTAATTATGGTGTCAGCTGGCAGGAGGATTGACTGTGATTCATCATCTATTCTAGAGAATATGGAAGCTCTGCTGAAGATCTTTGGGCATTGCTTGGTCTGCATGAAATCACTGTCCACATTTTTTTTTCCTTTGTTTGGCCACAATTAGCAAAAATGCACAACCAAAAATTTTAATGGGCAGATTCTGTGTGGGCTTAGGAATAGATAGCATGTCCATGTCATGTTTCACCTCTAAAAATCAAAAGGAATACAAGAAACTATATTTTACATGAAGAAAACAAAGTATTTTGCTAAGACCAATTCAGTTTTTAGCACTGCTTTTGCATTAATTAATTGCATTTTGCATTTAAATTGCATTTCATTTCTTATAAATTATTTCTTTAGTTTTTATAATCATTACCAATACATGATTCTAATTACAATAGTGTATTTGTTCTTAATTA
>JAUCMT010000059.1:4292536-4306237 GCA_032357475.1 Enteromius thamalakanensis
GCTAACTAGAAAAATATCAATCATACAAAACTTAAGAAATTGAAATTCAGTTTAAATAAGCTTTGCTTTCTTAAGGTAAAATATCATTTATTTTTTTCCTTTTGACTATATTTGACGTTTTGTGAAAATGCCTAGGATCCAGGAGTTCTATATTTTAAGCGACCACAACAAAAACTGCACTAATGACATGTTCTGATTGCTAATCATACTAAATAATTTGACTGAACTGGTATCAGGAATCGACACGCAACAGGTGGGTTTTAAACAACCTTTTGCCACCCTCCAGGAGTCATTATTCAACCTTTAATCAACCTGATGCTCTAGGAAACCTTACCATAACGGAAGCACGAATTGAAAACCGAGATTTGCTGTAAGTGATTGCAACTCTCAAGTCACGGCTGGAAAGGGTTTCACGTACAATAAATGACAGTGTTTACCTAAAAAGTCCAACGTCACGCTCCAGTCTCTCCATCAACAGTTGCCTTACTGTCAATCTTCACCTGTCCGTATGGGTTTGTGGCTTTTACCTCGCAACAGGTGGTCTGGTAAACACACATACAAAAACAACTCTCGTCATTGTTTCACAAGTGGGTACTATGTTCAAACGTAGCATTATGTTTTTATTTTTTTATTTATTTACTGTCATTATTATTACTTTGTAGAACACAGGAAAAATAAACTTTTAGGAAGTTACAATTTCTGTTTGTGTTGTTCTTACCCACAGTTTGGGTTTCTCAGTGAAGCATCATCTCCAGCAGTGACTCAGACGCCTTTCTTGCTCTAGGCATGAGATGATGAGACATCAGCAGGGGGTTTCAGTCATACTTTGCTGGTGTCTGTATTCATTTAAGCCATACGCCGCCTTCAGTAACCCTAAAACTCATCCCACCACTGCAAGTCATTAAAAGTTTGGGTGAGGGCGAACTGGACAGGGACAGATACGTGGTGTCTCACAGGTCCATAATCAGATCGCTGTAGATGGGTGTCATATGGTCACTCGGGGTCATATACGTAGGCTGCTTTTGAAGTTACTAATGTGAGAATTTCTGGACATTTTGTCCATCTGTCTGTCCAAGCCACCTACTCGTCTCTATTGCAATCTGCTTCCTTACTGCTCACCGTCCTACAGATTTCATTCATTTTTATGACACTAACACCCACGGCAAGGAATAAGAAAGGCTGAAAAATAGCTGTTATGAATATAAACGAATAACAAACGGGCGTTAGGATGAAAAATGTCAGCCTGTTATACGCTTTCTGCTCAGTAACAGCAATGGTAAAAAATTACCCCAGGGCAATTCACCATTAAAACGCCATTAGAGCATCCATCCACCCGCACTTCGAATCCCGGGCCATTCGCAGAGAGGAGACTCTCTTAAACCGCCTATAATGCTTTTGCCATTTAGATTAAATGGAAGTCATTCACCGTATCCAATTTGAGAGAACACACAGTAAGGAAATTAAATCACGGGGGTGGATGGAGAGTAGTCTCAGTGAGAGATGCCCTTTGCTGTTGACGTCAAGAGAGTTTCTCCAAAGTTTGTAGTGGTTCACACTCTGGCCAGTATTTAACAAAATGTGACCCTGGACCACAAAACTGAAGCTTGAGTAACTTATTTGTTACTCAAATGTTGTTAGTTAACGTTATACCAAACATTGTTTTATCCTAAACATTAACATCAATGGAAAGCGCATTTAACATTACTCAGTTTCAGATGATATCTAAATAAACAAAAAAGACTGGTTTTGTTGTCCGGAGTCACATATTTTAACGATTTTATCTCAGTTTTATAGCTAACGAGCCATGAAAATGCACACTTACGCTCTGGATTTTAAGGCTATATCGTCACATTTTGTTTACAAGCGGTTAGGCTAATTGACATCTTTTTGTGGTCGGTTAATTGATTAGGCGCCTACATGACAGTTTACGAGTTGCAGAAGTTGTACATCTTTTAACATACCTTCTTTCGTTCATTCATGTTTTTTAAGAGACGCGCGCTTCTCTGCTGCTTCCGCTTGAAACCAGTGTTGCCAGATCGGATGGACAATTTCCTGCCCAAAAGCTCACAAACACCCGCCCAAAAACTGCCCAAATTTTTTTATAGGGTATCAAAAGAATATGATCGAATGTAAATCAAGGTTCATAAGAGACATTTTTAACTCCATAAAAAAAGTTATGATGACTATTATGAAAATTATGATTAACATAAACATAATGCTAGATAAATCGGAGAAAATAGATTTAAGAGAATTAGCCTACCAAATATAAAAAATATGCAAGCAGCATACAGTCAAACAGGCAAAAAATAAATAAATAAATAAAAAACTACTGCCCTCAAAAAAACTACATCATTATTAATGTCTTTTAACGTCAATATTAATGTCTCAAAATGAGTTGGAATGTTAAAGTTAGATTTCATTTATTGTTACAGCTTTTATAACGTAGAATTGTGTTTATTTAAAATAATGTATTTATTTATTACATATAGGCATTTCCCCAAAAACTGCTCTTTATACTCAAAGCGCGTCACACACTCACACACAGTCGAGAAGTCTATAAAATAAAGTGACATCGTTTCAGAGCGTATAGATACGCCACTTTTATTTGAAAACAAGCTGCAAGTCAGCAGAAAACTGTTGAGCGATACATTAAGACTAATGCACATCTGTCCAACAGGGAGGGGAGGAAACCCATAGAAAGCAGAAGAGTGAAAAGGTGACATTAAATTGAAGCTGTCAGCATCCGCAATTTCCATGATGAGATGAGTGGCCATGTTCTCTCATTTTCTCTCTGAAGCCTCTTCAATGGTTCAGAGACACTCTGTACAATTGCTTCTAATGTGTTCTAACACTCTGAGTGCCAAAGTAATCTGACTGTCAACTCTATGCCCTGATTTTTAGTCAGAAGAAAGACACACATTTACAGTGAATATGATTATTTAAAGCATTCTGAAAGGTTTTATTGAATTGCTAGGCCTGGAGTTGCTAGATTATTTGTTTTTGTGCCTCTTAAACAAATAATACAGCACTTTCACAGTGGCTGGAACATCTTGGGAGACAATATCTGTGAGGAACATGAGAAATTAGCTTATTATTGAATAACCAACCAGACAGATCAACAATCAATGCTAACAGCTATTCTCTGCTAAGTACACAAAACAGCTGAAGATGAAGTGTGAGAGTTTGAATTGGCATAAAATAATTACCTTGAGGGTCAACTGACTGAACAGGAAGTCCTTGGTCTATGAGAAGATCCAATGCAAGTGTCACATTATGAAGCTGCATAGGCGAATACACAAACAAGGACAAAAAGATCAAGCATTTTTTAAACAAACAACTATATGTAATGCAAAACCAGCAACACTGCACATTCCAACCATGAGATCATTAGTTTTGATTTCTGTCTTTTGCATTACCCTTGGTTTTTCAACATGCCTTATGCTGCTGTGCTGTCATATCCACAGTCATCCTAAGAGACGTTAATTATACAATCGCGAGACATTTTCTGGAGATGCATGTGAGCTTACTCTGAAGTAAAATCCTATAAGCCTGGATTAAATGGTGCTTATTGTTGTAGAGCGAAATGGAGCTAACTAACAACATGGTTCTCTTGTTTCAAAACTCAATGTTTTCTCAGGGTCTCACCATTTCCGAGCTCCCGACAGGACAAAGGAAGAAATCGCAGAGTGGAATGAAGAAGCCCTCCAACTGACCAATCAACAAGAGCAGAATCACTCCATCTGCAAACTAACAAAATCACATAATAAAATCACAAACATAAAACATGACATCAAAAACAAAGCTTATATCGTCAAAAAATTATTTTGTGATCATTTATTTTTAACAAATCCATTCCCTCTTGTCCTCTAGCATCAAAACCCACCAATATATTTGGCTACAAGTATTTAGGTATGTTTTCACTTGTAAACAATGCTTGATATATGCATATTTCATCTAAATCAGGAGAGAAACACATCTAAATTATGTGTTTGGTTATTAGAAACAAGCTTCACAAGACATTAGTTCACCCAAAATGAGTCATAGTAACTGACTGACTGACAGGGAACAACTCGGTTACGTATGTAACCCTCGTTCCCTGAAGGAGGGAACGGAGATATATCTTCATTTGTGTTCAGAAGATGAACGAAGGTCTTGCAGGTTTGGGAGGACATAAGGTTGAGTAATTAATGACAGAATTTTCATTTTGGGGTAAACTAGCTCTTTCATTGATAGACTGGAGTGGTGTGGATTTTGTGGATTATTAGGGACTTTCGCACTGCTTTAGTTTCAGAACTAAAATTACATTACTAAAGTGCTGAGATGATTTTGCGCTAACTGTTTCCCAGTCCCATTTAAAAGGTTGCATTCACACCAACAGTTGGTACTTGAAAGTGATGTAAGTCGGATGACAGTGACGTCATTTGTGCGCAGCATTCAACAATGTAAACAAAAAAGGACAAAAAAAATACCGGAACATAACAACAACATTAACAGTAGAATAGAGGATGATGTAGAGTAGGAGCTAATTTAGTTCCTTCAAGCAGAGTTCCTAAAACTAAAACCTTTCCTAGTTCCTGCGGTTTGAACATGCCAGAAAGTGGCTAGCATTACAATCAGCTCAGCTCTCTTTCCTGCGAAAGGCCCAATTGTGATGTTTTTATCAGCTGTTTGGACTCTCATTCTGATGGCACCCATTCACTGCAGTGTATTCACTGGTGAGTGATATTATTCTACATTGCTATAAATCTGACGAAGAAATAAACTATTGGACGGCCTAAGAATAAGTAAATTTTTAGCTAATTTAATTCATCTAATTAATTCATTCATTCATTCAAATATTTAACTTGTTAGTTAACCTTCATTAAAATAAAAAAGAGCAACATGAGGTCTTTATATTGGTTTGCACACCTGTTTTTCGAGGTCAGTCACATTCAGTCCCAAAGATGACATGTTCTTATTCACAAAGTGCAAAATTGCCTGTAGAAAAGAAAACTTAATGAAGCTTTGGAAGTTGTGTGTCAAAGGCTACATTTAGAGATGTGTCGAACTGGATCTCAACCTTTTTCACGGTCTCAATTTTGTGAGCCTCCAGCTTGAAGAGCTCATCAATGGGACATTCCTCTGCAAAGACAGTGCAAGAGAGAGATTAAGAAGCAAACGCTTTCTTCTTTATACGCCTCCACTATCGGAAAGTTACTGATGCTTATAAATATGGAAATGAAAAGGCTCAGAGTTCAGCCTCTGTTTGACTTACTGTTAGATTCTCTCTCTAGTGCTTCACTGGAATTACTGCGGAGACACACAGAAGACCATGAAAACACTGGTTTGGCCGGTGTCAGAGATTCAAAGTGCAGTAAATGTTTAATAGGGAAGGAGGATCTTCACAGACCTTTGAAATGTGATGAATTCTGTTTGCTTGTCTGCCTTGATGCCACTTTTTGTGACCTGTTTAACAAATTAGATTTTAATGAATGCTGACAACATGAATATTTAACATCTGTAATGTAATTTAACTGCTCAGTGAATATTTCAAGTGAATAATGTGGGACTTGATTCTATTTGGATCTGATTGGATGATAGATATAGGCTAATGTAATTTTTCTCTGGATGTGCAGCTTAGATGAGCAAATAAAGTTAGATTTTTACATAAGCAGAATATTTTTCTTGTTTTAATAAAATGCATATTCATTTTTCAAATAACATGCAACGATGAACTGTGAGAAAATTATATTATTATTTTATTATAATATGCATATTGATTTTTCAGTTAATAAAAAAAGGTTTTGTTCATTATAATTTTTAAAATACTATGCAATCATTGTGGTAAATAAATTCATTTTAAAAACATTTGACATTTCAAGCATACAAGCTCTTCATCAGCATGCAAACAATACTTTTGGTGCTTTGGTGTTGCCGACTTTATATTTAAAAGGTTCTACTTGTTTTTTAATCAAGCACCCATTTGAGATTGATGTGCATGCTTTTGTTTGGTTTTTGGTAAACAAATTGAGCAAATTTTCATTATAATATGCAGATTAAATTATATTTTCAAATCTTTTGCAGTGACTAACAAATATTATGAATAAATTATCATCTTTTTTTCCCCAAATATATAGAATGATAAATTTACAAAGAATTATAACATAATTTTTCTTTATATATTATACAGATTTTTTAAAAATATGATTTGATGAGCTGTGAAAAATAATATATATATAAAAAAAAAAAAATATATATATATATATATATATAGATTATCAAAAAATATGCAGTAATGAGTTGTGATTTATGAAAATAATTGGTCAATTTAATATGCACATTAATATTTGAAATAATATGCAAAGATTTCAGTTTTCTCCATAATAATATTTATATAACTTTTTGTAAATAGCATGCAAGAAATGGTGCAAGAAAACATGGGAGTCATTTTTTTTCATTACAATACGCCGTTATTTTCCAATATGAAATGAACAATTAAGGAAATACATGATAATAATTGCACTTTACACTATGCATATTCATTTTGCAGTAATAAATTGTGAAAAAATAATGAAAACAAATTATTTAGATGATATGCATATTAATATTGTATATACCAGAAGACAAGAATATGAAACCACATGAAGAATATCATACGTAGCAACACCCTGGCAACCACCTAAAAAGTATTGTGGTGGTGGTGTTTCTTTAATTTATATGGCCTGTGTATTTTTATACATTATTTCAGTTTACACATTCAAATAATTTTAATATTAATCAATCACCTCACACTGGATGACCTCCACGCTGACGTTTACAGGCAGTACCAGATCGGGTTGGAAACGCCTCGCCATAGCAACCAGAACATGCAATGTAGCCAACAGGTCTTTGCTGTGAATGACTGACAGATTTGGGTGGGAGAACAGTGGGCATATGCTTATAAATATGTCAAATAGGTCAATGACAAGAGCTGATCTGATTGGCTTACGTTTAACATTCCATTTGGCCATTTCCTCGTTCATCTCTAAGGTATCGTTGAGCGCTGTCAGGATCACCTCTAGTTTCCGTACCTGTGCGTCAGTGCTTAACGCGATCTCCTCTACATGTAACTCAACACCTGCTAACCTGCCTGAGACAAAACATACACAGGGTGACCTTTCAACTCAAAACATCAAAGACTTTATTTTTATGACAATTCAACTGTAGTTTACCCCAAACTTTGCTAAGAATTTACTCACCCTCAGGCCATCCAAGATTAGGATGAGTTTGTTTCTTCATCTTAACAGATCTGGAGAAATGTAGCATTACAGTAAATGGGTGCCGTCAGAATGGAAAACATCACAACAATCCTCAAGTAATCCACACCACTCCAGTCAAACCAAATCTGTCATTAATTTGTAACTTCAAACTGTTGCTTCCTAAAATTTAAAATACAAGCCCTTTGATATTGCTTTATTCAGTGAAAAAGTCCTCTTGTCTAAATCAGGAGAGAAATATGCTCAGCCCTGTTTATACAAGTCAAAACAGTTCGTAACAAATATGTGGGTGGATTTTGATGTGAGAGGACAACAGGAGATGGACTTTATCACTGGAAGAAGTGTTTTTGTGGATTATGGACTGACAGAAGACAGTTTGAAGATAAACATTTCTTTATTTCTTTTTTTCCTTCACAAGATGTTATGGAATGTGGTGGGGATTAGTTGTATATTATTGTGCTGTTTTTATCAGTTGTTTCTGATGGCACCCATTCACTGCAGAGGAGTCATTGCTGAGCAAGTATATAAAACGCTTCTCCAAATCTGTTCTGTTGACGAAACAAACTTACCTATATATTTTACATCTTTTCATTTTTGGGGAGAAATATTCCTTTGAGTATCTGAGCTTCACCCAGTAATGCGCATGTTAATCATTTTGTTGCTTTGACGTGATTCTTACGTAACAGATGATGAAGAACGAGTCCATCATAGAGGTCTTCCTCCAGTGTTCGCACCACAATGTGTTCAACTTTCAGAGTTTTGTTGATCCATTCCACCAAAACCTGCCACAAAGCACCAGGGAAAATCTATATTCTTAATATCTATATAGGGATATTCAAACCCTCCTCAGGAAATTATGTTCTCCCTGAGATCACTTGTTAGTAAAGTCAATAGATTTTTTTATATCAGAAATGTTCCACTTATCAAACCTGAACATTAGCTATGCCACACCACCCTAAAAAGTTAAGTATCTCACCTCTTTAAGTTTGTTGAGTTTGGGGTCTTCTAAAGATGACTTTTCAATGATCATTCTTCTCTCTCCTCCTTAAAACCCAAATTAAAACACATCATTTGCCAAATGATCATGTTCAGGATGCACTTTGACTTTTAGCTCAACACTGGGTCTGTCCTTTATAATAGACTGTGACTGCATCCTAATTCAAACATAAGTAATATTAATAGAAAATTAATTTAAAGGGTTGCATACAGTTTCAGTTAATTAAACTCAGTTAGACCACACACCCCAAAGAACCGCCATCCAATAAAATTTCAGCAACCTTATACTTGTAAACATGGACGGAAAACATTTTCTGATTGGTTTCTCACTGGACATATGTTCTGAATGGCTAAATATTAAATGAAATATTAAATGTTATTAATAAAATATTAATATTACACCAAAGTAGAAACATTAGAGCTGTAATTATCTCCAGTTCACTCTTTGGACAGGAAGTGGCAGGTCAAGTTGAGTGCATTGCATTGTGGGATACAGGCTACTGCACTGTTTAGTGTGGTCTAATTGTATACAACGCCTAATGGTATATCTAGAAGGGTACTCCAAGCATATATAACATTTACATGTTGTGCACAGTATACTGAATAAAATGTAAATAGTAGCCTACTAAAACACACATTTAAGTGATAGGTAAGGTAATGTGAAAAAGTAAAATAAATGTGTTTTCTCCGTTAATATTGAAGAAGGCTACATACTTCACCCAAAAAAAATTATTTTACTCACCTTTGCGTCCTAGGTGTATGTGACTTTCTTATTTCAAAGGTTATAACAAAAAATTCCCCCTCCAAGCCTATATAACTCAAGCAGACCCCTCCTTTTAATGGGTTCAATCTGGTGATAGCTGTTAGACGTCGGAAGACGTGAAATAACATGTGCGTATTCATATATATATATATTAATGATTATTATTATCATTTATTGAATATGAATATACTGTTACTTAAAATTGAAGAAGTCACACTGCCAGTTTTTAAATCACACTTGTTGTGTTTATTAACTTTACAGAGTGTCAAGAAATGAAGAAAAAAAACCTCATATGTGGCACCAGATAACATTGACTCTTCTGTGTGTGCAACACTTGTAATTCATGACTGACATTTTGTTTTGTTCTCTCTCCGCACTCACAACTAATCACGTAACACAATGTGTCTTCCGCTGGGACTGCTTCTGGTTTCCACAGACAGCAGACGTGAGAGAAAAGTGCTTATTAAGTTTGAAATATGGATATTTATGGTACAAAAATGCATGGATCACCGGTTTTATTATTTAACTTTTATTATAACTCCGATTGGATTCATCTGAAAGAAGAAAGTCATACACCTAGGATGCTTCAAAGATGAGAAAAAGACAGGATCATTTTTATTTTTGAGTTAACTATCCCTTTAAGTAGGTTATAAGATAAATTAGAATGCAGTCCTAAGTGTCATATGATGATGTGATTGATGATAGCTCACCCTGACGACTGCCGAATTCTCCCTTTTCCTCCTCAGCACCAAAGTCTGCCATTCTGTTTTTAAAACACAGTTTCTGTCAAAAAGTGAACTTTATTAATAGTTTCACTCAGCAGACATTTGACTTCTAGCACTTCTGTTTGAAAACCACGTGATGTTCGGTTTTTCTGTCTGTGTGTTTGTGTCCTAAGGGAATTTCAAGGGCGCGATTCATCTCGAGGTTTTGTTTTGGAACGGACATTTTTATGTCTATGATGAAGCACGGCGAACCGAAGCCGACTTCAAACGTCAAAACACAAGGACGGAGAATCTCCACAACACACAGCAGACGTCTGCGGCAGGCGGCGCTGATCTGAACGGAGGAAAACACACGGAGCTCCGAGATCTCTGCCTTCCTGCATCACGCACGCCAGCCCACACTGACATAACACAGACTGACGGGCAAAACATAAAGCTCTCTGACAACGAAAACATGCTGCGGGAGAGAAAAACAAGATGGAAAGAGAAAGAAACATCTCAAGTCTCAGCCATCGCTTCCTCTTTAAAGCAATAGTTGGCCTGGAAATGAAAACTCTGGCATATTTACGGTCGTTTATATATCTAGAGTATGGAACATAAAATTTAATTGTGAGCGTGTCCTTCAAGTTCCACAAAGCACATAAAGTCATAATAATTCTCATTTCAGAGAAAACTATTGCTTTAAACGTGTAGCAATGAAGTAAAATAAGCAGATGTCTCTCCTCAGGCGAAAAAGTGAGTACTTTTACCTGTAGAGTTTAAGAAAAACCCTGCTAAAAACAGCATATGCTGGTTTAGGTATGTTTTGAAGCTGGGAAGCTGGTTTATGCTGTTTCTTTGTCGTCACATGGCCAGCAAAAGGACCAGCATAAACCAGGAAAGGACCAGTTTTAAACCAGCATCCAGTCTTAATAACGTCTCTAATTATCAAAAATATCTTAATATTATCTTATACACTTCAAAGACCAAATTAGGCTGAAATATGCTATCCCACTTTATTTTATGTAGCTTTACAATTAATGTTCATCAATAATTGTGTAAATTCTGTTTCTCCAAAACGCTTCTGATTCAGAGGCAAATGTGATGCATAGACCTTAAAAGAGAAATCCACAAAGTCTACTGAGATGCCATGAAAGATCAATACAGTTGTGTTTGCTGTCAAAACTTTCACCTCAGCTCTCGCCACACGTCTGGAGAAGTCCTTCTTCTTTCAGTTTAAATGTCGTCCAAACGGTCCTGTCACCTTTCCTACAAGGATCGAGTAACTTCTACAACACAACCGTCCATCTTTCTGAATCGACTAGAAACAAAAACAAGAACTCGTACACGGGTGAGGCCTGTTTCAAACACCAGCCAGGAAGTGGTTATGCACCACTTCCTTTTTTGCTCTATTTTGTAATAGCACAGCTCATGTAAACTGTCACAAAGTGCATCAAACAAGACCAAGGGTTTAAACACGATATATGAGTCAGTAACAGACACTAACATTTACTAGCAAACAGCTAAACAGTGATCTGATGTTTCCTCTCTTCAAATAACACGCTCCAGGTTTGAGGGCAACAATTGCATATATTTTCCACTCTCTCTTACTGTGATGGAGAGAACGCCTCCCTTTGACTAGAAAAACCAGAGGTAATTTGGGCCGGAGGGTTACCATGGTTACCATTCCAATGAATTCCCCCATTAAACGCAAGTTTGAATCCAGAACAAACAACTGAGGAGAAAAAAAAGACCCTCAAAGGAGCATCTGAAAACAACAGGGTTATTTAAATTCAGATTCACCCATCTGTGGATGTGTTTACATTCTGCGTCATCCTTAGAGATACAATCATACTGGAAACTATGGTTGGTGTAGTCTCCAAAAAAAACGCAGTTTGCCCATGCAATGGTTGCTATGTGGTTGCAAAGGTGTTGTAAGTTGGTTGCCAGGGTCCCTGCTGCTCACAGTTAGGTCCAAAAATCAGGTACATGTAATTAGATTATAATACATTTTAAAATATTAATACTACAGCTACCT
Organism: Enteromius thamalakanensis; assembly: GCA_032357475.1. NCBI lineage: Eukaryota > Metazoa > Chordata > Actinopteri > Cypriniformes > Cyprinidae > Enteromius > Enteromius thamalakanensis. Next base: position 4,304,273 of record JAUCMT010000059.1, read on the forward strand.
TTTTATTAATGTACTTGATTACATATCATGATTTGTAATTTAAGTCTGCCGAATACTTCTTTTTCTTCTTCTTTGCATTCACAAAGTCTTCCAGTTTGGAGGACATTCACATAAAGACCAGTCACTCAGACTCATTTATCAAAATCATTTAACTTTTAGAAATTATGTCTTATTATTACAACTCTGCATCACCTACCTATGAATACATTCATTTTTGAGTTATTATTCTGTGGTTTATTATGACATATCCATGTCTTTGGGGGACCTTTGAACACATTAAAATGCACAAATTCAAATTACTGCTTTTTTCCATGTAATGCAGAGTTTAAAGTCATCATTGAACCCATAATTTGAATTTAACTCCATAAATTGAATCATTAATGTCTGCAACACAAACAGTTACTCGTCACAAACAGCTGTGTAAATTTGTAACACTAAAGTGTGAGCAATACTAATAGTGATGCTTCATGTAGCACACAGCACTAAATAAATGAAAGGTACAGTGTTGGTCTTTTATAAGTCATAATGCATCACACCCTCAAATGAATGTTGGTCAATAAAATGAAACCCACGTGAGACACATGCATGTGAAATATTTACACAGACCAAGGTTTTTAAGCATGAATAATTCTTTGTACGAAAACATGATACTCAACTGCTTATTTTGAAAAACCTCTATAAACTAATTTTTTGAGACCAATCAAGAACATAGAGTCAAAAAGTCCAAATGAATTCATTCCAGCATGTAGAAAGTACTTGTTTATTTGAAATAATTACAGCATTTCTATTATAATAAAATACACAGTGCATTCCAGGACAAAAGTCATTCCGGTGTAGTGCTTAAAGCAGTGGCAGGCCTTGTTTGCGTAAGTCAAATGCGAGAAAAATAAAATATTTTAATGAGCTGCTACACTGACGCATCATTAAGGCTGAATACATTCGATTCTGGGCATAAATAAGCCAAATAATACAAAATATTTCATTCTTAAGTACAAAAGTGACACCAGGGATGTGTGTGTATGTGTGAGCGCAGAAGTCCTGGCATCATTGAGGCATGTAGCGACTATCCTCGGATCGCTTTCAGTGTTACTCTGAGTTCTTGTAGTTGGTGAATAGGTTGTAAAGCACCCTGAGTGTTGACTTTAGATTCAGGTTCACCACATCTGCAGGACACAAACAACAGAATATTAACTATATATTAACTGTCATTGTGAAGGAACACAGTCAGGAGTGTGCTGCATCAACTGAAGAACATCTCCATCTAGTGGATAATGTGGGCAACATTATGAAACAGGTGCAGACAATGAGCTGGTCTGTTATGATGTCTAAATGCTGCATATATAACGCTGATGTAACATTGGTGGCACTGATTTTTCTGGTACCTTCTGGTCTTGCTTTGGGTTTCTGTAGTCCACCATCTTGCATGAGCTCAAAAGCAAATGAGACATTATGCACCTATAAGACAAGAAAACTCTAAAAATCATTTTCATAGTAATTAGCAGGAACCCAGTTTAAATTTCATAAAATAGAAAAGTGAAAATAATTCCATAACCAACAAGTAATCAAACTTAAAGGGATAGTTCAACCAAAAAATGTAAATTTGATGTTTTTCTGCTTACCCCCACGACAGATGTAGGTGACTTTGTTTCTTTAGTATAACATAAACAAAGATATTTAGTGGGACATGCGGTGCGTTGCTGACTAATAAGTGCATTACTGCAAACCTATCTCTCAGATGGACCATTGACACTCCTAATTGAGATTGTAGATAGAGTGTCAATGGTCCATCTTGAGAGATAGGTGGCAGTAATGCACTTATAATCTGCAATCAGAAAAAGAAGATGTGTCAGGCGCCGGCTAGTCTTAGCCTCAGACGTCACACCCACGGAACGTTGGCTAAACGTCTGATGCATATGGTACACTTAACTGGAAACACTTCAGGAATGTTGAAGTCACCAAATGATT
>JAUCMT010000059.1:4309679-4324879 GCA_032357475.1 Enteromius thamalakanensis
ACACACATATATATATATATATATATATATATATAATTTACAATTATTTTATGCAGTTATCTGAGCGATGCTAATTTACAAATACAGGGTCACTCTATTCAGACATTACTGTACATTGTTATTAATGGATGAGAAAAAGCCAAATGTTACCAAGCAGCGTGTCCTCGGGCAGCAGCTCCGGGCCGGCGAGCAGGAGAGGGGCGTTGATGGCTTTCTTACCCTCTTCCTGAAGGTCACTCACTATGAAGACAAATAAAGTATCATACATTATAATACATCAATAATTCAATACCATGCTACACAGTAAGGGTTCTTAATATTTGCCTGCATTGTGAAGAGCAGAGCAGCTAACATCACATAACTCACTGCTATTGCTAAATCAATACCAGAAGCTCACTGCCGCTTCAATTACCTGATTAGCATGCATTGATTAATCAGCTGATTAATGAGTGACTCTCTCTCTTCCTCAATTTATTACAGATCATTTATGACGTCTCGTTCTATGAAAAACAGCCTGTTTAGTTGCACTTCCTCTAAAACGCAAATACTCAGAGTCAAATTCAAATATCAGAAACAGTTCCTCATGTGTGCTACACACCACCAGCAAGGACCAATTTAGGACCATTTATAGAGACTCTTTAAAAAGGTCACAGTTTCCACAAAAATATTCTACAATGTTTTCAACATATACTGATAATAAAACAGCCAGCAGACGCCTATTGGAGGCTCTTAAAAGTGTGTTTTTGACATTAAAATGTCGTATTCGTAATTAAAACTTAATTAAACTAACATTTGAGGCAGTGTTGCTTTAATATCTTTGATATACTATTATAATTGTATTAATATTTGAATTCAGATTTGATTTAATATTTTCTATTCATATTTAATTTGAACTAATACAGTTTTTAGTGTGACGTGTTTGGTAGAATAGTAACAGACTGCTTTTTCTTGTGCTGTTAACAGTACAGTCAGGAGATAAAATGACTTTAGAAGGATTCATGTTTTAAGGGGTCAGTCCTCAGCCCCCCATGTAATCAGAGACACACTCATATATAAACATTTAAGGTCCCGAGAGACAGTTTAACGTTGACAGTTCTTCATCCACCCAGCAAACCTACACAGAGCATGCAGCATCTCGCGCCCAATCTGCGTTTCCTGCAAGATTACGCTTCTGTTTTTCGTCATTATTATGTGTTTTCCCTTGAGGGCTCCATGAAACATAGAGCATGCCTCGTTTTCTTAGGATTGCAGCTCCGTTTAGGTTTCACGTAAAATAATTCTTTAAAAACAGAAGCTCTTTATAGTAGCCAATGCTAATATTATGTTATGTATGTATAATGCATTCTGATTTCTATTAAATACTGTGTGTGTGTGTGTGTGTGTGTGTGTGTGTGTGTGTGTGAATGTATATATATATATATATATATTTAAAATTATTGTTAATTAATTTAATTATAGGATATAGTGAACATGCACACATTGTACAGGTTCTTTTGCACAAAACAGACCTGATATCAAAACTATTCTATTGCTATTAATTAACACAATCACACCCGATATTATAAATACTACAATATTTTAGAATACTGTTTGAGGGTATGATTGCAAAAATATGTGTATTCATACAGAAATATATTTAAGTTTCTATCTAATATTTAACATGTTCATCTAACGTGGTGACGTGCATCTGCATTCATTTAATTAAGATCTATTAAACTGCTGCACTATAAAACTGACCAAAGTCTACCTTGCTTTCTTTTCTTCGTTCCACAAAGAAGACCAGCCATGTCCCGTTAAACAGCTCTGACTCCCGCTAATGTCCTGCAGTGAGTCTCGGTGGCGAGTGTGTCTGTGTGTGTGAGGGAGGCCGCCAGTGTGGCTACAGCAGTCACACCCGCGTCATCAAATGTTATTTCTGTCCCTTTGAAACCCCCCACCCTTACTGCTCCTGTTTCAATGAGAGCGAGATGCTGCTCTACACTCTGCTCTTATAGAGTCTACACTAATGAGGGACTAACCAGAATAACACTTGATCAAGAGATGATACACTCCTGCTTATTACAATATTGTACATCTGCCTTGATTTTTCTGTCCAACACAATGAACCGGTGTTTTCTATATTAAATTAGACCCTCACATTTTTCATGCAACACATAAAATCAATTCATTTACATTTCTATTCTACTTTATACTCCAGTTATTCTGCTACACAAAATATTTAAGAATGTCCAGATCTTAAATCTCTATTTTCTCATTGATTCTATTCTATTCTACCCTGCATTAAATACTCAAATTTTTCTACAGTACATCAATTCTTCATGGCTCTTTAAATATCTATATAAAAGTGCTGTCTAATGATTCTATTCTATTCTATTCTATTCTATTCTATTCTGTTCTATTCTATTCTATTCTATTCTATTCTATATTCAAGTTCTTCTGCAGCAAATGAAATCATCATGGACTTTCAGATATTTCCAGATCTAAGATGTCTGTTGTTTAATATTCGTTTAAAATTCGATACTATTCTATAATGAATTTTTCATGCAACAGATGAAGTTAATTGCCATTTCTATTCTATTCTATATTCAAGTCATTCTGCAACACACAAAATCTTTGCAAGATCCCAGAATTTCTGCCGATACTATTTTATTCCATTCTATTCTAAATGATATCATCATTGATCCTCAGATATTTCCAAATCTTAGATGTCTTGTTATTCTATTCTGTTCTACTTTATTCAACAGATTAAATATTACATTTTTTTCAGTAACACACAATCTCTACATACATCTCCAGAGATTTCCAGGTGTCTTTTGTCTAATTGAATCTATTCTATAGGTTTAGATTAATTCTATTTTATCGCATCAGTGTGTTCTCTAATCAAATCTATTATATTCCAGATTAAATATTAAAGTATTTCTGCAATATGTTATCTTCATGGATCTTAAAAAATTCCAGATCTTACCTCTGTGTCATCTAATCCCATTCTATTTTATTCTGAGTCAAATATTCACCAAGCAGCATGAAATCTTCACAGATCTTTAAAGATTTCCAGATCTTAGATGTGTGTGTTGTCTATTTCTATTCGATTATATTTTAAAGGTGGCTGAGACATTTAGATTATTGTTCGCATAATTTGGATAAATGAGGTTATTCATTTATTTGAATAAAGACATTTTCAGGACGTCATCAATCTTCTCTCAAAGCTGATTTGTTCATGTTCTAATCAATTAGTTAAAATCTGCTGATCAGTAAGTGCAGCGGCTCCACAGACACGCCACAACAAACACTTCCCTGTGAAATCAATACACACTCACTGCAGTGTTTGTCAGCGGTGTGTGTGTGTACAGCTTGGCGAAAGTTATTTATTACAAAGCTGACAAAAATAACAGTCCGGTCAGAGGAATGGAGCTGCTCTTAAATATAGCAGCACTTATTTGTGGGATCACTGGGATGCAGTAGTGGGAAATAGATACCGGATGAGTAACAAAGTTCAGATGTCAAGAAGATGATTGTGTCATGTCAACCAAACTTCCTACATTACACACAGTCCACAATTAGTCTCCATATTAGACCCTGTCTGTTATTAATCCCTGGACAGCAGTCATGTGTATTAGATAACCTTAATAAACAGTTTTATGAATTAAAGTTAAATATTAAAGTTTTGTGCATAGCTTTGTGCAAGTCATTTTTCAATGATCTTTCAGGGATACTACCTTGATAAGACCTAAATATGTGACAAATAACATAATGAAACACTTACAAATGAAAATAGGTCACTTAAAGGAATAGTTCACCCAAAAATGAAAATTCTCTCATCATATATGATTGAATTCTGTCAAGATATATATTTGAATCTCAATTAAATCAAAATGTATGATTTTCTTATTCTATATGTACCATTAAAATGGCATTAAATGGCCACATGAAAATAGACTAATAATCTTTTAGTAAAAATTATAATTTGAAATTACTGAGCTGCGATGATAACCAACCAACGCAATATAAGAGGAAAATACTATGATAATTTTATAAACTTTTTACATTCATAAACACAAATCGTTTCATTATTCTAATTAGTGCATTAAAAATGATATATCTGGAAGGTATTCTAGGAGCTGAAAACTATCCATGATGACAAACTATACTTCTGCTTTCTGTTGAAAACTATTTTTAACACAGCTAAACTTTACCTTAGACAGCTCGACACACAAACACAGACACTAATCACTGATGCTCAATGTACAAACAAGAGTGAAACTTACTGAGATCCATGTTCCTCAAAGCTTTGTACTCAGCTAAGAAAACTTGACAAATGAAGGCAGCAACAGACAGATCTCTCAGTATCACTCATACACGCACACTCACACACACACAAAATAATATGCAAGTCAACTTCCTGACATTAACTCCTCATATCAGCTTCTGCACAGCAGTGATGGGAAATGCAGCTGTCAATCATAACAAATAGTACTTTCCTGAAGAAAACGAACAACTCTTTCCAACACATTTCCACTGGGTTGCGCTATAAACACCACTTTTACTCATCTTCACAATATCACGGCTTGATTGAATCATTCATCTCTAAAACACTTAGACACTACATCCACCAGTCAGCACAGTTTTGAAAACTGGTCATGCAGCCTGGATACCTTAAAAACCAGCAAAAAAAAAAAAAAAAAGTCAGAACACCCAACTAAACAACCAAAATCTGTAGCAACACACTAACAACCTTACACATCACCCATTCAACACCCTAACAACCAGCCAGAACACTTTAAAAACAGGCAAAACACCCTGGCAACACCCTAACAACCAGCCAAAACACTGAACATGTAGAAAACCCCAGGGACACCCCAACAACCTTCCAGAACACCCATGAAACCTCTTAGCAACAAGTCAGAACACTTTAACAAACAGACTAAACACCCTGACAACACCCAAACAACCAGCCAGAACACTGAACATGTAGAAAACCCCAGGGACACCCCAACAACTTTCCAGAACACCCATGCAACATATTAACAACCAGTCAGAAAACCCTAACAAGACATAACAGCCATTCATAAAATTGTAGCAACACCCTAACAAACAACCAAAACACAGTAACAAACCTAAATATAAAAAACTATTAACACTCTAACAACCAGCTAGAACAACCTAGCTAACAGCCAAAACAGCAACACGCAAATAACCATCCAGAACACTTTAACAAACAGACAAAACACCCTACCAATGCCCTAACAACAGACAGAACACCTTAGTAACACACTAATAACCTTCTAGAACACCCATGCAACAGGCATTTAGAAAATTGTAACAACACCCTAACAACCAACAAGAAAACCCTAACAACCAGCCAAAACATCCTAGCAACAACCTAACAACCCCCCAGAACAGTTAAACAACTATACAGTACACCTTAGCAAATGGCCTACCAACAACCTGAACCCATATGAATGCCATGGTAACACCCTAACAACCAGTGTTGGCAAGTTTAATTTGAGAAAGTTTTGGCACAAGTTTACAAGACCAGAAATCATTTCATGGCTGCTACAATGGTGCTAAATACTGAACCTCTAAATAATCGAAGTTCCTAAAAAGGCTTCTTCTGAACAAAGAGTGACTCAAGAGACTTGAACACATGCTGTCACTCCTGTGTGACTGTCTGGACAAAAACAGGACACACACACTTGCACAAACACACTTTACTGTGCAGCTGTTCACACAGATGGGGGGCTGGAAGGGGTGTTTTAAAATAGCACAAAATTACATTAAAAACTAATAGACATATTTTTTTATCCTTTAGAGTTTGAAACAATACATGTAAACAAATGGACAAAGCAGTCCACCTCATTCTTATCTGAATAACCTTGAGCTCTTGACCTGGCTATTTCTGTCCCAGACAACAACACAGAATAACTGTCTGTGGCTTAAATTCTGCTCATATAAGAAGAGTAATTCACGATCATATTATACAATATATACTATTTATTATTTATATGAATATATTCATTATATTATCATTGAATATTAATATTTAATATAAATAACAAAGGTGTTTAAATATATTTGAATAAAAGAAGCATTTCTTATACATTCGATTCGTGTATTGATCAAGTGCAGCACCATGGACAGCGATAAAAATCAATCATGATGTCATGTGCTCATCTCATTCGTTACTGTATTAAGTAACTCTTACCTTCTTTCTGCTTCTTTTTGCGACCTAACGTTCCTCCTAGTTTTCCCAGCAGCGACTCGTCCTTCTTCATCTTGCTCGTCAGTCCGGATGGTTTGGTGGGGTTCGCTGCCATCTGCTCCGCTGCGGCTTCAGTCGAGTGAGAAGAATGGAAATTAGTATTGTTTATGAGGGGCGGGGCGTGGTGGCCCGAATCTGGCCTCTGATTGGTCAGGTACGACGTGATAAAATTATTTTTTCACAGATTTAACTCTTTCTATGTATTTGTAATTGAACGGACACCACATTCTCTCAGTCTCATTTAGGATGTGCAAAATATTGTATAGAAAAATATTGCTAGGGATGGACGGGAAAGTCACGTGTTAAATGTTACTTTTCTAAGCGGTGACTAAAATCACGTGCTTACGTTACTCTTCTCAGCGCGGACTAATCAGCAAAAATGATCAAATGACAGATTTTACATTTATGTGTAGAATAAAGAACCAGTTTATGCTTGTTTACTGGGTATTAATTAGAATTAGCAGACATTATTAAGGGTAACGCCATATTTAACGATTAACACGAATAAAAACGAGGCTGTGGGGGACAAAAGTGCAATGTATAGAATTGATTGTAGTGTAATTTAAAATGAGGGCAGCCAATATAGCCTTTTAGTGGATAAAATTTCAAACACGTTAATTTTGTACATTACAGCTGTCAAGTCACTGTAAAAAGCAATCTCAGAATCAACTGATTAATGCCTAAAGATATAGATGAGAATGCCATCAAAACAAATATCACCAATAAGACAGAAATAGTTCTAAATGCGATTCTAAATGGGGTATTGTAGCCATTCAGCGCCCCCTTGTGGGTATCAATTAGAATCCAATTGTAAACAGTTATATTTACCAAGCAGTGGGTTTGGAAAACCATCACATGCAAACAATAAAGATCATGAAAAACACCAGCAAACATTTGAATATAGATCATACTGTTGGCATATCTGTAATACAACGTCACGATAATTGTGTAATAATATCTAATATAAGGAAAAAACAATGATTAAAAAATGTGAGAAATATAACAGCAACAGCCTTACTTACCGTTTTCTCTGGGTGTGGTGAAGATCTTACCAGAAAGCAAAGCAGATATAGTGTAATAAAAAATAAAAAGGAAGTATGAGCAAATTTTCTCTCCAGATATATTTTGAGAGGCAGTCTTGAGCCACACCCTTAGAGTTAGTTACTTACTGTTATTACAGTAATAATTATTAAAACATTGCTCTTTTTACATTTATTCATTTAGTTGTTGCTTTTATCCAAATGAGTAAAACAAGTGGTTTATAATATATAATTCAGAACATTTATAATATGCTTACATTCTGAAATTTTTGTGAGATTTAGCTCACTCCTAGCTAAACAACCCTACAAACACATCATGGCCAAACAAAAACACAAAAGCTGTAACAGGTTTATTTTTAATGCCATAAAAAAGTACAAAAAATATTATTTTCCATAATTGAACATCAAAAGGCAGGACATTCAGTGTTTCAGAGGCTTCCATCAGCTTTCTGAAACGGCACAAACAAACATTATTATTAGTTTATTAATCTAAGAGTGTATTCTAAGATGATGCAACACATATAATTAGCCATTATTAGGCATGAGTACCTTTGCTCCAACACTCCTGGACCAAACTCCAGCGTTTCTGAAGCCTCTGTCGCTGCTTTTCCATCATCTGAACATCTTCAGGTTTGAGGGCCCCAGGGGGCCCGAGGGGAGGAACAGGAGCCCCAGAGAGGGCAGAGACCGTAACCTCCAGCAGCTCTGTGTCGTAGCCCTGAAGACATACAGGTAGGATGATTTACTAGTAGCAAGGAAATCTTATATAGAAGACTGAGGCAATAAAATAAAAAAAATACACAAAAAAAGTTAAATAAGAAATTATTAAATTATTAATTAATTATTCATTAATTAAAAATAAATATAGTAAATTAAAATGTAAAATAAAACAGTACAACAAATAAGTAAAAATAAGTAAAATAAATAAATAATAAAAATAAACAGAAATACATTTAAAATGAATAGATAATTAATATATTTAAAAAAAAGGTATTTAAAACAAATACATTACATTAAATACATTTAGAAAATATTATTAAAAACAATTAAATAAATATATTTTTTGAAGTAAATAAATACATTTGAAATGAAAACCCAAACATATATATATATATATATATATATATATATTTAAAAACTCTGACCTGCAGTAGGCTGAGCATCTGCCCCCCTGCCAGGCCTTGGAGCAAGCTGGTCAGGTGACCCCAGACTGGTGCCAAATGAGTCTTTGCCCCACAGTCTGTGACAACCCCCAGCACCAGACCAGGGTTAAACTCATACGCCAGAGGCAGAATCAGGCTCAGAACAGCCTGCATGAATCCTGCCGTGAAGCTCTCACCCTGGAGACCAGCAGGAAGAGGAAGTGACTTCACAGAAAAAAAATCTACTCTGAGACAATATTAGATGTCATGACGTACCTCTCTCAGACACAGTGACAAACAGTTCAGGCACTTCTCTTCAGTTTCTTCAGCACAGATTTGGACTAGAAACACCTTCCTGAAGAGACAAAGAGAAACTCAGCCACTGTTTTTATTTTTCACATAATATAAAATTTTACCGAAAGAAAGTTGGTCGTCGTGATGTGTTTTTATTAGCTCTTCTGGAAAAAATAATGTAAATATTTTAGATGATAGAAAAGTCGATGTCAATTAAAATTGCATTGACAACTAACTAAAATAAGCAGAAGTAGTAAATAAAAAATTAAAAAACTGAAGTAAAGATAAATGAAACCTAAACAGTAATGTTGAACAGATAAATAACATGTTAATAATTGAAGTACATTGAAAAATGACTAAGAATAAAAAATGTAACAATGGAACATAAAAATTAAAGCTAATTAAAAATGTTTTAATAAAAAACTATAACAGTCATAAATAACAAAATCTAAAATGATAAGTGTTTAAACAGATATGTTAGATAAAGTTTATTTATTTTTAAGTATATTTCCTACAAATAAATGCAATATAATATATATCAATTAAAAAAATTCTAAAAGATAAATTCTGCTCTGCACTTCATACAATAAATCAAAAATATAGGCAATAATTGACTCACCCATCATCAGTTTTGACCGGTACATTCGCATCTCCAATAAAAACAACCAGCACCCTTCATCAAACACAAAAGCACTGTATTTATTATCCCATAACAGGCATGTATTTATCAGCTCTAGGTGATTTTAAGGTGAAACTTCTGTTAGTCCAAGAAGTGTTGTACCGTTCAGCGAGGCCCATCAGCGCACGTTCACAAGCACAGCGTACGGACACACTCCAGTCAGACACCACGAGGCATCCATTACGCACCTGATGAAGCGTTACAGTCCGTTACCAAACACTGCACACAAAAATAACCACCAGACCCCTGCTAGCATGTCCTCACCTCTTTATTCATCATTTGGTCAAGAACTGAAATTATACTTCCAAGAGGCTGGAGGATGTTTTGATCTGTCACGTCTTGGAAATGTTTCTCCCTATAGACAGAAAAAACTATTTGAAAAGGTTGTAATGTGGCTCAGAACTGTGACTCTGTGAGTTTCTGATCTGAATTTACCAACCGAAAATTTTGTATTTCTTTTGTGGTGCTTTGGGAAACTTCCCCCAAATTTTGGCAGCCCTCTGGCAGTGAGACCTCCACACCAGCAGGGGGCGCTACAACTGTTCTCACATCAGTAGATGACCTGGTTAAAGGTTCAGGCCACACAATATCTTGTGTCGCTGTTTTCGTATTGGTCTCTGATGCCGGTTTCTCAGCCTCTTTTGCTTCACCGTTCTTATCGTCCAGTCTGGGTCGTTTGATGCTCGCTCCTGAATGAGGCTCTATGAGAATGAGACCAGATACAAATGCAAAAAAAAACAGGTAAAGTGCTGGAAATGTTACATTTAAATGTCATTACATTTCATAGACTTCATAGCAGACTTAATAGCATTAACCAAAATCAAAACTTCACAAAAATACAGAAAATAAATATAAGATGAAATGCTAAACGCAAATTAGACAACTTACTGAACTAATCAGGTGAAGCGCTAAAATTACTAACGGGAAATGATTGTAAACAAACTGTAAGGAAGATAAATTGATTCTCATTGGTAAAACATAACACAGTCAATAAAAGTATTGAAATTAATATGAAAACTAAGAATAAAAATTGAAGCTAAATGTTTTATCAGTGCTGTCAAACGATTAATAACATCTAAAATAAAAGTTTTTGTTTACATAGTATATGTACTGTGTATATTTATTATGTATCTATAAATACACATACATCCAGATCATATATATTTTTAAATATATACATGTATATACATTTAGATGTTCTTATATTAAATATATATATATATATATGCATAAACAACAGATTTAAAAATATAAATGCAAGTGTTTGTATACACATAATAAATAGACACAGTATACACATACATTATGTAAATTGGAAGTGATTAATCTTTTGACAGCACTAGTTTTTAATAAAAACTATAATACTATGTAATTATTACTACAACAATACAATCCATGTGAAAGGAAAATGGCAATTTTTGAGTAAAAATGATTGTTTACACTAACCTAAGTGTTTAAAACAGCTCCAGTAAGATGATTGAGCGCTGCGAACATTTTGGATAGATTCCAGTGCGCTGTGAAAAAATAAAAATACAAAAATCCCATGAAATATTACTCTAGCTGTTTAATATCAAAACAGTATCTGTCTACATTGAAACCAAATCAGAAATGTTTGATGCATGTACAGTAGGGCCAGTGAGATTTTGGGCCAGTGAGATTTGACTGTGAGCGGTGCTACCCAGGGCATCTGGGATGAAAAGCACTCGTCGCATGATTGACAGCTCAAATCACCTCTCACATGCAGCCGTGAGCCCTGACAGCCGAGGGGCTGGATCTCCAAGAAGAGTCTGGACCGTTTGGCAAACCGACTGGGCCAGAGAAGTCAGGTTATACCCTCCCTGGAAGAACGAAGGGAACCAGAAGAAACAATGCATACAATTTATACAAAATATGATAGCATCAGCTTTAAAAAAAAAATAGATTTGATGTGATAATGACAACTGACCTCCAGGACGACGCACATTTTGCCTGCAGCCAAAGGCATTAGCAGTTGGGTGAGATGTGCGAAGATCTCAGGAATAGCACACATTTCACCCTGAAGCAAAACAGAGTGTTAACTAACCCATAAAGCCCATCAACCATGGCGGAAAGCATTGCATCAGTTGCTCAGCAACAGATCCTCTGCAGTGAATGGGTGCCGTCAGAATGAGAGTCCAAACAGCTCATTAAAACATCACAATAATCTAGTTATCAGTTAAAAGCTGTGTTTATAAGAAACAAATCCATCATCATTTACTCACCCTCGAGTAGTTCCACATCTGTATACATTTTTGTTTTGCCGAACACAAAGGTAGATATTTTGAAGAAAGTTTGTAGCCAGGCTGTTTTGACTTTTTTTTCCTAATATGGTCTTCCTTTGTGTCTCTCACATCAAAATTAAGTTTAATATGTGCATATTTCTCTCCTGATTCAAACAAGATGACTTTTCATCATTTTTTTTGCTCCTTACAAACACAGTTTTTCACTTCACAAGACTGATGGACTGGAGTGATGTGGATTACTGCGATATTTTTATGAGCTGTTATGACTTTCATTCTGTCGGCACCCATTCACTCCAGAGCATCCGTTGCTGAGCAAATGATGCAATGCTAAATTTCTCCAAATCTTCTCTGATGAAGAAACAAACTCATCTACATCTACTAGGATGACAAGCAGAAAAATACATGCCGGGAGCTCAGACAATCACAGACGTAAGGAGTCTCTTACTTCTGGATCACCAATGGCTGAGTCAAATCCTGCACTGACCAGAACCAGCTCTGGATCAAACTGAAAGAGAAAAAAAATGTGCATCAGCTAGACTAAAGGCACTCAGAAAACTATCTAACGGTTGCTGTAGGTACCTCATACGCGACCGGTAAAAGAACATGGAAGAAAGCAGCCAGATAGTCGCTGTTCGTCATGCCCACCTGCAGAAAACAAGCACAGCATAAACATTTGAAGCATTATTTTAATGTATTATCAACAGTAAAAATGCTTAACTACAAGCAGACGTAATTGGTATGCACTGCTAGTATAAAATACACATTTATGAAAGAGGCTGATGACGTTGCATTAATGCATCGATTGGGTTTTCATTTGCCTTGTTCCAGGGGACGTTGATGTTAAATCCGCATCCTTTGCCTTTCCCGACACTGGTGTAGTCTGACTCTGGGAGATTGGGCCAGAAGGTCTGGTGCTCATAACGATGCCAAGAAAAATAGAGCACACTAGGACAAAAGATGTATTTGGAAAATTGAATATACAATTATCTGGGCCAGTGAACTACATTGTTCATTAGAATCACCTTGGGTCCTCCTCAAAGCAGTACTGGACACCTTGTCCATGGTGGATGTCCCAGTCCACAATCAAAACCCTAAATAAGACCACATGCTCAAACTTATGTGTATGACACTCTAAAATTGCTTATTTTTTTATTATGGGTGTAAATTAGTTTTGTGCAGCAGTGCAGGATGTAATCCGCTCACCTGTTCAGGTTGTAGTTCTTCTTAGCATAAAGAGCAGCGATGGCTACATTATTAAACACACAGAAACCGTTCGCAGCGGAGCGCTGACTGTGGTGTCCTGGAGGCCTGGAGGTCACAAAAAGAAGACAAACATTAATTAGTAAAAACTAGAAATCAACCTTTTCTTTAACAATACAGATTACTTTCTGTTTAAGTGTCCAATAGCAAACATTTTCAACAGAATAAAATCATTCAAATGATTTATTCATTACAAATATTTTATGTTTTTGTAAATTTATATAAAATTGTTTTTGTCTATAAAATATAAGTAATAATAATAGATATTTAAATATATCGTTAAATTAAAACACTACTAAACTTGATTAATAAATTACATTAAATGCTATTAAATATGAACATTAAATATGAACAATTAAATATTAACAGTACTAGTTGGATTAAAATGCATGATTCAATTAACTTTTAATTTAAAATGCTAAGTTTAAAATGTATTTAATACTGTTAGAATTTAATGTTAACATGATTACATATTGTTAATAATAAAAAAATATGAAATTAAAATATTAAAGGTATACATGATTAATGTTGTTAATAATATCAATAACAATAATTATCATAATGAAATGTATTATTAAATTAAAATTCAATTTTTTTTAAACATTACTAATATTTAATATGAATTATTGTAAAAATTAATAAAAACAATTAAATGTGCTTTAAACTAATAACATTACATGTCAATATTATTAGGTATTATTTATATTGTTCATAATAATAATACCAACAATCCTAATAATATTAATACTGTTTTGTTTTAGTTTCACTTTCGTTTTAGTTTAGTTTCATTTTCGTTTTAGACAAGCAGGTATTCCTGTCTCAAATATGCTGGACTGCTCAAACCTATTCCAGCACAGTTTAGTGCCTCGTGGGAAAAAACATCTCACACTTCAACTTTAAATAGGTGGCCATCCAATCATGAAAGCAGCAGCTGTGTGCTCACCTGACCAGCGCCATGCCGTTCCTGACCTCTCTCTTCATGACGCTGTCCACCAGCTGCAGTGTGGCACCCACGGCCAGCTTAGCACAGTGATAGATGTTCTGCGCTCACAAAAGACACTGTTGGGAAGAGCTCACCTGAACCCGGCGAGCACCAATGACCTGGACTTACCTGATGGAAATAGACGTCGCTGTACTTTTTCGAAAAAGCCATCAGCTCTTCCACGCTCATCGTTGGAGTCTGTTTAACAGCCTCCAGATATTCCTCACTAAAGTAAACACAAAAGAGACCCGGGTCAGTCATACAGTAATACAAATCGGGCCTGGTGTAGTCTCCACTAACCTGTGTGCGAGTAAAATCTCCTGCTCCGTGGCCTGGCGGACCGGCAGCTGTTTGCACCTCTGTGCCACGCCGTGAGTCTTTAGCGCTTCGTAAGACACGGTCAACCGCTCGGGAACCTCGATCGCACAGACCGGACTGGACAGAGCAACAATGAATAGATTTCACGTGAAAAACATTTATGATCAGAGTAAATTCAATAATTCAAATAACAGGCAACAAAAATCATCTGATTTAATCAGTTTATCAGCAATGCAGTTATTAAATTATTACGCAATTTTATAATCGACTGAAATCTGCAACTGTTACAGTTTGGATTGAATATTAAACACTGTTACGAACTGTACACTGTTCTTGTGTATGTTTTTTTCTGTTCTCTATACTTTGCTTAATTCTAGGTGCCGCCTTATTCGAAATTTTATCGGTGGATGTGCCTGTCCATCATCGTTGGATTTCTGTGACATCACGTCGTCTAGTCCAATCACGATCGGCACCAGAAGCCTTTTAAACGCCAGCGGCGCTGGAAGAAGCAGAACGAGAGTTTGTGTGTGCAGAGCGACTTTATAACGTGTTGTATTACGTGCTGTTGTGTTTGATTGACAAGTACTACTATTTTTACCTTTATGAGTATCTTTATGAGATTGGTCTTAAGTGTTTCCGTTCACGACAGTTGTGTTACTGTTACCTTGACACATTCAGCCCGCTTATGCTCCACTCAGCAGAGTTTGTTCAACTCTGTCCTGCAGTCAATGGAGTTGTGGAACAGTAGCCACGTTTACATGGGCATATGTAATCGGTTTAAAAACCTGATCGGAATAAAAATGATTAATGTAAACACACCATTCAGAATATTCTGACCCGATTGCATTCAGTTGGATCGAAATTTCCTTCCGATTGAGACGGGTGGATTTATGCTGATTCTTATTCCGATCGATGTCCATGTACACACTTATTCCGATGTTTTGGAAGAAGTCGTCCTCTCTGCG
>JAUCMT010000059.1:4329672-4378643 GCA_032357475.1 Enteromius thamalakanensis
AATGGAATTTTTCTCCCAAGTCCCCTCGGCCAGGGGAAGGCTAAGCCTACCCTAGCCTTACACACGCTCCGCCTATGGTAAACACCATTTAAAAAAAAAAGGTAATATTATAAATTAAATCCTACACACACATACACACTGCTACAAATGATGTGAACATTTTTCCCTAGACTACCCACAGCTCTAGTGGCCTCTGGTGGTCAGTACCTGATCTGCAGGCCTTTACTCCAGGAGCACATGTCCTTGCGGAGCAGTAAGTTGTTGAGTGTGACAGAGCAGATGATGTAGAACTGCTGTTTGATGACCTGTCGGACGAGATCGGTGTCATTACCGTGCTGAAGCAGAGTGTAATAAAACACATCCAGCTGCTTCAGAATGGAGTCCAGCGAGTGAGAGTTCTCCTCATGGAAACTGGTCGTGCGCTTCCTCATTCCTGTGGGCTTTACGCCCATCACACCCTGAATGGTCTCCTGCTCCAGCATGGCTGGGGCTAAAGTGAGGAGAAGAGGGAATGATCAAGCAGAGAGCATATCATAAATATGAAATCCTTATAACCAGAGCAGGCAGAGTTACCAATCATGGGGTGTAAAATGTTTTCTATGACCCTGATGAGCTGCTGGTAGATCTGAATTGCAAGGTCACTCAGAACCTGCTGGTACTCAGAGAGGTCAAAGTTCGAAAGACAGTGTTCATTCTGCCGAAGCGTGTTGTGCTTTGTGTACGCCTAAAAGGAGGAAGAAATAAAATATTAGGCCAGTATATGTTGTGAAGAGTTCATTTGCCAAAACTGATTTTTTTTATTATGTTAGTTAGCTGTTTTATTCTAGTTTTTTTTTTAATCTCGTCTAAATAACAACTGTAGTTTGCATGTTTTTATATATTTTTGTGTGTGTGTGTGTTAAAAAATGCATTTACTTAAGCATAAACTTTTAAATATTAAATGTCTGAAGACATTTTTTTTACATCTTTACCCTCAGGCTTCCTAAACTTTTTCATGTGTGTATTTTTCACAAATTGTTTTTTAAAAACATAACAATATATGTTATAATATAATTTGAAGTGGATCATAAAAGTTCATTAAAGCTGTCCTAAGACCAGAATGGGTATTATTTTGGTTTTAGGACAACTTACATTAAAGTTTTTGATCCACTTCGAATGTTGACGACTGTATAATCTTATATAGGACTTATTTGGTAAGATGGCTAAAATGCTGTCTACGTAGACAACACACTAGGGTTTGAAATGAAGCACACACTCACCTCTTCTCCACTGTACTGTCTCAGACAATGTAAGAAGCGACAGGTGTTTGCCAACCAGAAAGAAATGGTTACAAAATCTCCCCGTTTCTGCAAAGATAATAAGTTATTACATCACTTACAGAAATTTGACAGCATGCTTTGTCAGACATTTAATTAAAATAATCTAGACAACATTTTTCATGTAAAGATGGCTCACTGTCATCTAAGTGGATTGATATAGTCTTTCACCTTCAGTACGTTCTTGATGCCGTTGATGGAGGAGTTCAGTAGGGTGGAGACCCGCTGGTCATCGTTGGCGTAGTCGGCGTGTCTCAGACACATGAAGAGAATGTAAGCAGGCAGACCTGGGACCATATTCACTGCCACACCTTGAGTTTTGAAGTCTGAAAATTCAAAGTACATTTGATCAACTTTCCTTTATCTTTGATTTGATAAAACAAAAGGAAGTATCCATCTATATTAGTATTTTTAGTGTCTCTCCGTTGATAGTAATGCTGTTCAGATCACCTGTGATTAGTATCTTGAACAGTTTGCTCTCGTCTTCTCTTCTGTACTCCAGCATGCCCTGGAAATCTCTCTCTTTGCGAGCGATACTAACCGTGTGACCGCTCTCAACAACTGTGTTCTCTGGAGAGGACTGCTCTATAGGAACACCTGCTGTCAACACCAAAATACTATTGATCTTTCCAAATAAAAACACCCCACTCTTACAGAAATTCATGTGACATTCATCTATGAAACTAATTAAAAGCATTAAAGCAAAAAACATCACGTTTTAAAAGTTTAAGGTTAAAAATGAACATAAATTCAATCATAAATTGACTAATAGTTTGTGCATCTGAAATAAGAAATCATTACCCTCAGCCTCCCCAAACTTCTTCATGTATATTTTCAGGTGTTTCTTTAGTTTGCGGACCATTTTGTCCTGTTTCCCCATCTGCTCCAACAGGTCCTACAATTTACAGAATTCATTTAAATACAGAAAAATGTTTACTATGATGTACTAGGATGTATTTTTTGCACTGCTACCATGTTTTGTTGCGTAAGGCGACTGATCTCGTGCTGGAGGCTTGCTTGTATTCGAGCGTCATGAGGAAGCTCCAAGCTGTCCGACAGCATCTGCTGCTGCTGATCAAGCTCCGCCCTCATCTGCTGAAGCTCCGCCTTCAAACCCTCCACCTCCTTCTCATGGGACTGTCCCTGAGTTTGCAACTGTGACACTAGAATTCTGCAGAGAGAGATATATAAAAATATCATCCAAGATATACACTAAGCCAGTGTTATTTTAGCATCAACAATATACTATTACTGTAGTTTATGTTCATATTTTGAATTTAATTTAATTTTTTTATAGTTTTCATTTTTATGTAGTTTTAATCATTTTCTTGTGTCCCTGTTTTTTTTGGTCTATATTAGGTTTTATTATGTTTTAATTTAATTTTGTTTTCAATTTTGTTTTCAACTTAAAAACTAGCTGACATAAGTTTTTAACCCCTAAACCCTTTTAGTTCATATAATATGATTTTTTCCATTTTTTTTAATGAATTTAAATATTTTTTATCATTTCCTACTACAGAAATTATGCTTTCATTAATATTCAGTAAAGAAAAAAAAAAGGTGCATTGAGCCCCTTTGTTTACCAATATAAAAAGATGTTTCCAATTTTTTTAAAAGAGGTTTTGGATAGTGTGTGCAAATTGTGTGTGTCTTTGTACATAACATCTATTTTATTTTACCTATTAGTTTCCTTCAGGCTCTCATAAGCCATCCAGAGTTCTCCATCCTCATTGAGCTCATGAAGGTCCAGTGTAGGCGATCTGAGAGAGAAAGACTCATGAGTGACTTCCATTATATGGCTGTACTGTCTGCATGTTACAGCGTGAACATGAGTATGATGACTGTAAATCCAAATGTATGAAATATAAAATCTGCTGTACCTGCTCGAGTCATTTGAATCTCCTTCAGTTCCTGTTTCCTGAAACAATACATATAAAGATATATAGAGGATTTTTGCATTAAAAAAAGATCAAATGGCTGAAAAAGAAATAGCATACTACCTTATGTTTAAATGCCTCGTGGTTGACCAGCTGAGATCGCAAAATCAGCACTTCCTCCTTTCGCATTTCAAGCTCTTCGGTGGTGGAGTTGAGTTGTTCCAGGAGCACCTTATATGCCTGACCTCCAGGGGATGCAACCTTTGCCCCTGACCCCTTATTAAGGGACTGACGGAGCTCCTGAAGATCCTTCTTCAGCTTCTTATTATCAGACTCCAGCTCCTGACGCTGTGAGCACATCACAACACAGATACACAACTACATTTTTCTCTGAATGCATGAAAGAAAATAAGATTTAATATAAAAATACCGTTTTGTTACCTTAAGAGCCTCGTAGTCTCTCTCCGCACCTAATACTTTCCGACAATCTTCCAGTTCCTGAAAACACATGCATGAATTGCATTACATGATAATTTAATATTTATTTTTTTTAAACTGAGCTGTTTTGGTTCTTACTTTAGTTCGTTCCAGTTGTAGCTGCTCTTCTTTGGTGTCCATCTCTCCCTGCAGGTCCATCTTCTCCTTCTCCAGCTCAGTGACCCTCCTCTGCAGCTTCAGCAGCAGGGACACATCAGCTGCCGTCTGCACAGCATCCTGTGTGCACCAAACACAACCGTCATAACAGAACATCTATGACAAACTCGGGAGTCACACAGCCTTTGGAAACTGACCTCTCTTTCCAGTGAGCTGACCTCTGACCCTGTGAGCACAGAGCTGTGGACGCTCTCTGATTGGCTGCTACTGTAGCCAGAGTCCACTCTGTTATGACCAGGTTTGGAGAGCTCCTTTTTTTTATTAGAATAAGATCAGAAAAACAAAACGTTACAATATGTTTTAATGCAACTAAATTAAGAAAGGGGGTAAAAAAGGGGTTTTTCCCCTTACAACTGCCTCTTTTTCTGATCTCAGGTCAGCGTAGCGCTCCTCCAGCTTCAGGTGCTCAGTCAGAAGGTTCTGGTAACGAAAGCGTTCCTCATTCAGCTGTGCTTGAAGATGCTCTGTGACCTCCTCATGGACCGACTCTGACTTCTCTGTTTAAGACAATGCAGATGACAATTGATGCATGACTTGGTATGTAAATCCAGTTTTGCAAACTAATAACCATTATAAAAAAGCTTGGTGTATGAACATATCCACAGGTCAGGTAACTTACATGGAGATAAATAGGATTGTTAAAGAGTAACTTCCTCCACAAGGGATACACATACTCTTGCCCAAGCCCTCGCTAATCACAACAGTATTAGTAGTTGAAAGGTTGGAGCTTTCCTGGGTCTAGTCAAAACAGTGTGAATTCACCTTTTATCTGCTGCTCCTGTTCCTGGATCAGTCTGTTCATCTCATCCTTCTCACACTTCAGCAGTGTGTTCTTCTCATTCAGTTCAGTGACCATCTGCAGACAGTGATTAGATGATTGATCGTCTTTAGAAAACACCATCAAAACTGGATTAAAATATACAGTAGGTAAAAAGTATACTGTAAAACGTAGACACACCCACATGTGTATGTAATCTGAATTAATGTGATCAAAGATAATATAAACTTTTAAATATTATTACATCTTAAATCAATTTTTGCTAAGAGTTGAGTGTGTGCTTCAATGTTAGCTATTTTTTAATTTATTTTACTGCAATGTAAAAGCTGCTTAATATTTTTGTGGAAACTGCGATACATTTTTAATAGGATTCTTTGATAAATAAACTTTAAAAGCTAAATATATTGCAACATTATAAATGTCGTTACTGTCACTTTTTCATCACCAAACAGATCGTATACAAAAAAGTAAGCAAACACTACGGTTCTAAAAAATGTTTTATATATTGTTATAAAAATTATATACTATTGTTTCTAATTTTATAATAAAAAATACAATAATTTCAAGAAAACAAATAAATAAAACCTCTTTGTTCTTCTCCAGCTCTTGACGGACCAATTCCAGCTCGTCCTGTAATGATGTCACCATGTCTCCACGGTGACGGGACTCCTCTTCTGTCTCTTGAAGGGTCTTGAGCTGCACGTGCAACTTCTCCAACTCTGTGGCACTGTGGCTCTCCATTTGCCTTACTTGCTCAGATAGCTCTCGGTTCTCCTTATGCTAAAGATACATAACTCACACATGGATTCCTCCTTGGAAATCAAAACAGATACAAACAATTAAAATGAAATAGATGGAGGATACCTGCTCATCCAGTTTCCTCTGCAGCTGAATGATCTTGTTCTCCATGCCGAAGTTGAGCTTCTTGTAGTGCTCAACCGATCTGGCTTCAATCTTGAGTTTCTTGAGCTCTCGACGGGCCAGCATCCTGCGCACACAACACTGCAGATACAACACCGCCCGCTTGATTCGACGGAAACGCCAGCGGGCCAAGAAGCCACGCACCCAGCGCTGGATCAGTAAAGCCTTGTGCTCACACACCAACTGCAATCAAGATGATCAAAGTTGCTTTCATTCTCAATCCAACAAGAAACAGCATTTGCAACTGATATATTCCCGATTGAACAGAGAAAAGAGTAGTGAGAAACTGATTAGGGAATCATGGGCAGACATACTTTAATTTTAATTTAAGCTTTTGAACAGAGTTTCCCAAAAAGTGGCTGATCTCTTGGCTGAAAACCACACTTTTCAAAGTTTAAAAAAGGCTTCAGTGACAAAAAAATGCTGATTTTCATTTAAAAAAAATAATAAAAATGTACAATAGATGACACAATATATTTTTATAATATAATAAAAAATATATAATATTTATAAATACTATATACTATATATATATATATAAAAAAATCTAAAATATTTAAAGATAATTTTAAAATAATAAAACTATTATTTATTCTGTATCAAATCATTTGATTGCCAGAGCAAACAGCTATTACTCATTTCTAAAAGCCAAATTTTTTCCTCTTGCACATTTCTAAATTTGTGATTACAAGTCTAGATAAAAACCAAAACCAAAACCTTACCCGTTTGTACTCCAGTCTGGCTGTGAAGCCACGCAGTAACCTCTGAATGAGAACTGCGGCTGCTTTCTGTCGCAGGAACTGACGTCTGGCTGCCCACATGCGTGTGTACTTCTGAAAGATCACAGCGGCCCGTGTTCTCCTCAGTGTCTTGCACAAGCTAAACGATGACAGTTAATACACACTGTTAGTTTAGCTTCCAACCCGCAACTGACTTCAATCATTCCTGTTTACATGCGCCTCATTTTACAAACTAAATCTACAAACTACACAAGCATGACCCACCATCGAGCCTGGTGTCCTCTCGTGTATCTCTGCAAGATAATGGCCGCTTGGCGAATACGCAGGTATTTCTTGCGGGCGACCCAGCACCGGATGGTTTTTTGGATGTGGATGCAGGCTGTACGGAGTTTGTCAGCCCTCAGCTTTTCCAGGTAAGCCACCTGTCCAGCCCGGAAGAAGATCTTTGTTTTTCCAAACTGGTATTTATCTTTGTTCTGCAGAAGGGGGACAAAGTAACATTAGCTCTTAAACCAACCTAAACTGGTTTGTAGGTGTCCAAGAATGGTTATACCGGTCTTTTGGACACTTTTTGACTGATTTAAATCAGCTTAGACCATCTTAAACCAGCCTTGGTAGTTATTTTTTGCTGTATACATGCTCTTTGGGTGGAGAAAGTACACAGACTTTTGCTTATGTTTATTAAGAGAAGCGTGATACCTGCACTAGTCTTTCTAGAACACTCTGGCAGGTCAACTTCCTGTCTGAGAGAGTCTCTTTCTGCCTCATTAGAACACGGTAGCGGCTGAAGAACTCTTGATAAGTCCACCTGACCGGAGGGAGGTAAAGATGTATTAAAACGCAAACAGATTCTGATTGGTTCCCTTGAACTGGTCACAGCCAATCAGATTGTAAGCTGAAGGGACACTGTGATGACATGTGAGTTATTGAATTAGCACCTGGAAGGGAAGCCTAAGGCTGAGATGCGAATGGTCTCGAGGACTCCACAGGCTCGGAGCTGCTGAACGGCTCGATGGGGGTCCATCCTACAGACAGACAGAAAGAGAATACACTACAGTGACCCGTATTACATAATGCTGGATTATCTCTATGAACCCGGCTTACTGACATGAACGGGGCTTTAACGTCATTAGGTTTGATGCAGCGCACATAGTGTGGGGTGGTGGCGTTCAGTGTGTCCATGAGCAGGTGCAGAGAGTTCCGGAACTTAAAACAGGAGGAACAAAAGCATTAGAAAAATGACACTGGTTTTCTGTGAGAAGATCTGGGTGAATAATATCTGTTTCAATAGAGACCGCCCACTTTTCCCACATTTTCAGCAGCCTTGGTTATGAAAGCATTTTTCTCATTCAAGTTCTCCATGACTTATAGAAGAATAGTATATGAAAATTGAGGAAAAACGCAAAAGGTACAAGACTTTTAAGACTGATACAATGAAATACAAATCCATAATGTATTGCTAATGCCAAAATGTTGTTGTTTTTAAATTAGCGCCGCAAAATGATTAATCACATCCAAAATAAAAGTTTTTGTTCGCATAATGTGTTTATACTGTCTATATTTACTATGTATATATAAACACACATACATAAAGTATGTATATTTTCAAAATAATTACATGTTTATATTTATATTCATATAACATTTGTTAGAAATAAAAATATTTAATATACAAACATAACATTTTATGGGGAAAATATATATAAATAATGCTTTTGTGTGTATTTATTTATACATAGTACATATACACAGTACACATATTATGCAAACAAAAACTTTTATTTTGGATGCAGTTAAATGTTTGACAGCACTATGTTTAATATAACGTCTGAGCTCACAGTCAGCCTGTCTTAAAAGGTTTATTGTTATTGGTATAATCAATTTATGGAAATAAATGGGGTTTTACTTTCAAACTGTATCAACAGATGAGAATGAATAACAGAGATGGATTTTTGGCTTTGTTGGTCAACTCTAACCTGCAGTCCAACAGACTTCTTGTGCTCCCTAAAAGACTTAGTGGACCGTCCAATCTTGGCACGACCAAATGGTGCAGTGGTGCTCGGAGTTGCAGGTGTTTCCTCATCCTGGAAGATCTCACCCAGCAAAGCGAACTGTGAGAAAACAAGAGAGCCTTTATAACAAAGCTATATGCTACTTGTGCCAATAACACTCCAGACCAGTGGTTCTCAACTGGTTACTCGCATTTAACAACCAATGCATGTACTGGGTTGCAGCCCACCATAGCAAAAATTCTCTCTTTGAATCCCAAGATGTTCATGAATCAAGCAGCAGGTGGCGATACTTATCTCAAGACATGTCAAATTATAAATCTATTTTTAAGTCAGTGAGGGAGTAGAGAAAAACATTTCGCAAGCTCAAACACATTCCTGGATCTCATTTCGACGGTGCAGAGCACAGGAAGCTGCATTTCTGTGGCAGAAAAATGTTAGTGAGCTATGCTGAGGAGAACACACCTTACTAGCCTTCAGCACATTAATTTGTTCTTCATTGACGGTGTCTTTATTTTTCTCCAGAAACCCATCACACTGGTATTCAACCTAAAACAGAATTCGAGAGAGATAAATGGGATGCACTTTTAGGAACCACAGAATAAGTGCACATTTTCCCTCTGTGTACCTTGTCTGCAAAGTGCAGTATGATGAAGGCTTTGTTAGACATGCGCGGCTTCTCAAAGTGAGAGCTTTTCTTTAGGTGAGTATTGTACAGCTTCTGCGCCCATGATTCATCTGAACCCTTTGGCATCTAGAAACATCAAATCAAGGATTTGGAGAAGTTCATTACAAAACAGCTGCTTATTATATAACATTTATGGTTTAATAAGGCTTTTTACAGTGCATTCTTCATCTAAAAGGTCTAGCAAGCCCATCTTGGCCTCGATCAGGTTGATGCACGGCTGGTTGTCGTAGAAATCGATGAGCGTCCATGGTATCTGCTCCTTCATGTACTCCTCCTGCTCCAGTTTGAACACGTGCTGGAGGGTAAATGCTTTCTGTGAGTCGAGATGTGCTTGGACATGACTGATAATTTAGTGAATGCTGGAGTAGCTGGCACACGTTTAAAAATGCTGACCATGTTAAACTGCTGCTGGAGCTTCTCGTTGGCGTAGTTGATGCAGAACTGCTCGAAGCTGTTCATCTCGAACGTCTCAAACCTGGACACAACAGTCATTTTCTTGTAAGCGTATTTGTTCATCGATAAAGAAAGAAGATTGAATAATAGCACCTCACCCACCCGTAGATGTCTAGGACACCGATGAAAGAGTGCGGTTTGGAGACAGTGCTCAGGGACTTGTTGACTTGGCCGACGATCCATGAGAAGAGCTTGGCGTAAATGTGTTTTGCAAGAGCGTCACGGCCGTTCATGGCTTCCAGTTGGGTAACAGGTTTGTTTAGGGTTTCTGTGGCGGTCTTGAGTTTTTTATGGCACAACCAGTGAGCCATGGACTCGTACGACACCTCAGTGAGGTCACAAAACACAGCCAGGTGGCCGCTTTCATCCTGGACACAGGGTGAACAATATAGGGTGGAATAGGTGTATGAAAATGCAAAATGTGTTTTAAAAGGAACATTAATTCTTACAGAGGTGTAACTACTAGATGATCCTCTCTCCTTCACCTCCACATTCCCCAGATGAAGAATGGCTGACAGGATTTGGAATAAAGCCATTTGGTGTGCCTCAGAGATTCCTGGAATCAATCAGCAGATACTGGCACGTTTGTGGTTGAAAGACTACACTAAGAGTATGTGAAGAAGCATTTAAAGGGTTTACATCATGAGGAATCTAACGCTCCTTGATCTTTTTAGATGAAAGAGCTTTATGTACTAAGAAAACAGAATTTAAATTCATCCATGTTGGCACATCCGCTATTGCTACTGGATGTATACATCTACGGATCTACATATACACGAAGAAGAAGAAGAAATTAAACATAATTAAAAAAAAAATTTAAATAAATAAATTAAATAGTAAATAAATAAATAAAAATTAAACAAAACAAAAAAAATAAAAAATAAAAATAAAAAACATAATACAATACCGTTCATAAAAAACTAAATAATAAATAAAAATTCAGATACATTTAATAAATGATGTTACCCATGTATCATTCTGAAGTTATATAGGAGGACATATAGGACCCTGGTGTATGAAAAAAAATACATGACACATGAAAAGGTAAGATATTCATACCCAGCAGTGAAAAGGCTTTTCTTGTGGCTTGCATTTCCGTTAGGTCATTCACTCCCTCGATGATAGGACTTCTGCCTTGGTTAGTGTAGGGAAAGTCATCAGCGCTACCTTAAGAGAAAGACTGGTTACTAAAGAAAAAGAGTCCACCCTGAGAGGAAGTGGTGACTGGATTTACTTACTATAAAATATCAGCGGCCATTTGATCTACAACAACAACATCTATAACCCCTTATAACCCAGTCAAATTAAAACGCTAAATGGTCTACTTGACTTACTAACACACTACAGATAAGGTATCATACCTAACTTTAGAGGTTCAAACTCAGGTAAATGGGCACAGGCACAGAGCTGATAGAAGATGTGATAGTTTCTCTCCTCACACGCCTAAAACAGGAAACAGAAACTGCACGTCAAGTGATCGCTTTATAAATACATCAGATGTTTCATTTAAACTCTTTAATTAGTTTAGCAGATGAACAAGCACAAGGCTAACCTGAAACACCACTCTAGACTTTTCCAGAAGGTACGTCCTCATGTTGGCTCCGATTATGTGGTGTTTCCTGTCAAATCCAATCTCGATGTACTTCCCAAAGCGACTGCTGTTGTCGTTTCTCGTCGTCTTGGCGTTTCCTATAGCCTACGCACAGAAGAAAGCCCCGGAATGAGAAGTTTCTTGAAACAGATCTAGTTGGAAGTTTTGCAGAAGCTAGGTAGTTAGAGAGAGGTAGGTTAACGCTATCATGCCTCCATAATGGGGCTGGACGCCAGCACTTTCTCCTCCACACTGGTCTCAGCAGAGGAGCCGCTGACCGTGGCGAAGTAACGCATGGCGTATTTAGCAGAAACCGTCTTCCCTGCACCAGACTCTCCGCTCACGATGATGGACTGATTCTTCTCATCTCTTACAGGACGAAAAAGGAGAGATTGCATTGTAACGATGACATTTTTTAGATGCATTGTATTGTTTGTATCTCTTACTATTGCAAAAAGGTGCGAGCACATACCTGGCCATCTGTTTATAGGCCTCCTCTGACACGGCAAAGATATGAGGGTCCATATCACCCATGTTCTGCTCACTGTATGCATTGATGATATCTGATCCATATATCGGAAGACTTTCATATGGATTAATAGCGACCAGGATGATTCCTGTTTTTATTATAAAACAAAAGAAATTATTAGATTCTGGGTTAAAGGTCAGACTGAATTAAAACGCATTTTCAGACTCTCTTTTTTTACTTTGCATGCTGTATGCAAAACAGCCTAATCTAAGAACAGAAGTCCATAACTCAAACTCTAATGAGCTGCACAGAACAGATGACACAAGCATTTCTAGGCCATATTTTATGGTTCATATTTGCTAGTAATATCTGCTGCACGTGGGAGTGCCAAAGTCTACAGTTCAATGATCAGAAAATAAAATAAAATAAAATAAAATAAAATAAGTAAAATAAAATATAAAAAATAAAATAAAATAAAATAAAATAAAATAAAATAAAATTCAGTTAAATAAAAAACATCTTAAAAAAGTGAAACTAACAGATTTTATATCAAACATAAACAGAATGGTATCCGGCATTTTTCAAAAATAAAAAAAAGTTTTCAAATAAAAAAAATAAAAGGTCAAAGATTAAAAGAAATCTGATTCAAAAAATAAAATAAAATTTGTGATTTTAAGATTATTTGATAAAAAAAAATCAATTATACAGAAAAAGAATTTAAAAAATATATATGTAACAGACAGACTGAAAAGACTAACTTCAGAGACACTGCTTTCATACTGACATTGACCTCCATAAAAAAGTCTGACCAATTATTTTAATCTAGTAAGCAATCCCATGACCATCGAGTTGTGAGTTTTGATTACCGCAGTATGTGTAGATGAGCTTGGAGTCTGTGAATCGGACCCGGAGGTTGTGCAGAACAGCTGGTTCATGGAGGTAACTGAGAGCCGTGAGGTCGTTTTCGCCCACCAGGATGTCTGGATTACGCAGAGGAGGCAGAGCACCACTCTTTGGGTCCAACTTGTATTCAAACTCCTGTAAAAAGACACTAGAGTTCAACTGAAGCTGTGGAGAATCTATTTCCTCGTCCTGTAAACGTCCGAGTTGTTTGTTGCATAAGTTCTGTCATAAGCTCTGCTGTCTACATGCTGTTGATGAACATTTATTAAACCCAGAATAGTCCTTTAATGTAAAACAAGCGAGTTCATCGGCTCATCTTGTGCACACATGGAGCTTAAACACCAGTTATGTTGTGGGTAAAACATGCAAAAAAGCTTTGGGTATCGCTGACACACTTACAGGAGATCAGTTTGGAGGATATTTACCACAGGAAAACCACGAACTAAACTACAGATACTTGTCTTTGGCCTAGAGACTGCACACCAGTTAAATGTTACACCAGATTTCACTAGTGAATAAAAAAAGACAGGTAACAGCAAAGGGTGTAGTTACTGAGCTATGCTGGAATTGGATTTCCACACCCGCTATTTTTTTTCCACCAGTCTGACTCAACTCTGCCTCAAACCTGACTCAGTGCTGACTCAAGCAGCCCTCAAAAGCTTTAAAACATCTGATCTGGTCAAATCTATGCCATATTTTCCCTTCATGTCCATGCTGAATGGGTAAACTGGATCTTAACCTGTTAAAAACCGTTACTCTCACCGTCTCATCCTCCAGCTGTAGATGTAGGACAGGGTCTCCAGGCTTGTAGTCTTTAATGAGCTCTGCTGATCTCCACACCTCTGTGGTGTCTGGGATCCAGACTCGAGCAAACTGCAGACGGTCAACATCACATTCGTTTGAGTAAACTTATTTTTCGAATGCAATGCAAAGCATATATAAAAGGGGTTAATGCATGTAAATAAACAAATGAATTACATGAATACAGCATTATACAATATTTTTTTCATTTCATTTTATAAATCAAACATGATTGTTATATCGATGCATTCATATTTTAAACAATAACATATTATTTGAAGTGTAATATTGTGAAATCAATTTTATCATCTAAAATTAGATATCAGAGATTTATTTTTGCTTTTATTTGATCATTTCATCTGATTGATCAGTCCATTCACAGTTCAACCAATAAATTAACTATTATTTATAGATTTAATATTATAAAATGGTTTAATGTATCTAAAATTAGTGATGCTTTTCTTTTAACAAGCATACACATAAGCATACACACACACACACACACACGCACACACACGCACACACACACACACACATATATATATGCTTTTCTTTTAACAAGCATCTGATTGTAAATAGACAGGAATTTAAACACGTTATTAACGTTATATCTTCAGTGTTTGTTTGAATACAGTCCGCTGACTTTTTATTTTATTTTATAATTAAACAAAAATAAAATACAATTAATTCCTTATAAAAGTTCCGTACTAACCAGGAAAAGTGTACTGCTCGTAATTTGCACGTTTCCAGTGCTCTGATGTGAAAGTAGCGGGGTTTAAACTCTCCTACCTTCGAGTACAGCTCCGGCGCTGCCATTGAGCTCTGCCTGGACTCCCGTTACTCCAGAAACATCGCAACTCTCTGCGTCTTTTGCTACTTAGAAAACAGACATTGAGAAACGCCAAAGTTTCTGCAATCTCTTGGCTGCTGGTGTGGAAGTGTGACAGTCGCCGGGGAAATACATTGAGTGGAACAGTTTTAATAACGAACAGCTATTTTTAAAAGAACATGATGTTGTTCTCCGCCAGGGGGCGCTAGCTGGCTCAATACGCCAACTCTTCTGTTAAATTACTTTTAAATATCTACATTATTTTTGCCTCACTGAAAACATATGAACACGAAACAGTGTCATAATTTAACCAGACAAACATCTGGCACACGAATAAAAACTCGTGCAGACATTTCATACGATCGATTAATAAACAAAAACAATCAGCTAGTAATCACAACCGCGTATGATTGGTCCATTCTGAACACCGCTGAGAAAAGTAACACATATCATGTGACAACGGATAGCTAATCAAAAAGTAAATTGGCTGCAAAAAAAGCATAATCTTATTTAGTATTATTTTAATATAAAATTTTCAATTTAGCTCCTGGGTCACTATACCCTCCGGCTATTCTTTTTAGCATTTTCAAGTTTACTCTATTTATTTTTGTTAATGTTTTACCAAATCTAAGGTAGCTGTTTATTTAATGCTGTCTTCTCTGCTGCTGCTGCTGGGGTAAAGCTGTTTGCTCTTTATATGGAGTAGATATGTCACAAAAAAGAAAGAAAAGAGACAAAAAATAAATAAATAAAGACGCCACCGTGACAAGGAAAGGCATAGAAACAGTGCCGTCTTGTGGTCATTTTGAGTTACTGCGCCCCGTCAGTAGAAAAACACTGCATTTATTTGCTTACTCCACATGTATTTGGTTATACCAATATTCTCTGCCGCTTGCTTTAGCCATATCACAATCATCTGTAAAAGAAACTAGAATAATGGATGCAGTGGAAACAGCGCAATGAATTATAAATGTCTGTGAATCGTTTTTTTTGTGTATCTATTATCATCTCTGCCCCCAGGAGCTACTTGTTAATGTGTTTTTTGCTTTGGTAATAATAAAGTCGCATAAAAAGAAAGAAAAACAGACACTGTGGCAATGAATGACCTGTAAATAATGAGTTACTGCACTCCACCTAATATACTACAATGCAATTAAACGCTGGTTATTTGGATTACAAGTAGCCTCAGACAGCAAACACCACAAGCTAAATAAATAAATGCCTTATTTTAATTTAAGACGATGCTAGTCTGTGGTTCTGGGGTTTCAACAGCAAATCAGTTCGGAAACAATTACTCGGTCACACGGCACATGTGCAAAACTAGTTTATTTACAAAACAAATGGCACAGTTGGGACAGTAAACGTTTTTACAGCTCAGGTATGATATCAACACAACCTAGAAAACCCAGAGAAGAGCTCAACGTTCCCTCTCGGGAGACAGTTTAAAGGTGTTCATCATAATTAACAAGCAGGAGGCGAACAGCAAATCTCCACAGATGAACTTTAAGAGCACTTCGATTTTCTTCAGCTCACGTTTACGAGGCCTTTTGCTTCTCCCAAGAGGCACAGTTTTGGCAAAAGAGGTGGATGAGATTATTTCAGAAGTTCAGTCCGTATTATTTATTCACACAGGTCTTATTTCAAGACAAGCACAGAACAAAGATGATCAATGGAAAAAGTGTAAAACCCTAAAATAACGCCGATCTGACTTTATAGGCCAGATTAACATGTTTAAACCTTGGCATCAATATTTTGGACTGTACGGTCAGATCCAAGAGCGATGGTAGCAGTAGTACAAAAAAACTATACTGAGAGCGTTTCTACAGGCAGAAGACAAAGAGAGTAAGAAAAGACAGCAAAAGAAACAACACAATTAAGGCTGAGGGAACATAATGGAGACGGCAGGAATGGCACGGACGTCTATACTGGAATTAGACGGCGAGTTTGCTGGCCACCAGAGACTGTTTCCGCTGGGGCAGGTCCTGAGGGGTGGGAATGTGGTCTCCGGTGATTTCAGTCTTCTCTGCTGCTGCCGTCGGGAGCTGCTTGTTCTTCATCTTGGCTTTGGCCATGTTATAGTCACCGGAGTCAAAGTATTTTTGCTGCAAGGAATAACAACATCCATTATTTGCAATTAACAAGCTCAATTTTAAACTCCCTTCCAGAAGCGTACCCCTTTTTGTAGTCTTTTTCTCAAAAGATCTGACCCTCCGGGCCTGGTCCCGAGATGGGGGTATCGGGCCTTCAGTTTGACCTCCTCAGCTTTTTCTGGACTTACAACAGTGTCCTGCATCTCCTGTTTTAAAAGTGGGATGAAAACGATTTCAAAACAAATTCTTAAGCCACAGAAAAAGGTTGATATGGTCTATAAAGCTCATTCACACCCCCCCCCCCCCCCCAAATCATATTAAATGATTAAAGTTACAACAGCAATGACAGCTATATTGAAACATATGAATTTGACAACTTAATTTCCCCCTTAAAAAGTTATCATAAGCATTGTATATAAAACTATTTAAGATTTTATTATAAATAAATAATATTGTATTTAACACTTCAGAACTGATCTGAACACGTCTTCACACGCAGTCTGTGAAAATTGTTCTACAAACAAAAAAAAAGCCAACAAAAAAAACTTTTAAATGGAGAGGTTGTTTTGTATGTTCTAGCAGCTGTAAACTTGACATATGTATGGGTTTTTTTGTATTATTGTAACAAAGTTAAAATTGATTAAAACAATCGTCTGATGCGGATGGCCGCAAACAAAACGTGTTTGAATGAACAAACCTGCTGCTCCTCTGTGCTCGCCTCCACTTCTCCAGACATCAGGACAAATTAAATGCAACAAAAATAAAAGAAAACAAAAGACAAACAAACGGGACACTTTTTATTCTCCCTCGGAGAGCCGTCAGGCGAGGTCGTTAGCTGTCTGCTGCCGCTGTCCTGGAAATCCACAATGCTCTTCCTCGAGAGAAACAGAGCGCGGCTCGCTCACTCACGCTGAGATGCACCGCCGCCTCGCGGACTGGAGAAGAACTGCGACATTATAACAAATATCTTACGCTTCATGATTTTATATATATATATATATATATATATATTTAAATATATCGTATATACAACACACACATATATATATATATATATATATATATTTATATTCAAAATGTATTTAATAAATATTTAAAAAAAATGATTTCTTTGAAATCAATTTTAAAGTGAAAGAGTTTATTGAACCATAAAATATAAAAAAAATAATAATGATTTCTATATTTTATCCATTCAGAAGATCCCAGCAAAGAGCATAGAAGCTTCTATACTCTTTGTCCCAGTTCTGCACATTAATGTAGCCCCAGAGCAGGACTGGGGCAAAAAAAAATCGGCCCTGGCATTTTTTGGTGCATCGATATATATATGTAAATATACCGCCTGGATATAGATACGAAACCGGATGTTATTTTTTACGTCTCACATAACAGATATTTACATATACTCCACAAGAAAAAATAATAACTGAAAATAATATAAAAATGACCAAGTTCATAAGTTTCGTTATGGTACATAATGTCCTTGAAGTAAGTTTACTGTGTTGTTTGATCCACAACTGTCTTTCAGTTTTGTGATAGATTTTGATGAGTACCCCATCTTAAAGAGACTGCAAGGCAAGGGTGGGCAGTAAGCTGTTGTATTAAATCATTCTTTAATTTCACCAATCAGTCGTTTTTTTATTAAACACAGGCGGTCAGTAATGATGCTTCCATTATAATGTGCAAATTCACAAACACAACAGATCTTTTGCAGGTGCTTGTCTTTATATACAGGGTTTTGAGAAAATATTAAATAAGCTGTAAATAAATGTAATTTTAGATTAGAAAGTGTCCCAAAAATCCATCCGATGTATTTATACTATAATAAAAATATTACTATCAAAAAGTTATTCTTACATTTACTTAAAAATTCATTAAAGATCTCACATCAAAAAGACACATAAACCATGCTAGAAATTTTTAATTCAAGGATTGCACTAACAGTAAAGTCATTTTTCTTTTAAATAAAAGTATGAGCTATCAGTCAGATGACAGGAAACTTGGCAGGAGATTAAGGCAAATTATTTCATTTAAACAAAAAAAATTTATACTATGACATGAACGCTTTTGGGGATGAGATGTATCCAAAATAAATGAACATCACGTAGGCACAGGCTGGATCACAACAGAAGCATTTGCATTTAAATCATTTTAATGTACATAATTATCAAAAACTTGTTAGTTACATTTCTTACATAATCTACAATGTTAAAAATATAAAGCATGGAAATTGGAAAAATATGCTTTTAATAAATTTGAAATAAAACACATATTGGTCCATGGCACGTTTCTTTCCATTATGAATAAAAATATCCACCGAACAGACCACTGTTGAAAGTGTAAACGAAGGCTTTCCTTAAATTATGTTAAATGTGATGAATCATCCTCAAACCACAGGGATTCCCCTTTTCTATTAATGGAAAGACATCCGCTCTACACTTCACTGTAATCTCATCAAGAAAGGACCAAACAGAGCCTCCCAAGTATTCTCATAGAACTGAGAAACTGTTCAAAACATTAGATTAACTCTGGAGCCGTGACACTAGATAGTACAGCAGGAAGAAGACCACAACCAAACCCATGGACACATAACACAAAATCTTTCTGTTGTCTCGGCCAGATCGCACCATTGTGGAAAACCTCTTCACGCTTCCAGTCAACAGACCAGTAGCACTGAGAAAATTGGAGTCCTGGGTAAACAAGGATGTTAAACACATGATAAGTTACACCTATAAGTCAACAATGCAAATAAACGACTTGCAAAACACCAACCATGCCATCCAAGTAGGTGTTTTGTTCCTCAGCATCTTTGTCAATGTCATACGCCAGCTGTGAATGAGACCGATAACATTTAAATGCAACAAAATTACATGTTTTCTTTTTATTTACGTTGTATAAAGAAAAGTGTGACTCACAGATTTGAGTCTAGAGACTTTACTGGCCAGGTTTTCTGCCATCAGCCTGTTTTCAGCATCTAGCATGTCATCCACAGCACCGTGTCCTGTCAATTACACAAAAATCACTGTTATTAAGCTTTTTTTGACATGATATCATATCTGGCTACTTTCATTTTCAAATTTATTTGAACTAGTAACAATAAAAGTAATTTTTTTTGAGACCAGAGAGGCATCTTAATATGGAAGCATAAATTGAATATACTAATACAATACTGAAATGAAAATATGACTTTATATTATAAGAAAACTGCTACGTGTCACTTACCTCGATTCCATGGATCTGCCATCTTTAAAGAGCTAATCGGCTAACAACACCGAAAAACACTCTACAACACGCCGAATACTAATAAAAACTATTCGCTTTAACTTTAAACGACTTCCTAAACAAAGCCCAACACACAGACGTTAAGTAAAACTGTTGACAGCAATGAAACAGAGCACAGTTGTCCCTGTGTGAACCGAGAGAGAAGCAGAGCGTAGCGCAGCAGCAGTCGCGGAGGATTCTGGGATATGTTTATCCGCCAGTCATTCATTTTTCTATCATAAGGACTCCGTCTGATTGCATAAGCTTCCTAGCCAGCCATCTGCTTGCGTTTGCTGTAAACATTTTGTTCGGTTATTATTATTTATAATTTTTTTAAACGACATTGATATGAAATAAACAGCGCGCGTCACTGTTGTGCTGGTAAGCATCTTTATTTTAACCTTCATCATAACGACTAACGTTAAGTTAATCGACAATAATGGACGCATTATTAAATGTGATAATATTTGCATGTATAACTGCGCGTGTGCGTTTTGTGCATTAAATTAAATATATAAATATGCTACAATTGGCCTATAATTGAAGTAGCGTTAGATATATTCCCAGCCAGATACAAATCAGCATGAAACAGGGTTTTACGGGGTTTTTTTTGTGATTTTTAATTATAATGAACTCTTTTAATATTGATGTTTTAACAGCAATGCGGTTTGTAAAATTCCAGTGCTTGTGTAAAATGATTAACGTTGCATTCACAGCTGTCCGGTGAATTTCTTAATGTGCAATCTTTATACATTCATAACGAATACAATGCACTGCGTGGCTTTTAAAAAGTCATTTAAATGAATAAAATGTACAAAGCTTAACTGAAACTAGTTACCAAGCAACAGAGGGACAAACCTTTTTGAAATTCTAGTCTCAAAAAAACTAATTTTAATGTTGTACTTTAATATAAAATCTAATATAATATCTTATAATATACTAGTACATTTTTCATGTTGTATTAGTTTATTGGTTCTATGAAGTAAATCTCATTCTTGTTCCATTTATGTATGGGTAATAATAACGTTTATTAGTTTGATGAAGATGTAATTCAACGTTATGGAAACTTATATGTTTAGAATCTCAAAAACAATTAATTTACTGTGACTTTTATATTTTATTTAAAAAGAAAATGTGTTATAGACACAGCCAGTTAGTGCTTATGTAATTTTTTTTAATTTATATATTCTTGTAGTAGGGAGCACCAGTCAGCCACAGATTGTCATAATGTTGGCCCGCAAAGGCCTTTTGCCTGATGGTTTCCTGCTGACACGACTTGCTGAGGATGCTGCACAACCCAGTCGTCTCCGTCCAAAGTCACAGAGAGCACGTTTCATCACCAAAAGTGGATCATGTAATGTTGCCCACAAGAATATACGTGAACAGGTGCGCAGATGATCTCTAGACCAAGCAAATGTTTAAATATTGTATTATAGCATAGTTATTAAGCAACAGATGCATTTTATTGATTAGATTCTGTTGCTTCTCAGGGCCGGTTTCTCCAAGATGTTTTCACCACCATGGTGGACCTGAAATGGCAGCATTCCCTGCTCATCTTCACTTCTGCGTTCCTCTGCTCCTGGATGCTCTTTGCTATGGTGT
Organism: Enteromius thamalakanensis; assembly: GCA_032357475.1. NCBI lineage: Eukaryota > Metazoa > Chordata > Actinopteri > Cypriniformes > Cyprinidae > Enteromius > Enteromius thamalakanensis. Next base: position 4,350,652 of record JAUCMT010000059.1, read on the forward strand.
GGTGGCTCTTAGCATTCGCTCACGGCGATCTGGAGCCTCGAGATCCCAACGAACCGGGACCTGTGCCGTGTGTCACTTCCATTCACTCCTTCACCTCTGCCTTTCTGTTCTCCATTGAGGTGCAGGTAAGGAACAATCTGGATGGATTTGAATTAAATTATTGAGGACCAAATAGCTGAGCATTTTGAACCTGTAATCATTTCTGTAATATCAGGTGACTATTGGTTTCGGAGGACGAATGGTGACGGAGGAATGTCCACTGGCCATCATAGTCCTCATTATCCAGAACATTCTGGGCTTGATCATCAACGCCATCATGCTGGGCTGTGTATTCATGAAGACAGCTCAAGCCAACCGTAGAGCAGAAACCCTCATCTTCTCACGTAACGCAGTCATTGCACCACGGAATGGCCGTCCCACGTTCATGTTCCGCGTCGGGGATCTGAGGAAGAGCATGATTATCTCAGCCACCATACAGCTGCAGGTGATAAATATCTTCTACTCGCTGAACAACAAAGGTTCTTTATTGTCATCCATGGTTTCATGAAGAACATCTAAAAGATTAGTTCACCCCAAAATGAAAATTCTGTCATTAACTTCTCACACTCATCTCGTTCCAAACCTGTAAGACCTATATGACCCTCCATAAACAGCAATACAACTAAAAGGTTTCCAGATCCAGAAACGTAGTAAAAACATCAGTAAAACTATCCATGTGACATCAGTGGCTCAACTTCAGTTTTGCTGTCTATGGAGGGTCAGATAGCTCTCAGATTTCATCAACAATCTCTTAATTTGTGTTCTGAAGATAAACAAAGGTCTTACAGGTTTGGAACAACACGAGGGTGAGTAATTAATGATAGAAATCTCATTTTGGGGTGAACTAACCGTTTACCATCAATGGAACTCTTTGGACAGAAGGTGGAAGAGTAAGGTTCTTAACATTTTTGAAATGTTCTTCAGAACTGATCACTAAATGGAATCGCTGTGAAAGCCACCCTTTTAAAACATTTAGAAACAAATGTTCTTTATTGGCATCCATGGTTCCATTAAGAACTTTTACCATCAACTAAACTTTTCCATTAGACAGAAGGTTCTGTGGAAGTGAACGTTTCTTTAAATTCTTCAGAACTGTTCACTAAATGGTTCTTCTATGGAATCGCTGTGAAACTGTCCTTTGGAACCTTTATTTATAATCATGTAGTTCCACCCTAATCTTAATGCTTGTTCTTCAGGTGATTCGGCGGACAGTGACTGCTGAGGGTGAGGTGATTCCTGTCTGTCAGCTGGATATCCAGGTGGAAAACCCTCTCAGGAGCAACGGCATATTCCTCGTCTCTCCACTCATAATTAGTCACACCATTGATAGAGGAAGTCCATTGTACGAGGTCTCAGCACAGTCGCTGGCTACGGAAGATATTGAGATCATTGTCATTTTGGAAGGTGAATAGATTACATTCTATTTAATTTAATCATTTATAGAACAAATAGTCTGCTGCTTGTATAGCTCACTAGGTTTTGAAACAGAGCTGATATTTTTGTTCTGCCAGGTGTTGTAGAGACCACTGGCATCACAATGCAGGCCCGCACATCCTACACACCAGAGGAGATCTTTTGGGGTCGGCGTTTTGTCTCCATTATGACTGAAGAGGATGGCCGCTACTCAGTCGATTACTCCAAATTTGGAAATACTGTCCCTGTCCGGATGCCGGCTCTCAGTGCTAAGGAGCTGGACCAGACCAGAGGTGTGCAAGACAGTGGACCCCATGAGGGTAAACCTCAGGGCTGGGGGCTGGTGAGGGCGGGACGGGGGGGTTACAGGAGGGGTGGCGGCAGGGCCTGCGATGACACGGCAGCCAAGCCTTGGTACGTGCCAGCAGAAAAAGAGGAGGAGAAGAAGGGTCAAAAGAAAACGGTGAAACTTGAGGAAATAGGCAGAGAGATCGAAGAAGAAACGGTGGAGGACATGAGCGATTAGAACAAAAACATTTATTTGGTTTTTCAGATACAGAAGTAGAAGTAACTTAGCAGTTACCGGCAAATAGTCCACTTACAGGGGTAGTTCACCCAAAAATGAAAATTCTGTCATTTTTTTTAATACATAAGATTTAGAAAATGACCTTTTTTGATCTACTTGGTTTACTGGACTTGAAATAATTGGTCAAAAGTCTTTCAGGTTTTATTCAAATTATCTTCATTTGTGTTTCAAAGATTAACCAAAGTCTTTCGGGTTTGGAACAACATGAGTGTGAGGAAAAGATGACAGAATTAAACATTTTTGGTAAACTATCCTTTTAATAGTTCAGAATATTATAAATAATAGTCTCAAATAGGTTTTATACTACACATGTTTTGTAAAATCTCATTGCAAAAACATTGTGGCATTGTTAACAATTACCTCTAAGAATTTTTTGTAGACTTTGTCTTTTTCTTCCAGCAATATCATGAAACTGAGGATTTTTTTAACCGGAAATGTGGTATCTTGGCAGTACTGGTCAAGTTATGGACCATAGTTAGGGTAGCTGCCATAGTCAGTTCAGTGAGAATTATAAGCAGGCTGTGGGGGATAGAAATTTAGTCAATATACTCAACTCAAAGTTGTGACCAAAAACCTTAACACTGCACAAACTATTTAACGGAATGTGTTTCTATCCATCACAGCTTTGTTTTTATTTACATCAAATTAAATGTGGCATGCACCTCAATTAAAATTGTATTACTGCTGCTGTTGAAGCACACATGTGGCAGCTGTATGTTGGATTTTAATACCAGTTTTTTGCCTTTTTGTGTTCTCATATTGTTTTATGACCTTCATTCATCTTCAGAATGTAGAAAATATTTTCAAGAATGTCAGTAACCAAAACTGTTTGATTCCATTTGAGGTTTATGGAATTGTTCTTCTATGGAATTCAATGGGAAGCAAAAGGATTTAGTTACCAACATTTTTTAAAAGAAGATATTTGGTAACTAAACTGCTATAGTTCCATTGACTACTATTGTGTAGCTCAAAAACACAATGCTAGTCACTGGGAACCAGTCAGTGGGAATCATTTACTCATACTTGTATCATTCTACATATTTTGAAGAAGGTTAGTAAACAGTACTGATTCTTAAATTGTGTTTCATACTTCATACAATGGAAGTCAATGGAAATGGAAATTTTGTTACAAACGTTCTTCAAAATATAATGAAAAATCATACAAGTTTGGAATGACATGATGGGGAGTAATTGACAATCTCTTTAATGTGGCTATCATAGTTGTTTAGTTTGTAAGTGTCAAGATATTGTGTTTACCTTGTGTGGGCTTGTGCAATTATGTGTCGTGAACTAGAGGACCTAAACTCCTAAAACACATTCCTTTATGTCTGTGTCCTATTTAAATGTGACCATTAAAGAATACATTCCATGTTGATTTAATTGTTTACATATCAGTGGGATAATTTATTTGGTGTATTTCTCATGTTTAATAAAGTATATGATATTTTATATATCTGACTGAAGGAATTCCTAAAATATCCTTTACTTTTTTTGGAAACGGCTTGTTATGTCACAGGATTAGGGCTTCAACAGCTGGACAGACTTTACTTTGAGAGACTTTGCAGCGAGTGAAGCTGTTCCATCTGTGTTCAGTTGGTGGAGAATTTAAAATTGTCTGTTTCAAATGCACTCACTAGATATATATTCCAGCTTTTTTTAGTAATTTTAGTGTTATATTGATTTTAGGTGCTGCATTTAAATGTCTAGTTGAAGCGGAGCTGTCCGCGGTGCTGAATGGACATTTGAAGCAGTGCAGGTGGTTTGAAACTGGACATTAAAAGTTGCTAAAGGGTAAATATCCTCAAAAGCACCTGTTTTTAAAAAACATTTAAAATGCATACATTCAGAAAATCTGTTTATTTTTAATTAGTTATTTTAATAATGTAAAGGTACTACATACAAAGGTAATTTACGCAAAGATCAAGCATTTCCTTTCAATTATCAGCCAAAATAAAATAAAATAAATTTAAGTTAAAAAAAGAAAAAGTCAGAAACCGATGGTATTAGAATAGAAATTGTTTACAACAAACAGTGCTTTTTGATATATGAGTGGTTATTAAAAACCAAACAAATACAAATATTGTAAATATATAGATATCCATAAAAGGTAAGGCAGGAAATAGCTTTTGAGGACACTAGTGAGAAATCATGCAGTGCTGGAGCAGGACCAGAGGCCGGTGAGCACTGCCAGCAGAGATAAGATCCATGTGCTTGCTGCGGTCGCTGGTCCGCTGTTGCACAGGTCAGTGTTGCAGCACCTGTAAGTATATTCTGATATCGCTGGAAACTGCTGGGACAGACGAGAGTTATCACAGTCAGTGTAACGAATGCACCGCCGAATGGTCTTCCCACCTACAAAATGAGAAATGTTAGTTAGAAAACAGAACATCAAAGAATAGTATAGAATAGAAGAGATTAGAATAGAGCAGAGTAGAACAGAACAAAATAGAATGTTGTTGTTGTTTTTTTAAATAAGTTGCTTAATGTATGAATGCCATTGCATTAGAAAAAAAAAAAAGAAAAGTAAATGGTATTAAATGAATTCAATTAATGTTATTTTAAGAAGAAGCATATTTTTAAATGGGAAACCAAGTTAGAATTTAAATTATCAAATATATAATATGTAAATTAAATAATATATATACTATAGTATAAAAAATTAAATATACTAGTTGCGTGAAATTGGGAATTTAAGTTGGAGGTTGTCATAATTTCAAGAGGTTATTTATGACTTATATCTTATAAAATAAAATGAGGTTTTGGGAATAAAAAAAAAAAAAATATATATATATATATATATATATATATACTTTTATTATTATTTATTTTTTTCTGGAGCATTTATTTTTTATTTGCTTTTAAACATTTCAGTATAATTTTATTACTGAGAAATCTTAAGATCATTAAATAGACAATTTTATCTCTAAAACACTAAAACCTTTTGATCTTTTTATTTGAAAGAAACGGTTTTGATGGACAGAAACAGACAGTAATTATTTTTAGACATATTAATTTGATTATTAAGCAAAGTACTGTTGTGATTAGTTTTTAAAAAAATCACACTATACACAACACTACTCAACATCATTGGTTAGTAGTTATATCAAAAGTCCAAAAAAGTAATATTAATTCTTATAAAAGATGAACCAAACACTAAACTGTTAAAGTAAATAAAAATGTATTGCCAAAACCTTTCCGTCTCCGTCTGAGGAGGATCTGTACCACTGCATACTATAACTTCATCTACAAACCTTTCTCATGAAGATATAAACATGCGTCCTCATAAGAACAAACTTGCTGCACCGCACATCGTCCCCCGGTGTAGTCCTCACACTTGTAGCACCGAAGAGACGAGCCTGCAGAGGAGAATCGATTTCCATAATGCTTAGTGCCTGTTTCAAATAAAAAGCACTGAGGTCATGACCAAAGCCACACAAAACTAAGCCAACAATAATTATGTGCATTAACTTACCTAAGCTAAGAGTCACACAACAGACCAATAGAAAAAGTCCAAGAGAGCACTTCATTATGAGAAAACCTTTCCTGACCTAAGAGACTGGTAATGAACAACAGTAAACTAAAATCAACAAAACAAAGCAGATTATTAATGATTTCTGAAGGATCATGCGACACTGTAGACTGCGTCATAGGAGAGAAAAAAAACATTTGACAACATATTCACTTAGAAAGTGTCCTTTTTTATTATGTTTTACTGTATTTTTGAACACAAATGCAGCCCTGAAAATCACAATACTTGCAAATACAACATATGAAGATTTTATTTGCAAAAACAGATAACTGTTTTTAACAATTGTGTTTTTTTTATTATTTATTTTTTATTGTGCATTCCAGTTAATCTCAATCAAACAGCACTTGGGTTATTTTGATCAAATAAGTAATAACTAAAAAATACAGCTAACACAATAAAAACAGTGTAGCATACAAAAACATTATTATGCCAATAATGTATTTATTATATACTCTTACATACAAATAGACTCTTCCTATACATATAGAAAAAGTATTAATGTTGTTTATGCTGAATATTTAACAACTTTATATATATCAACAATAACAAATATATATCAACTTTAATGTAATACATAAAAAATAAAACTAACCGCAGCTGCACAAATGTTCAAATATACTCATATGACAGCAGTTGGAAAATAACAGCATCAGAATTATGTTCAGTATCACTTACCTTGCTCGAAATATTCAGGCTTAGTCCAAGCTTGTGTGTTTCAACAGTCCAAAAGCATTCCTCGTGCCACCTCTTCCCTGCTCGAGCTCTCGCCCAACCTCACCCTTGCCCTACATGAATGATGTCATTGTCATTGATGGAGTTTCTCCTAGATGCCAAGACAGATTCAACAGATCCCCCAAAAAACGAGACATTATGTTTAACCCTCTTTATTATTAACGTCCACTTCGCATTGCAACTCTTGCATATGCACGACTTAGTATTTATTAGCCAATGTAGGGGAATAACTATAAGACGTGCAGTGAACAGTAACAGCAGAATAACAGGCTCTTTTTGTACAAGGAAAAAACTAGAAGCGAATGACACCTCGTACATTTGTATACAAGTTAAAAGTGGATATTGTCTGTGGTGTTCGGTAAGTAAATATTTTTTTACTTGCAGAATAAAAACTAATTCAGTTTAAAACGCAGTTAGAATGTAGTTTTCCCGCTAAAAATAAAAAGGTGTGGATTTCTACTCATGCATCTCAAAAACAATTGCATTTCACTAAACGATTATATTGTACAGCTAGAATAGGGTCATATTAGCCTACAACAGAGCATGTTCAGAATTTGCCTTCACAAAGACCTTACACATAATCTCAAAACAAAAGATCTTGACTATGTTCACAGAACTTTAGTTCAATCTAATTGTCTCTCTATCCGTACAGCATTACGACTGACCACGGGAATTAAACCCCAATCCTTTCTGCTACGTTTCCCAACTCTGCAGCTGGTGTTGACAATAAGGCCTGTGTCACATTTCCCAGAGGCTTTCTGCAGTCATGGATTGCACTCAATTCAAATGTCATCTCAATGCCGCCCTTATTTCAGACCGAAACTGAAAGGGCACAAACTACAACTGTGAATCTTTAAACGACGATAGCAGAACAATCAGAGTTCAGCAAACGCTGGAGTTGTTTGTGTGGCAGTACCAAACAAGTGCCATGTTGTTGGCTTTTCTGCTACGTTACCAAAGGGAGCAGAAAATCATCCGTCGCATTTCAGAATGCTAATGTCAGTGAAAAGGCGTGATGATTGGCTTTTTCCACAGTGCCGGAATGAGACTGTGTTTAAACGAGCAAATAGGCACAGATGAACAATGAAGCTGTGGTGACACAAGCAACAAAGAGCACTTGATCTCTGTTTGGGCTGTTGCTTTCAGTGCAGCATTACAAAAAACTACTATGGTTTCCGTTTCAGTTTACAGATCATGTGCTTTTATTCTGTGAAGTTTAATATACCAAATTCGAAACTAAGCAAATGCAACATGCAACAATCAAAATATAGCTATTTTTTTAAACCTACGAATAAATGGTCACATTTTATTTGCTAAAGACTTACTTAGGCCACGCAAGATATAGATGAGTTTGTTTCAATATTGCACCTGATTTAAAGAAATGCATTACATTTCTTGCTCACCTCTGCAGTGAATGGGTGCCGTTAGAATAAGAGTCTAAACAGCCGATAAAAATCACTATAATTCACACACGTAATCCACACAGCTTTATAACGTTTAAACTTTAAACCATCGCTTCCAACTAAAATATGAGTGCTAGTCAAAAACAATACACAGAGCAAGCACCATTTACAAAGCTTACTTGTGGATCATTTTGATGTTTTTTATTATTAATTGTTGGTTATTTTAATGCACATACAAATACAGTCTGAGCTATACACTAATTAGTACATTCTCAAGGCACCCATTCGTCGCAGAGCAAATTCATCTCTGATAACCTGGGGGTGAAAACATTTTCCGCAAATTGTCTTAGGAGTAAACTATTCCTTCAAGCAAATCAGTTAAAAAAAAAATCACCATAACAAGGAAATAACAAAAAAAACTTTATTAAACCATTATTTGTTGAATATAGATTTCATATGCTGTCATTTTAAGTGGGTTTCTATAATACATGTACACATTCTCCAGGTATGCATTTCAAATGTAGTTCATATTCTTGAGTTTCCAGTGTTATGTTTTCAGGGAGAAGGGTGTAGGAATCCAAGCAATGATATATTTGTCTTCAAGAAGAGACTGAAAGAAAATATAGAGCTACCATTTACTTTGTTTAAAAATAAACTGAAATCAGAAGTAAATTTGTTCCTTAGGCCTAAGACCTGGAGTCTCCCAACATTGAAAAACATTTCAGAATAATTCACGATACGGACAACGCACGTTGTGTTTACATAACAAGTGAATCAAGAAAATACAAAATGATGAATCTAGACATTTCATTTGGTACACGTAGTATTTGATTAAAGGATAATACATATTAAACCCTTAACTAAAAAAAAGGCTTGACTTTGGCTCATTTTATGAAAATTCACCATTAAAGATGAGCAAATGTTTTCATTGACACAGCTATGGCATATACCTCCCAACACAATATGAAAAGATTCACTCGATGACATGCCTCACTGTGAGGTAACATTCAAAAGCATTCACATACATACATACATATAACTAATGGTTAGATTTTTGGCAGCTCACTTATTAATCTTTAACCCAAGTCTATTGCTACTTCAAATGAGTTCAGATGTGGGTATGCGAAGACAAAAAGACAAAAATGCTAACAAAAATAGCAAACTGCTTTAATTAAAGGAGAATAATCTTTTTGCGTAGACCGCTGTTTTTGAAATCTCATTTTTTTTAAATCTACATTTGTTCGAACAGAATGAAAAGAATTTATTGAAATAATTTCTATAAAATACAGACTTTCTGAAGCTTTAAACACATGCTAAATTTTCAGACGTGCAAAATCGAAATCTATTTTGAAATAACGACAAGCCATTTTGGTTCGATTAATGTGAAACGTTGCAGTAGATAGTCCAGCCTTAACTGTAAAAAAAAGTTAAAGGTTAACGTAATTTTAGAGAAAACTGCATTTAACTGCTCTTTTGTGATTTTGCACAGATGTATATAGTGAGAACAATCCTATTCAATATTAATGCATTTAAAATTGATAAATTGAGATATACAACAGATTACAATATTTCTAAACTGATAATAATGATGCTTTAACAATTGTAGTAATAAAATTATCATGTTAAATTTCAACTGCAACATTGAACATACTGTTATAAATGCCTTATAATTACCATTAAATCTCTACTGGCGACTCCTTTTTTGATCTTGAGAAATAATTTTTAAAAAGAGTTAAAAATACAGAACTTTAAGAACAATATTAAGAAAGAAATAAAAAAGGGTGAATCCATAAGCATCTTGTACAACATGCTCCGTCACGTTGGAAACCTCCACAGTTTTGCTTCAAGGAATATTATTGTTAAGTATTAGACTTGCTTGTAGCTAAGAATGTACAATTTAAGTGTAATATATATATTGCACATGTATAATTGATGGAATTAAGTGGCAAGGCAAAAACAACAAGTGAAAATATATGGAAAATATATGGTGCTAACCATAACACATGCACTGCTAGATTACATGAATGCACATCAACATCCAAAAATAAAAGCTTTGTTCTTGTATGACTGATTTAAATAGTGCTATGCTTTCAGATACTAACATTTCATCCAAAGGTAAACTGTCGTACAGTGTCGCCTACTAGTGGTGACGTCATGCACAAGCATTTGTACTTGATGAAAAGTATTGCTGAGACAGACAGTGTTGCAGTTTTTGGGTATTATTACTGAAGTGTTTTCTGTTTGAAATTAGTAAACATTTGACTATTTAGACCACCTCTATGCAGCATTAAAAAGTAAACATCTTTGTTGCTTTGATGTGGCATCAGAATAATATCGCTCTAAACATGAAAATTTAACTATGATATAATTTGATTTTGATTTCATAATAATTCTTTTCTGTCTGTAAGGCATTCAAACCCTGCATATTTAGGGTATATATATTTGAAATCACGAAATCAGATTGGTTGTAAACTGCACATTACAGGTACCCAATTGCATAAAGTATTATGGCACATCAACATGTTCAGAATTACACAATCTTAAGAGTAATGGTTAACTAAAGAGTATCTAAAAACTTATGTTAGGAATATGCTGCATGGCAAAATAGTGGCTATTTCCATTCCAATCAGCGGTAACAGAACATGCTATAAAAATTAAGCACTTTTTGTTATAGAATTTCCATACACACAAGTCTACATACAAATACAGAATGATTGCTCAAATTATATTGCAGATATAATAATGAAACTGTTGAATTACTCAGTTGAATTATGTGACATTTTTAGAGATTAAAAAAAGACTGAGGCTTCACTCACCAATGCCTGATGAAATGGTGCGCAGTTGAACATTCACCTAAAGGCAACAATCCTCACGACTTGAAAATAGTATCTCTTTGGACAAAAACACATATATCAACACATCACAACCACTACATGAACATTTTAAAGTGTTTCATGTGCCTGCGACCTGCAAAGGCATTCATACCGACTCTTAGAGAAGGCGCTGATCTAGGCCATTTTAGCAGCAGGGCCAGTGTCAATGTACTTGGCCAATCACATTATAGTCCCGATCAGCCCTTTTCCAATGAGATGGCTTTTTTGTAATCATATTGGCTGAGTAATCAGCGCCGATCAGTCAAATATCTGGATAATACTCTGCATTCATATCCATTTTGTGCAACACTGACTTTTGTTCGGCGGTGGACATTCTGCTTAGCACTTCTGCTGAGAGTGAATAGCTGTTCCCAGATTTCTCTTCAAACCAGCTGTCCAATGCTCGCTTTCCATCAAAGTTTCCGATAGGTGGTCCGTTAACGGCCAAGGTTAGCAGATCGTTGATCTGATCCAGAGTCAGTCTGGATCGGCTATTCCTGCGCACTTTCTGCAGCGAGCATCTTCCCTTGTCGCAGCATGTAGATGACGTTGGCAAGACCCTGACGACCTGCAGGATGTGATTGAGAAGAGGAAAACGTTGCTTGTATCTGAAGATGTGGCTGACTACTTCTTTAAAACTGTTCACACTACCATAATCAGCTTTTAGATCCCTCCATTCAAGTACAAGGCTTCCTCGGGCATCTATTCTTTCTTGACAGAGTTCACGGCCAGATGAAGGAATAGTCTCAAGGTGGTCAAAAATCACAAGGATCTCTTCTTCTCCAAATGCACCGAGATTGTCCCTATTAGGAGGCCATGAGGCCAGGTCAAGGATCTGACAAGCCTGGACCACTGTGCGACTGCGAGGATCAAAACGTTGGGCCAGGATGCCTTGACTTCGCTGACAGATCTTCTCTCGAATGGACTGAAACTTGGACTCTGCAACCCGTAAGTTCTTGAGGTCCACGCCATTGAAACTCTCCCGAAAGTTGTCTTCAAACTCCTGTAGGTACTCCCCTGGGGAGTCCACCAATTGACCAATTTCATTAATAGCATCCTCAATTTTTGCATCCACCTGTGATGGCAACAGATAGTCCCCCTGAAAGATAAAAGCAAGACGAGAAAAGACAGCAATGATGTCCAAGAGAAAGTAGATCAGCTTCACTGACTGATAATCCAACAGGAACTGTAGCAGTGACAGAGCAATGGCAGCAGCATCACCTCTTTGAGTTTGGCTGCTTATGCTCTTTAAGTGAGTAACTACCTCCAGATAGTCCTTGATTAGGGCATTGAGAACATTGGGCTCCCCTATAATCCAATGGACGGCCCTGATATCCCCAAGAAATTCAGTTTCCTCAGACAAAGTTGGTGCTGTTGACCTTAACTCAGCCATCATACGTGGAGAATACCGGTAGAAGCTAAGCAGTTGCTTCAAGTTGTTCTCCAGATCCTCCAAGCAAGACAATTCCTTCCCGCTGATGGCATCCAGAACCTCTAAATGGGGACGATGGATCATCACAGGTAGACACAACACCCAAGGGATTGTTTTTCGTATGGCTATGTAAACTTTTGCCCTCAGACTAGAGGAGAGGTTCGAGCCATCTATTCCCAAGCCAACAACTAGCATGTCCTGGAGTCTTAGACCAAGGACACCAAAGGCACGATCCACAGCCTGGATGTACCCTTCAACATTGCCTCCACAAAGCCTTTGTAGGGAAAGGAACTCTGTGGCAGGAAGTCCATCAGTGCTGGTGAACTGGACATAAACGGCAACAGTGTCAGCCAAGAGGTCATCGTTCTGTCCATCCATGATGATGCTTAGAAAGGGCGAAAGACGAATCTTCTCTGCCAAATCCTCTTTGAATGCTCTGGCAATGTGTTGGATGAGAATCTGACAGTCATTTTCATTCATGTACTGATCGACTACTTTGAGGTCGCACTTCTTGAGGAGCTCTGCCAAGGGTCGCAGATCTGAAAATGGCCTTCCTTCCAAAGCTAGATGGTAGGCAGCGTTGAAAAGAGTGATCATATTACGACACATCTCTTCTGTCTTCTCTGGGTGCATTCGAAGTTTGTAAAGCTGCAAACACTTCTTGTGCAGATTGCTCTGGCTGTGAAGTTTAATGGTGTGGATTTTGAATTGCTTGGAGCCGATTATAAAAGCAGAGGTGCGGGAGGACTGGACGGTGTATTGTCGGCACACATGGCACCACATCTCATTAAGTGTGGGTGAATAACGGAGAAACCAGAACTTCTTCAGCCACTCCTGTTTGAAGCGACGAATCCGACGACCTGAGCCCACCGAGAGTTTTGAAGACTCATCTGCAGCTACCATGAGGTCAGCAGAAATGGATTCATCAGCAGAATCAACATCCTGGTCATCCTCCTCAAGCGCTGCTGGGATGGGCGTCATGGTGTCTACAACAAATAGTAAACAGAGCACAAAATTAAACTGAAAACCACCACAAAGCAAGATTAAACTCAGTTATTTACTGTAAGGTTTTGGCATGAATGAAGGTTTCAGACCTTTAATACCTATTGTAAGCATACCTTCTCACCAAGTTAACAATATCTCAAGCTTTACATCAACTAAATACACTAATACAAATCATTTTTAAGTTAGACTAAATTCAAACATTCTTAATTCCACAAACCAACTTTAGTAGCAGGCTCCAAAAAAGAAAACACCTTAATTATTTTATTAAAACTTTTAATTAAGTGAAAATCCATTTGAAACATTTCAACAAATTTGGCAATCACAACAGAAACAACAAGAGAACGTCAACAGTAATTCATTGACTATGAGGCAAAATGATCTATATAGCCTTATGTTTAAAAATAAATCATCAATATCTACTGCTGAAAAGCTCTCTTCGTTGGTAGCGTTCCATCCCAGTTGCAAACCTACCTTTGAGGTCCTCACTAGGAAGTGGTTCACATAGTGGTAAAGGCTTAATTTCAGCATGCCCCTGTCCTCTGAGACGGAGCAGTTCTGCCTCCAGCTCACGGATTCGTCGTTTTAACCTCACACAGTTTGGGCAGAAAGATGTTGATGGCCCTTCGCCGGGCAGAGTGGCCTCTTCTTCTGTTTCTTCCATTTTAATGCATTTCGTATCAAACCCACTCTCCATGGAAGCCAATCCAGAGGCGAAGACAGACTCTTTACACTCTGCTTCAGGCTGGCTGAAAACCTGGCAGACATTTGTTCTTGCTCTTTGAAAAGACAAGGTGCTTTTCAGAGGGTTGTTCTGACTTTGATTAGCCTCCAGGGATGCTTCCAGGACATCTTTGAAAATGAGGTCAATCTTCTTTTTCTTGGCCTGGGGCTGGTTTTCTGCCTCATCACTTCCATGCTTGCTTAGCGTTCGTCTACCGTGCATTGCAGATCTCAACACTGGGCCTTTGGGCTCCTCTTGTTCTTCTAATTTCACTCCTGCAATACAATAGCGTTATGGTTAATGTATGTAACACTATGCACATTTTTAATAACTGTGGTTAATAATAATGTTGGCTAAAGCAGGACAATTGAAAAAAAGTATATAAATCCCATTTCACTTACCTGGTAAACCACTGAAGGCCTGGAACATCTCTTCTGGCTACTTTTTTTGTTGATCAAAAACGTTCAATATGAAATAAGTTACATTTTGGTCTGTTGCTCATAGAAAGCTTTCAGATGACTTGAAATATAGCGGAACAATTATATTTATCACATGTATTTTTTTTAACGATACCTTTGGACCCCCTTAGAAGATCAGAATTTTTTGCTGAACTATATTAATTACAGTTTATACTGTTTAGATTTTGGTCAGACCTTGTTGTGAGCATCAGTCTTGTCTAGTGTTTAACAACAGATTGAATCGAGTAAACCAAATATTTTAAATTTTATATTAAACTAAACAACTATTATTCATTCAGAAAATTGTTTTTGTTCAAACCGATGCAAATTTTAAAAATTCCTGTTAGGATTTGATAAGAATATATTATTATTCCAGTTCAAGAGTCTCCTTAACTTGAATCACTCTGCAGTGTTGGTATTAAGACTTTTTTGTAATTGATTTGGTAATTGACTTTTGCCCCGTTTCAAAACCATTCAAAGCACCAGCAAGGGGTGTCTCACCTGTGTCCAGATTGCGGTCAATGCTGTCCCTTGACACACTCTGCAGTCGCCTCATGTACTCGCTGCTGTACCACACACAGAGTTTCTCGCCCACCGCCAATCTCTGACACACTCGAAAGTAGATTTCTTCCCCATGTTGAAATGCACTCAAGTTTTTTTTACTCTCATCAGAAGAAATCAGAATAAACCTGAGATGAATAAATAAAATTAGCATTGTAAACAATACCATTTTCGATCTGTACATTACAATAGCAAAAATAATAATTTTAAGTAAAAGTCATCTCAATAACATGGTGTTACCTCATCCAGTTAGATGTAGTTTCATTACTCCCATCAATGAATTTATATCTGTTGTCCTTATCAACAATCTGTAATAAATTTTTGAAGTTAAAATATAGTTTGTACCTGCATTAAAAATACATACAACTATCATAAATGGTGTTTACGCCAACGGCATAACCTACCATCCAAGAGTACGGCCCTGAGGATTTATCCGAGGCCATTATTTGGCCTTGATAAGGACCAAACAGCGCCCCCTTTGGTATATTTTCATCCATGCAGCAGACATCCACCTTATCACCATCTCGGTGGATCTCAATGCCTGAGGGTACAGTGAGAGCTGCCCGATTGGGCACCCCTGATACCACAGGGGTGTCTGGCACAAAAACAGGGGGCCCATGGGTAGGACACTCCTCCATGAAATACTTCTTGCACTCTTCACAGACTGTTCATGTTATATTAAATAAGCAATGAGTAAAAACATAATCTCCACTGATATAAACAACACTTTTATTTAAAGTAAATTATACTTACACCAAAAACTGGTTGTATGCTCATGGTCAACTTTTTTGTTTGGCTCTTCAGTTGACTTCTCATTTGAGGCACTAGTAAATAGGTAGAAAAACACAGCTTATTACTACTGTTTTTTTTATGCTTATGGTCTTTAAATGTTTGATATTGTAAACACTTTGTTAAGCTGACCTGGTGCTGCATTCGGCCTCAACTTCCATGGAGGAATGCTCTGAAACATCTGCCATCTGGCCAGGAAGGAGAGACCCCTGTGTGCCTCCTTTCACTTCGACATATTAAAACTAATATCAAATAGGGGGAGACAATTACTTTTAAAACAGGAAATTTAAGAGATGTTATAAAGAAAGCTTTAAAACCGCTAAAACAATTCAACTGAACATCACACTTTATTTTAAGGTTCAATTCCAACTATAACAAACTATTACTAACTATAATATCTTTTAGAGTGGGACGGTGACGTCATGCTGGCTTTACATTGTCCTAACACTTTCACTTTTCCATTCTTTATATGTTTATAGGTGTTTATATGGCTACAAACTTTGAGCTGCGATCATAAAAACATAGAAAACGCGACAACCGCACAGCGCGCTCCGCAAACACTGAAAAGTGACTGCAAGAAACCCTGACTCTGGTTTCTGCTGACGTTTCCGATCCTGAATTTACTTCCAAAATATTTCAGTCTGATAGAAGCGCTCTGATTGGCCAAGCCGTCCGTCACTCACAAACTAACCGAGCTGTGAGAGACGAGTGCAGGAAAACAAATAGGGCAACAATACTCCGTTGAAAGACAAAACTGCTGCAAAGTTGTGTTCTTCTAAACACTGTGAGGTAAAAGTTGCACATAAGCTCAAGCGCGGGCGATGACAATGACGCTACGCAGTGGTTCTGCACGCTTTGCCTCCGTTTAGCTTCTGCAAGGCAACTGGCAATTTGCCTAACGCTTTCGGAAGCCATTTTCATTGGCCACATTGGCTAGTGAGTGTAACTCACCGTCTATAGAATATACGCAGTGCGTCGCGGGGTCTTTGGTGGTCTTCAGCTGTGGTGCGCCTCGCCTTTGGCCGCTCCGAGAAACGCGGCGGTGACGCAACGGCACGGGGGGATTTCACTAGTCCCGGGCGATGCAAAGTTTATCATCTCCAAATGTTTGTACCACAGTCAGCTGCTTCTCTCTGCTATGACCACCATCTTTTTATTACAGGAAATGACATGGAAAACGGAAGAAAGCGGCGTTTGTGCAGACCGGGCACGAAATTTCAGGAAAGGGAAAGTTAATGTTAGATTGTCAGTGAAGTTGTATGAGGCGTGTGCGTTCTCTTTTGGAACGTTACGCAGCGGCTGTGTGCCAAGTTTTCTTTTTTTAAATAAATTAAAATTGTAATAACCTAAGTTTAATCATCCCTTCACGGTTCTCTGCAATTCATTCAGTTTTTCATCCAGTTAATATAAAGTTTACCTTCACACTTTGCTTTGCTGATCATTTTAGCCATGCAGTGTATTTCCGCTTTTTTATATAAATTGTTATACTTAAAGATTACAGTTTGAAAAACGGAATTACCGTAATTACACTTGGGTATTCTTTTAGATATTTACGCACATTGAAATTCCCGTTTCTATGGCAACGCCGTTCCTAACAAAAAGGAGCTTTTGACAGCAGAATACTTGTTAATATGTAAGAATGAAATATCACCGTATACACCCCAGTATAATGACAAAAAGAAGTTGCAATGTGCAATAGCACTATTTCAGTATTTTTCGTTTACTATTGAATTTAAGTCATTTTGATTGATTTTTTTTTTTAAGTCAAAGAAGAATATTCAGTTTCTACATCTAATAGTCTAAAATGAGCCATTTGTTCCAGGAATATCCTACAGGTTAGTATCACAGAACATCCATATCTCAATTCTAAAAAAATTATATCTCTGGTTAATAGCTGCAGTATTTAAAAGAAAAATAGCAAGCTGTAGAGCAATCACAGTAGTTGTAGTCCTTAAACACAGCTACAGCTTTGGAAGCCCCTGAAAGCACCTAATTGACCTGCACTTGTGCTTGGCATCCACCCCAACCCTTCAAATCTCTCTTTTGGCTTGACACTTAACATCATTTTCATTTAGTCATTCTATAAAGCCAAGTTGAATTCAAGACAAAAGGGAGGCAAATATTCTTTGTCAATTTATTAACAAAATGATAAAATAAATAAATACAAATTGATCAAATGCTCCTAATATCAATTTTGTCCCATGTTCCCTACAGTATTTTCAAAACACTGCATACAAAGGACTCATCACAGGCTCAATACAGGAGAGGTAAGAACCAACTGACACACTCACAATGTCAGGTGAACAAACGAGGAGAAAAAAGACCGAAGAGAGAGAGAGCTCTGTAACAGAAAAAAGTCAAAAAATAAACACACTCCTTTTTAAAATCATTATGAAAAAATACAAACAATTTTACAAATATTCATATTGTGTAATAAACCATTTACACAGTTCAGCACACCAGGTGAACTTTTTCTTTTTTTTTTTTCCTTTTTTAAATAACTCGCTACAATGTATCCTGTTTTGTGTTTCATCAAGTGGAAGATTTTTTTTTTTTTTTTTTTTTGCACGCGTAAACAAAAATGTATTCCAATTGGACAGTTGACTGTAGATGAGGTAACGCTCTCACACACCTGCTCAAAACAAAAACTCGCTCACACACAGTGCACAACACCAGGAAAGTCACGACTACAGAAATGAAATGCATCAACAGTACGAGAAGGCCACAATCATGACTGAGTAAATAGTATGAAAAGTGAACAGAAACTACATTAACATTACAATGACTTCGTCGTCACCGTGGAATTATAACGCACCATAAAGAATATGGATGATCTAAACACTATTAAGATCAAAGGTGACAGGATGAACAGCTGGAATGGGTGTGAAAATGTTTTGATTTTATGCATAAATGTACAACCTTTTGCCTTTTTAAAAGTATTAAAACCAAAATTGCAAAGCCGTACAGACACCTTAGAAAGCGTTTCCCCACACGTCGAAGCCGTAACCTAGAGCGGAAATCAATCGTGACTTAAAAAAACGAACACTTTCAATGATATGTATCTCGAATGCATATAAAAAGGCTTCCTAACAGCAAAATGTTTGCAGTCTCTTTGGGTATACTGACTTAAGAACTTAATGCGTGGCTTTCAGAAGTTCCCTCCCCTTACTTCTAAAGGCCCCACCCACAACAGATTACATGCACTCTGCAAGATAAGCCATGTAAGACCATAAATATCTTCTCACAACCACTGGTCCCCCCTCCCACCCCGACCCAGCGCCCCAAGATAACAATAACATTCAGCATGGTGTGCTAGCAAAGGCAGACTTGAATGAAAGTAACGGTCCATGAGATTCATACACAGCCGAAACTGCAAATGATTCTCATCTGTAACTGTACATGAATTAACTATTTTCTACAGATGCCATTGTGAAAGTGTGTATTGTTCAGAATTTAAACAACAACGAAAATGCAAGTGTATTTAAGAGATGTACATATGTATACTGTTTCGTTTTGGCATCATCTTCGCCAGACATGTAAAAAGGAAAGTGACACAAAGTTCACATAAAAAACTTTACAAAATAAACTCAAAACTAAATGCATATTAAAAAAGTTTGACAAAACTTATAAAAAATTTGCATAAGAAGGCATGCTTTTTGTTGAACTGATTGGACAGGTTGGTGTTCTGGGGGTTTGAGTCTATCCAATCAGATTGCAGGTTTTCTTTGATCCGCTCAGCCTTGCTAATAGTCAAGGCTGAAATCTAAATACCTGATTCAGGTACAAGTCCAGTACTCTAACTCAGTGACTGAAGGAGAGATGAAGAACATGATGCGAATAAGAAAGGGTGCAAGTCATTTTAAGAGCAGAGTGTTATGTATGACATTAAGTAGTAGTCACTGGCCTGAACAGTCCTGTTTTGTGATACACAAGAAAAAAGAAAAACTTAAAACGAGCAGACACTTAAGTATTTTGTGGAAGTGGGTGGGGGGTTAGTAATACTTAGGACATTCCTACAAAAAGTGCATAAAGACAGGAAACCATGACCTCCTAAACTTCCTTTTTCCCCCAATGAATGTCAATCCAAAAAACACTTGCAAGAATCACACAATTAATATTTTGGTAGCACGGAGTGCTTGATAAACCAATGAATTAATTTAAAACGCATTATAAGCAACTCTTTTTTTTCTCCAAATCAATTTTGTGCAATCACTTAGATATACTTTTGTTCAGAGTATTAAAAAGCTGAAGGCAACTCCTTAAAATATAGCCTACGTACTCTAGAGGGGCTCTTTAACTTCACAGCAGATAACTAGATCAAGTAAGGACAGACAGGACTACACCAACACAAGCACATCACTACAACCTTTTCACTTGAACCAAATGAAATTACAACAAATGTGCTTCTAATCAAGATTAACTGAGCGACATTTTACAGAGAGAGGGAGAAACGTGACCAGTTTATGAGATTAAATTCAGTGTGTAAAAGGTTGAAGGCACTCTGGGCACCTGTACAGGAAGGAATAAAAGTAGTTTTCTTTAAATATTCTCTAGACTGACAAAGGTTACTTCTGGAAGGCCTTAAATATTCATGTCGGTATGTTATGCCACAATAATGGACGCCATGATATGAATGTTTATCTGTTATTACCCAGTCTTGGCTCAAAGGGTAACAGGGCATTATGGGAATGTATTAAGGATAAGTATGTTGATTTTCACAGTAGATTGTGAGAAATTGCAGCACATTGTTGATATAACCAGACCCACTAAGAATCACAAACTGGGTTTTAAAGCCATTAAATCCTGACTAAATCCATCATTTAAAACAAAATAGTAAACATCATCCCAAACACAGAATCCATATTGTGGTAGGTTCTCTCTTATGTTTAAACAGCCAGAATGACCTATGCTTAAATAAATGTGCACTAATGTATACATATAGTCAAAATAACCACTTACTAAGATGCCCTAAACAGATATGTGGAATTTGATATGCGTTCAATCCTAGATTGAGTGGCTAAGAGAGATATGCTTTTTGGAATGGCCTGACATTAACGTAACAAAAAGGTGCCAGCCGTGCATTACTTTGTAAGACTTAAGACGTTACCTGGGACTGTATAAGATAATATGCAACAACGAAAAGCCAACAAAAACCAGCAGAAGACTGTCATGAACAGTGCTTCCCACTTTTACAGAACGCTGGGAAACGTAAAAACCAACAGATACGATTTAAGCGCTTTTTGAACATTTTGCTCAGAAAGTCTCTTAAGAGGTTCTTAGTGCGTTTGCAATAAAGCTTGTGCTTTAATTAAGGGTTTTCTGTCGTTTCCTTATTACTGAATTTGGCTCATACATCCAACCCCTCAAGTTTAAGACAGCAAATTGTGACTTAGTCATTATTGTTTTTCCAAGAAAAAAAAACGGTTTTGGAAAAATGGGAATAGTCCATTATATTTTAGACTGAACACAGTAAGAGGATATCACCATTATTTTCTATAAAGAATAAAAAACAAAAAACCTAAAGCATTTGGCAGTTCGGAGTTCAAATAAAACAGACCTTCATTATGCAATGTGCATCTCTGAAATTGAGAAAGCTGCTTGCATAATTCATGCCATTTTTAAACACCATCGATAACAAACGACTGTTTCATGAAACAGAAAAGCACTTATTTTTCAATGAAGACTAGGAAGACCTGAATATGTATTTTTTTTAACCAACTAAATGAATAAAATCCACAAACAGCATAGAATACGCACACATACTGACTTCAGAACAAGACTCATTCAATACACAGAACCAACACCGCTTTTCAGACTAATCTACCACGCATGATTTGTTGCAGTTACCGAGATGTGACTTCTGGTGTAGCTTCCTCTTCCAGCCCTTTGTCAAAGATCTTGAGAGGCTTTGCCATGCGCTCTACCACTGATTAGCCTGAGATGACTCGGAGATGGACACTTCTACAGCTAGCTGGAAAATGCGGACAAAATGTATAGTGAAGAAAAAAATTAGAGGGGTTGCTATAGGCAGTCCTGATTTAGTCTAAACCACACCAACAGGATTCTAAACCTCTGCCTTGTCACTGGCGAATACTGATTGATTGATTTTTTTTTTGTCCTGTTTAGAAAGAGAAGCTTTTGGTATTGCCGGTCCACTCAGGCCTGGCCGGAGGTGCACAGGGTGTGGGCATAGTCATGCAGTCTTTGGACACGTCTGCCCTGCCTTTCTCCTCCCGACGAAAAGACAACTAAGACAACCTATGAAAAACAAACCCCATGTTGGAGGCACACACTGGTCTGATCTGATAAATCCATCATCTTTATCACCATCATTATTATTGAAATAATTATTATTATTAATATTTTTTACCTACTATTTTTCCTTTTTTTAATAATCTAATAATTGGCATGACACTCTTTCTTAAGTCACCCTTTTCACCCACAAGTTCGGGCTCTATTGGTCTACAAGAACCAAGACTAGTCTGCCTTGGATGTAGAAGTACTGTGTACACAGTTTCACCATTTAAAAAAAAAAAGAAAAAAAAAAAAGACAACATTTATTTGGATATAGATAATATATATATATATATATATATGTATAATATATATATGTATAGATTGGCAACTTTGTGCACCAGTCCAAGGTGCAATAGGAAATCTGTTTAAATGTTTTGGTGATGTAAATGTGTTTAGTGTGAGGCTGAGAACTATTTGGGGTTGTCCACGCTGCTTAGAGGGGCTGGCAAAGCCTGCTGAGAAGGTTCTGAGGTTTTGCCGTTGTTGGTGTTCACGCCATGACTTCCATCTTCCTGCAGCTCCACTTCCATCTTCCCAGCTTCCTCCACACAACTGCTGTCACTGGGAGGGATGTTCTCAGAGCCTACAGATTCTGTGGCATCGACAGCGCCCTCCTCTTCTGGTTTAAAGCCGGTACAAACACAGTCCGTTCCTCCATTAGTTTTTACGTCCCTGGCCTGAGGCGATGCCACAGGCTCTGCCGTTTTTGCTGTATCCATCATCTCCTCGCCAACTGTGGTTTTGGGCACTTCCGGGGGACTAACATCCGATTCACCTGACGCAGCATCAGGAGTAACTGTGGCTGCTGGTTCTGCCATTTCACCCACCTCTGGCTCTGCCTTCACTTCAGGAACCGCTACGGCAGCTGGTACTTGCACGCTAGGCTCGATGGGACTCTCCTGCACACACACTTGTGTAGCATCCTTTGAGTCTTTGATGCTCACTGACTCTATGCAGTCCTGTTTGGAATCCTGTTGGATGTCCGTCTCCATGGGCTGAGTCAAGTTAAAGCTCTGGATGAGGCGGACCAGGTGTTTTACCTTGTCCAGAGAGGCCTGCATCTCCTTCTGACGGGCAAGTATGCTGTTCTTGGTCTCCATACATTTCTGTTGAAAAAAAAAAAAAAAAAAGAAGGAATACAGCATTATATAACAAACACAAACTAAAATGTACACCATGTAACAAGCTGTACTGAATATCTGCATTGATTAAAATGAGAAAAGCTGAATGTTATTATTATTTTTTTTTTTTCCTGAAGCAGACATCCCTTCATATAGGACAACTTTACAATTAATCTAGTACAGAGAAAAGCTCCAGTTAAAGAGAAGAATAAATAAATAACACACTGTTATAGAGTTGCTGAGCTGTTTCACTCTCTGTTCTAGTTGTTCTCGTTCCAGCTTTAGTTCGGCACTCCATTTCATTAATTTCTGCTTCTCTTCTTCTTTTGCTGTTGAACAGGAACAAAGCACTTACAAATCGAATGTGCTTTAAAATAGATATGCATTCTGTTCCAAACTGTTTTACACTTAAAAATAAATCTGGAAATCTAAATATCTACCTTCTTTGTAAGCAATGTAGGAATGGACGATTGCTAGGGTCCCTGGCCATGGAATGGCCTCTTCTTTCTTTAGAATCTGTAAAAGAAATTCTCTCAATAACAGAACAGTGCTGTGCCCACTTGACCTCTGGAAAGCCGTAAAAAAATGAGATCAATTGCTTATGGCAACAGTGATGAACAACAGAACTTCAATGGGAGTGCTTGATGCTGTCTTACACTTACATGATGGGTGGAAAAAAAGGTACAATCAATACCGAACCATGTGAGAGCTTACAAAGGACGAAGCAGCCTTAATGCCTGAAGAAACTCATTTTGTTTAAGGGGAGAAAAATGTACACTTCATTTTTGGCAGAGAAAGGGGAGTTTGATCTCTCAGCTCGTCTCCCATTTCTAATGATATAAAAGTGTGTGTTCTTTAAAAGGACTGAATTCCAGTTTAAAGGAGACATCACTGACTGGCCTGGGAGAGGAGTGGCCAAGGGCTCGTTGTGCTGCTATTATTTACCTGGTCTTGACATTTAGGACAGATCCACATGCCTTTGGGAATGTTTTTGAGGGGTGGGTCCAAGCAGTCGAGGTGGTAGACGCGCGAACATGTGTCACACATGAGCAACTGTCCACTGCGTCTGCACACAGTGCAGAAATCCTCATGGATGTCTCCCTGTCGGGAAGAACGGCAGGCGTCAGTACCACCGCCCCCTTCTTTTCCTGGACCAATCAAATGACAGCGGGAAAGGCGGGGAGGAGAGGAACTGACTGCTGATTGGAGGTATTTGTCTAGGGGTGGTGGCCACTGGTGGCTGGACTGTCAGGGCACTGGATATTTAGCTAGTAGTTTTATTATAATTGCTATATAAGGGATTGCTGGAAATGAATAATTAATAAGAGTAATCATTATTGAAAATCTATCATGCCATTCTAAGCAATGGGTATTTTGGCTTAAATTCCAAGAAGGGGTGTAAGGATTTTAAAACTACTATAGTATAATTACTTCAGGCCTAATATTTGTATGGGAAGTAGAGAAAGACTGTTCACTTTGTAAGACTGCTGGCTCCATTTCAACAAATACAACAAATAAACACATGAATGACAGTGCTGGTAGGTCAGTCTTTCTCTTTCCAGGGTTGATGCTGGACACTAACAGGAGTTACCTTGCCCCTGTATATTTTTTGAGGTGTACAGGATGAATGCAGTGAAGGGTTTTTTGGGGGGGTAGAGGGCAGTCTGTGATGTAGAGAACTCTACTAGAACAATAATAATAGTGGGGGCTTTTAACAAGATGGTCGCCCAGACCTGGCAGGTGGCTACTTACATCCCCGGAGCTGGGGCTGGGCTGGGGGACAGAATGAGGGTGGACAGAGAGGGGAAAACCCCCCGTGTCAGGCCGCTCAGGGGCTGGGGAGGCGGGAAGGCTGCTGGTGGGGGAGAGCAGGGGGTTGCAGCCCAGCTCCGGCACCGGTGTGCTGCTGGTGGTGGTGGTGCTGTATTTGGGAGGGCGACCTGAGTGAAATGAGACAGACAAGAAAAGAAAAAAACAAAACAAAACAAAACCAAAAGGAACAGAAAAATGGAGGAGGAGGAGGAAAAGGGGAAAAGAAAGAAAAACAAAAACAAAGATGAAATAAAATAATGGCATTTTCTGGTTGCAACATACCTTAGAGAGGGGATCCTCATTGGCTAGCATGGAAACAAAGGAAAGTAGGGAGAGAGCGAAGGAGAAGTGGAAGGGAGGGTCACAAAAAGCAGTTAGTGCAACAGACGACCACAGCAGCATGCAGGGAATTTGAAAAGCAATGACCGAAACAAAGAATGAACGAGAGAAAGTATAAGCTGAAATCTAATCTCAAATCTCAATACATTTCTCAGTACATTTTTCTGCAGATGGCTTACTACAGGAATAAGCAATGCATCATGCAATATAAAATAAGCTTAACAATATAAACATAACATCTAAAAGGTATCTGAACAGCGATCCAACAGAAAAACTCTTACTTTAAATCCTAACTCAACCAACGCTCAAGTCCATAAGTAGAGTCCAAGTCAAGAACTTTCACCACCAAACCTAAATCAATGCTCAAATCTATAAGGTGGGATCCAAGTCAGGTTTTTCAAGGATTAATCCCAAGTCAACCCTCAAACCCTCAATGCTTTCAAGCCCAAGTTCAAGTCAACACTGAAGTCTATGAGGTGAAATTCATATAAAGTATTTTAAGGCCAAGTTCAAGTCAATCCTCAAGTCTTTGGCGTGAAGACCAAGTCAAGATTTTCAAGGTCAAATAGAGCTAAATCCATTATGTTGAAGCACAGCTCTGGAAATCACAAGAAAATAACAAGATATTCTAAAAGGAAAAAAGTGCAAAGAGCACACAAGAGACTCAAATCTGAAGTGAAGAAACACCAAGACAACATTTCTCCCCGTAAGCCTATTGACATTTTGGAGTCTTAAGTTAAATGTTAACAAGTCCAAAACAAGCCAAATTCTTCATCTTTGGAAACTATACAAACTCGGGAAGAGGTTTCTCAACTACCACTTTTATAGGCCACTTTTTAGATCTACTGAAATGCTGTAGGTCTGCAGAGAGATCAAACAAAGACACAAAGCAGAATAGCAAGAGAAAGCAGAGAGGTGTCTATTAGGTGTCTGTTAGGTGGTAAAGAGAAGCAGCAGGGCTACAATACATCAACTTAAGCAACTAAGACAGACAGGTACAGACCTCTCTTCCTGGTGCCTTGATGCAGTGGAGTGTTTAAGTAAGTGACAGCACTCTTTTTCCTCTGAGATATATGAGAGAAAGCACAATGTTAGAGCCAAGTTGGAAGTATAATCTTAGCTCTCAAAATCAGCCCAGATGGAGGAAGGAACCACAGAACATTGGTTTGTACCTCAGGTTCAAACACTGCTCCACTGTACACTGGGTTGGCTGTTGTTCTTCTCTTACGTTCTTGTCTTCTACTTTGAATCTCTGGAGAGAAACGACATTCCATGCACACCTGGTTACTGAACTTTCCTGTCCTTCCCGTCCTGTCCTTTAATTTAATGAAATGCAGAATTGACACCAGTGAGACTTACCTTCAAGATGGTCATGTGTGACCAACCCAAGAGACGCCATAAAGGCAAGTTTCTAGAAAGAAGAAAATGTATTAGTTTATTATCTAGGCTTCAAGCAAAATATGTCAGACATGATGGTTTTGTTTACTCTGTAAAGGTACCAGTACCTGTGGGTTCTCCTCTCGTTTGACCTTAGTTGGAGGAGGAGAGGATGAGGGTGGTGTACCTATGACCACCTGTTCTGGTCCTCCCTGTGGTTTCACAGTCTGATGCAGAGAACAAGAAACAAGATGAGCAACCCAGTCAAGCTGTTTGATTCTTAGAGCAAGAACAAAAGCTAAAACCTATCCTGTCAGATAATAAGAGACCTATCTGAAAAATGTTGCATGTCT
Organism: Enteromius thamalakanensis; assembly: GCA_032357475.1. Lineage (NCBI taxonomy): Eukaryota > Metazoa > Chordata > Actinopteri > Cypriniformes > Cyprinidae > Enteromius > Enteromius thamalakanensis. Next base: position 4,377,492 of record JAUCMT010000059.1, read on the forward strand.
GGAGCAAACAATCAAGCTTACATAAGCATACATAAACGGGTGCACTTACCTTCAAGACCTTCAAGTCTGAGTTAAGGTTGCTGATCTGAAGTGTCTGGGCAGGACTGATGACAATGCCTGTGACTTGCGTGGTGCCACTCTTGACTGCAGTCTTGTCAATGGTGGCACACTGCTGCCCGTTCACAATGTGCACCTGGTGAATGGGCCCAGCAGAGGCAGGCAAAGATGACGTCAGCTTGGTGGTGAGCACCAGGGGCCGCTGGATTAGAGGAGCCGCCACCATGGGAGGAGGAGCTGGAGCGATGGGCACATTGATGGGCATGGGGGGTTTTGGTCGAACCTGTGCAATGGTGGAACGGGGTTGGGGTGAGAGCAGACAGAGGCTTGCCAAACCAATTGATTATTAAAAGCCACTCTGGTACCATGCCCCGAACATCCATGCTGTATTGTATAAAGAGACAACCTCAGCCATAAGTAATGCCAACACTGAGCTCTGGTTCACCCCCTCGGTGACTAGATTCAAAGTGTGCAGAACACCATAACAAACCAGGAGTAGGAGTGGGTAACTTTAGCCTACGATGTCCACCACTTTAGCTCCAACCCTGATCAAACTCACCTGCCTATAACTTTCCAGTGATCCTAATAACCTTAAGTTATGGTATTTGATTAGGGTTGGACCAAAGCTCTGCAGGACAGTTCGCTGAGGGTCAGAGTTGCCCTCATAAGAAAATAAGGGTGGGTTCACACTTGTAGTTGGTTTATTTGGTCTGGACCAAAAATAGAAAACAGCACATTTGGCCCTGGTTCGCTTGCTGTTCACACTAGCATTTTTGACAAAGAACCTAAAAGATGCAGAGGTTGAATGACATATTTTGTGACAGAACTTAAAGAAACCAACAATATGTGTGTTCGACTTAAAGTGGTGCACATAAACATCGGTGTTTGACATAAAAGTTTTCATCCTCTAATCCAAGGCTCACCAAGTTGGGTCCTGGAGGCCCAGGGTGTTTCTCAATGTCAAGGATACTTCCTTGGCAGGACTGATCCTTCCAAGTCACTTCCTTCAGAGGCTAGACGAGGCTCCTCTTAAGCATTCGGAGAACACGTAAATGGAACAGGCTAGCAAGTGCACGTAACTGCGTCATTACGTCA
>JAUCMT010000059.1:4378743-4411229 GCA_032357475.1 Enteromius thamalakanensis
TTCGACGGATGTCGATGACGTAGCATCCTCGAAATTCTGGCTTCCGAGGATCCTTCCTTGACATTGAGAAACACCCCCAGTGTCCTGCAGAGTTTAGCTCCAACCCTAATCAAACACACCTGAAGCAGCAAATCAAGGTCTTAGTAGGAAACTTGAAAATTCCAGGCAGGTGTTGAGACAAGTTGGAGCTGAACTCTGCAGTACACCGGCTCTCCAGAATCAAGTTTGATGAGCTCTGCTCTAATCGGTCTGCTCAGCACCACTTTAAGTCAAATACACCCAATACCATCCGCTTGACTAAGTGCACTCATTGTGTGTGCTTAAGATTTTATTTCGATGACCCGTGAAGCCGATGAAAGGGACTTTACCAACTCGTTGCCCCATGCTTATTTTGTTTTGGATAAACCACTCATTCATCGTCATCAAATCATAATGCGTAGCATTACATAGATTTGTTTAAAACTATTTTTTTCATGTTGCTTTTTAATATTTCATTCAAACTGCACCAGTTCATTGGTTAATTTATTGGTCTCGGTCTGCTTGTTTAGTGCATACCAGAGTTTGGATGGCAGTATTCACATTTACTCAAATTAACCGTACTAAAAGAGCAAATCACACCAGAGTTCAATTCAAACAAAGAAAACAAGACAAGTGTGAACACACCCTAAGTCAAACTAGTTTGGAGTTATATAAGGGTAAGTAAATGTTGGGTTCAAGTGGATTCATTTGAGCTCGCTTTAGCATTACATAGCTGTTTGAGGTAAAAGGTGATATACTGTCAGTCTTTAAGGGGTGGGGGGGTTGGGGTTTAATGACAGGGTCAGCCAAAGCCATATCAAAGAACAAAAGCAGAAATACAAGCTGAAACTGAAGCAACAGCATTGTTACAAAAGGAACAAACAGCAACACGCTGTCTTACTCTGAAACACTGTGTCTACACCAGACATGAGCAACGAACATTGTTGAAGGGTTCATGCACCTCAAGTCGTTCAGTGATGGCACTTATGAGTCACTTCCAGTGTAGACACGGTGCTTAAGGGCGCTTACACACTAGATAAAGCTGTGATGGAGCATTTGACGGACAGAAATGTATTTAGAAAGTATAGATATAAGCAGAGCAGTGCTACAGTGTACTGAATTTTAAAACGGTCAACAAGCGTCTAGGTCAGAGTGCAAACCAAAACTTCTAGGTCTTATGACTCGAGTCTGACTACACTTTCGCAAACCTTTGTTTTTAGTCTTTTTTTTAACAACAAAATCCCCACTGATATCAACAGACTTGTAGCATTTCTCGCAGAGCCTAATATCTACTGTGTAAGCACCCTAAAGCAAAGAGAAAAAAAATGTGAGCAGACAGAATCACAGCAACAGCCAGTGCTGGAAAGGAGAAGGTAAGCATCAGTTTATGAGGAAAAAAAGCAGAATTTGGGTCTCTAGGTGTGGAACAGTGATGCCTTGAAGTTTGAGCGACTGTGTTCGAGCAGTTTTAGTTCCCATGTTAACAATTCTTTCAAGATGAGAAGTTTAAAAATATCTTGAATCAAAATGTCTCCGTAAACAAAGGCTTTACAGACACGAGGTTTTGGAAACTAGGTTGTGTGTCCCTCTGGTGGCGTCAGTGTGGAACTGCACATACATAAGGGGAGGGGGGCAGGTCTAACAGAGACGCACCTGTGGCTGAAAGGTGGGTCGAGGCGTCAATCTAGGAGGAGGGACAAACTGGGGAACTTTGATAGGCTGGGCAGAGGTGGTGGTGGCCTGCACCTGTGACAAAACCAGCCGTTTATTGGGCTCTCAGCAAGTGAAATGGAGAAACTCACAACATTTTGAGGAAATGATCCTCTCTCTGGTTACATCACAGAGGTATGTCACCATGCACCCCAGCCAAGCACATCATTGTCAGAAAGGAAGTCATTTCATATCTTCATACTAACTGGAGATATAAACATCCTGTTCTAAACACATCAAAGCAAAGTGGGTCTAACTATGACTAGTCTACAGCAAGCTATGCAAAAACACAGACTGGCATTTATATGTCGATTTAACATTGTTATATTTAAGCTACGTGGAAACACTAAGTGAAGAGAGAGATACTTTAGCAGCGATTTACACTCACAACAATAACATTCTTGGACACAATCCGTGTGCCGGCATCTGTGTCGTGATTGGGTAGCTTGCTGGCCACCTGAAGGTTGATTGGTGTGCTCTGGGAGTCAGAATTGGCGCCGGATCTTGGGGGGTTGCTGATGGCAGTGACCATGGCGACTGTGGGGCGTTGTGTTGCCATGGAAGCAGGCATGGTGGAGGTGGCAGCTTTCAGCACGAGAGGTAGAGTCTTTGCAGTTATGACCGGCGTCACGGTGAGAGTCTTCTAGTCGAGGAGGAGGGAGGTAGGGTGATTGAGGATGAGGAGACACAAAAGATGTTATTAAAAGTGCTATTGACCAGATTTCTTTGCGGTTATAGTATACAAATTATGAGTGCATGCAAGAAAAAATGGTCTGTCCTTGCCTTTCATCAAAAAACTTGAAATAATTTTCCCCCATTCATGTTATCAAGAGATCAAGTGCTATTAGATACTGTTAACCAATCACAAATTAGCTATCGAGACATCGTTTAAACAAAGTCACTTTGCAGGTGTGGCTCCATTCTTGTATATAACACCCAAATGTCATCAATTATTAATAATAATAATAATAAATTAAATCAATTAATGGTGATTACATACATTTTGTGAGTGTTTTATTTATTTAATGTATAAATATAAATTACATATATTTCTTAAATATGTTTGTGTATGTGTGTTTATTTATACACACACACACACACACACACACACATATACACAGTACATAAATGCTTATTTTGAATATGATTAATTGATTTGATAGCACTGCAGAGTGTAAAAAAAAGAAAAGAAAAATGGTCTAAAACTAATATTAAATGAATGTATAATGAATTAAAATGGTTTTGGTTTTTTTAAATCCCACTCCAAGAAATGTACATCACATCACAAAAACTAAAAAAGCTTCCAAATGCAACTTCGTGTGGATTTTATTTACATTAATAGTTAAAAGGTTTATAGATTCTATGAAAAATATTAAATACATAGCAACACATTCCCATAGTTGATTATCTTCCCTCACCACAGAAATAAAAAAATATATGTTAATATAATATGTTAAACAAATATTTAGATTATTGGCCATAAAAACAATAACACTCTCATAAGATTCTAAGGCCACTCTGCCCTTATTTTTCATAAACTCAAAGCATATTTCAGGAACAAAGATTTGCGTGTTCGCAATTACAGAGTGTGCGTTTAGAACAGACCACCCTGGATGAGTCAGGACAATTGTTTTTCAATAAACCTTTTGGGTAAACTAGCTAATCGGCTACTTTTTTTTTGCTGCGGTACAGGAATCAAATTTACATCTCACCAGTGTTAAGTAAATATTCAGCTGCAAATCACCTCAGAGTTTAGTGCTGTTGTACACCTTTTGTATAGAAACTTCGGGGTGCGAAGCGGTACCTGTGGCGCCCCCTGGTTGTGTGGAGGCCCTGTGGGCGACTGTGAAGTGGGACAGGCGGGAGTCAGCAGGACGGTTTTACCGTCTGCGGTTGCTGGGAGCGTCTGTGGCTTCAAGTCGGGCTCCTGTTTCACCAGCAACTCCTTCCTCAACTGCTCCACCACTTTTTTCTGAGAGAGGGAGAGAAATTACCAGGAAATCGTACATCCATTCACAGTCACATTTGGAGGAAATGGTGATTACAGAAAAACAAATTGTTCTGAAACACACAGACGCACTTTTTCCAAGAAAGAAAAATAAAAAGCCCACTCCCCCATCTCGTCTTTTCAATGTTCTGTTTATATCTGGCCGCAGTGGTTTCTAATAATAGATTATTAGTCACCAAATTCCCTGGCTTTCTTTGTTCTGTGAAGCCAAGCCGTGGCTTTTATACAGTCAGTCTTAAAAGACCCTTCAGGTGCGAGACCATCTTAATAACACTGGAAATGCTTTTATAAAGGCCCACTGAGCGCCACACACACACACACAGAAAAACGTGATTGAAATTCTGGAGCCAAAGCATACCTCGGAGAAATGCAAACACACACACACACATTCCTCAACAAAGCCCTTGCGCTAAGCACAACATCAAATGAAAGTCTCTTCCTCAAAATGAATTTTGACAAAACTATTTTTCTCTTTAAGCGGATGATCAATCACATAGTAGCGACTTTAGACTCACAAGCAGAAAGTTTACATACGCAACAGACCACCGTGTCATCCGCAGGCCTCGCAGAAATCGAAATTCATGATGCGGAAAGAGTTATATAGAATTCATATGAATGGAACTGAGATTTAAAAGGCAGGCAAACTGTATTCACAGGCGACAGGACTGAAAAAGAATCAACATTTCTACTTAAAACTTTGTGGATTTTACCAATTATTAAAAAAAGGAAAAGAAAAAATGTTTTGTATTGTAATAAAAATGTTGTTTTTAACGAATATTACAAATATAATGAATAGTATCTTTGAATCAGTATCATAGTATTATATTTTGACAAGCTATTACCAAATCTATTGTATAATCTTCATTTCCTGTAAACCTGCTTTAAATTGAACTGTTTATTTTAATTGAAATTAGTGTGTGTGTGTGTGTATACATTTTATCAGGTGAAATATGAACAACCCTGGTTTCGTGAGAGAAATGAATTAGCATTCACTGTACTGTTTCATCATCTCATGCTCTAATCCTTGTCTGGATTGACTAAGGCTACACACACATACAATATTTGCCCTCCACATTTGAGAGCAGTTAAACACAAAAAAGAAAAAGAAAATCAAATCATGTGTACTTATACTGATCTATTCTTTCTCTCTCTCTCTCTGGATAAAAGCTCAGAGCTAAGCCAGCGATCTGTGAGTCAGTAAACTGGGACAATTCTTTGATGAAACTAACTGGAGAATTTCAGGAGTAGGAAGAGAGAGATAGAGTGAAACATTGCCCCAAAACAGCTGTGCTAAAAATCCAGACTTTTCAAGAAGCGACTGAATAAGTGCAATCTCAAACTCTGACAATCTGGAGTGTTTCCACCTCTCAGCAGGAGACAAGACAAGCCCCAACACACACATCAAACGCATGTGCTACACACAGCGGGCTGCATGTATTACTCTTCTGCCACAGTTGTTAAATGCACAGACCCAAGCCTGTCCTGCTGGCTGCTCTTTTCTCAACAGCAAAACAATTGAATACATCAGTCTTTGCTCATTTCCGCTGTCATTTTGTCATACCAAAATAAAATCCCCACCAGATCCAACAGGGACTTCAGAAAATCAATGAGACAAATTTCAAGCAAACAAGCCAAAAAACAAATCACTTCAGTAAACAAACTGGCCTGGACACACAAACGTGATGAAACACGCTGGTGTTTTTGTAATGTTGCTTGAAATTAAAATGTATTATTATTATTATTTACTAAAACTATTTCAGACATTCTGGAATGAAAATAAATACAAGGACTGAATAAAATTAATTAAAGCTGAAATTAAGAAATTAAACCTGAATAGTAAAATAAAAAAAATACAAAATGATTAAAAAGACAAAAGCAAATAACTCCACTTCAAATGTTACTAAAACAAGAAGAAGAAGAAAAAAGCTAATTCAAAGTATTAATAAAACTATTATCTTATATACACACATATATATATATATATATATATATGCACAGTATACACAAATTCTCAACACAGTTTCAACATCATAAAAAAAAAAAAGATAGAAAAAGGAAAAACATCACTTGAAATCAAATTTGATCATATTTTACTAAACTAAATTATATTTCCCCATCAACCACTTTGTCAGCAACAGCAGGATAAAATAAATATACATTAATAGCATATCAGTTGTACTTCATTCTGAAGCATTAGTTAATGTATTAATGGAGCTAACTCCGTGTCTTTTATTAAACCTCAATATAACAAACCAACCTTTGCTCATTACTCACTGACACACATTTGTAGGCCAACAAGCATTTCATTCATGCGTGTCACTATTTAAAAACATACATCTCAGCACCTTAAGCGGTGAATGACGTCACAACGGCTGTGAAATTTCTTACCTGTTTCTCACTCAGAGCCGTGATTTTCGCCTGGAGCTCGTGAAGTTGTTTCTTCAGGTCTGCGTTCTATGAAAAAAAGCAAAGATGAGTGTAAGAATCACTCATTTTTGAAACCATGAGCTTGAGCCATATCTGAACAAATACCTGGAAACATGTCAATTCTGAAAATCCTGAACCTTTGTTCAATAAAATATTTATTCACACCACCAAGCGGCCTTATTAGCATATAAAGTATAATACTCAGCAGCCAGTAATGTTAAAGTTCTCAAACAAAACAGAGGATCATTTCTGAAGAACAACGTCATAAAGGATATTTACCTGTGGATCCTGCTTCATTTGGGCGACAAGTTTCTATGGCAACAGAAGAGAAGACAAGAATTTGCAGTCAAAACTTATGCTAACAGTTTTGAAGGGAGTTACAGACGCAGTCTGCCATCTACAGGCCGCACGTGGAACTACAGCCTATTGCACCTGCCTCACTTTCAAACAAAAGCAGGCAGAGCAGCAGGCAGCCTGCCAACGGCTTTCTGTAAGGGTAACTGTCCTCCAGTTAACAACGGTTTGTGGAGACACCATTTAATGTGCTCATCTGGAACAAGTGTAATTTATATGAAACTTGTCAATTTCAGTTGATGCACTTGGTAGAACATCAATCTTCCAGAGACAGATATATTAGAAAGTGAATAAGATAGCGAAGAGTAAAATGAATTCCCGGACATCTGCTATTAACTAAAAATTAGCATCTATAACATCAAGTAATAGAATATCTAATGATAGATAGATAGATATAAAACAAAAACGCTATTATTTCAACTGAAAACCTTTTCTTTTTTTTATCACTATTAGTTAGTGTAATATTAAATGTAATATGATTGTAAAAATGATTATTCATTAGTATGATTTTTCTTTAGCTCTTTTTTGATACATTAGCAACTTTTGGTAGTCCCTTTGGATAAAACCCATCTGCTAAATGCATAAATATAATAAATGAATACATTAGTTTTTAAAATTGAACTCATTTCAACTATTACATACAGATAAATTGACTAAAAAAAGTTCATAACATGTGCACCTTATGAAAAATCCATGAAAGTACAGCACAATATACTACACTGTTCTACATTGCGTTGTGTTTTGGGTTTTAAGGAAATATCCAAAAACATAACAACAACAACAAAAAAGGTACTGACAATTTTCTGGCAGGGCATCCTTTTTTTTTTTTTTTTTTGAAACATGGTACATCTAAGGCCCTTTCCAAATATAAAGTCACGTGACAAACAGAAGAGAAATTTTGCTCCACTTAAATAAAAAAATAAAAAAACAACCCAAGAGCGATTTTATGTTTCTTCAAAGTTTCTGCAGTCCACCAGTAGGCAACAGTGAGTCATGCGAGACCACAAAACAACCCGTTCAGCTGCCCCGGATGAGGCACAAATCCCACTTCCACCTGCCTGTCAAATATTCCAAGCGATATGAAGACAAAACCAGACGGCGGCAACAAAAAAAAAAAAAACTCCAGTATGTAAAAGAACACCTGCTTGAGATGATTCGTTAAAATCGAAGTAATAGCTCACGCTTTATCTGCCCAGTATGACCCCGATTCTCCTCTTTTTCCTTGCTCTCCGTCCCTCCCTCCCTGTCTTTTTGTCTTTCTCTTACCCCACTCAGACAGCTCGACTAATTTTCTGCCTGCTGGGACACGCCGCCTCTGACTGCAAGGGACAAGAAGAGAAACATATCTCCATTTATCACTAAGAGGACCTGGAGACCTGTTCTGCTAGACTCCCAAATCATTTGAATCATCTAAAGGTGCTTTACAGCAGCGGGTCGTGATTCCAGGTCTGTGATTCCAAAAGTACACGAACACTTCAGCACAGTTTTCCCCACATGATTTAACTGATTAGAGGCCCATTTGTGAGATCGCCTACCTGATGGACTTGTATTTCCACTTTCAGGGCCTCCTGTAATGTTTGCAATTCCATCATTGATCCAGTTCGCCAGAAAGAGAGTCCCAGGAAACTTTCAGCCTGTCTAGAGAAATCAAACAAGAGAGTGTTTTTTTTCTATTTTATATATTTAACCTTTATTTTGCGAGATGCTCTGCGGTTGACTTAATCCAATACCACCAGGACGTGGGAACATGAGTCGGTATCTAATGCGGTTTGAGGGGAAAAATGCACTTTTCTAAATCGAGGCGTGATTCATGATGTCTCAGGTGGTAGTAAACAGACACGATTTATTCAGCTCATATTCCCAGAGCGAGAAACAGCGGGAACCTTTTGTTTAAGTTCAAAAAATGTATTTCGGCCAAACGGGACTTAGAGGAGAAATACCAACTCAATAGAGGGTCTTGTTGAGAAGCAATTTTCTGGGAAAACCAGGGTTAGCGGAGGATAGAAACTTGTGACAATTGAGAAGATGGGCAGGACTATTTGCCCGTCGGATGAATCGGAACAACCTCGATGCTTAGTGTAACAGTGAGCGAAACGGAGGCAGTGTTACAGACATTCATTCACTCTCATTGATTTTGGTGTGCGGCCCTGTGCCAAGAGGACAATTATAACAGAGGCTATTAGAGGACTTACCAGCTGGCACTGAGACTGGTGTTCACGCGCTCTCTCCAACTCCCTGCACAAGATGAAACACACACACACACACACACAGCCTATTAGATGGGGGAGAGACACTCCAATTCCCTCCCTCTCTCTCTCATACAGTCTGTGTATAAAAGGGGCAACATTGCAAGCGCAGCATTCAGCGGGCTTCTAATTGCTCATCCCGTCTATGAACCCCGCGACAAAAAAGTCCTGCATCCCTGTGCATCTCCCAGCATCTTCGCGGACCTAAAAATATCTTCTTCAAAACTCAAGCGTCGCATTTGTCCTTTGTGCAGTCCTGCCAAATGGAGTTCTGAGATATTAAACGAAGTCTGTACTCGCCAGCGATGACATCTGTCATGACCACACGGCAGACGGGTATCTCAGGACCTTCAGCCTACAATGCACAGGAAACGACACCCTCTCAAATCGACAAGTGTATGAGTCACTCTTCTGGGCTTTGATCAAATAAAGTCTATAATAACTAAATAGTACGATCACTGGAACTTTAGGAAGAGTAGGGAGTCAGCTTAGCTGCCCATAAAAATTTTGATGCGATTATGAAAACCGAAGTGGATTAAGTATGTCCTTTAAAAGCACGCTGTCTATATTCATAATCGGGTAAAACATAATTCTCGAACGTTAACTAGTGAAAACACAAAAGCTGACCATATATAAACATTACCAAAAATAAAAAGAAATCATAATCTAAAAACTTTACTAAGCCTCTGTAATCATTTACAGAAACTAGAAACGTATTATTATAGTTAACCATGTAAGAATATCGTCAATTAGTAAAAGTACTAGAGTAGTAGTAATACAAATATCACCATTCAACACATGAAACTTAGTTTAGAGGCAAATTCTCTTAAAATAGCTGGGAAAAAATGATCTCATCAGGTATTTTGTCATGGATGCCATAAAAGAGAGTTATGTTGAATCATGATGCTGACCGGCTTTTAGAAAGCATTAGCTAACATCTTTAAAAAGGGCATTTTAAAACCTTGCACGCTAAATTTAAAAAGAGGACAGCACTAGCAGTTGTATAATGAAAATCTAATATATTTACTTTTGAGTTTACAACTAGAATTAGATTCTTATATGCAGTGAAAAAGCTCTGCAGTACGGTAACACAGGACTTGTCTGTAAAGTTTTCAGTGACCTGTTGAAATGTTCTTTGTAAAACTATACCACTAGCCCATATGAAAACATACTTTCCAGAATAAAAGTTTTTAGATGTGGTTTGCCGAATATACAATGTATATTCTTACTGTAAAAGATGAAACACAGCAATATGAATTACTTAAAAGTTACAATAAGTTGAAACAACATAGTACTGTGATCAATCAGGTACATTATCATTAAGCAGTTTTCATTATTTAACCAAAGAACATAACAACAGCCAATGATGGAAATTACTTTATAACAGATTGATCTAAGAACATACTTTACTTAAGCAAACTGATACAAGTCTAAAAATAGACGTAATAAGGGTAATGTGAATTATTGTCCTTTATAAATAGTATCCAGGCCTGGATGAGGTAACAGAATATCACAACTACACCTGACAAGACACAAGTTATAGGATGAAAATACTTCCAGTGTCGTGTTACATAAGCCAGTCCGTTTTGTTTTGCATAATTGCTTGATATTCATGAACGACATCAACAACAAAACTCCTGTGGATATTTCAATGTAGTTTGTGAGTATGAGAGGCATTATATGTATTACGCACACCAGTACAAGTCATCATAAATACCCCCAAAGATTTGATTGCCACAGTACAAATACTAAAAGTGAAACTAGCTGGATAAGGAAAACAAAACCTAAGGAAAGAGTTCAACATGTCAGATGAGGGTGCATTTTAAACCGTACCAAACATGAAATATCAGCAAGGGGTTGAAAATATAAATGTAATGAAAGCAAAACACCAGCAGACAAACAAAGTAGATAAAAAGTTAATCAATAACACTTTACCAAAGTTTGACACATATCAACAATCAGTGGAAAACAAGTCAAATAAATCTATTTAGTATATACTAAACCTGTGTTGAAAAATCACCTACATTGCGACAAATGCTTTACAAAATGATCCAACAAAAACTACGAAAGGCAAAATGCTCCCACAGAATAAACTCCAAATGCTTTAATATGCCACCTGCAAAACCGCAATAGTGCAAAAACACTGACAGACAGTTAAGCAGCAGTTTGACCCCAAATTATCCTGAGCTATACATAAAACCGGCCTTTAGTTCAGTACATCTGATCAGGGATGTGCAAATGACAGGAAAAGTTAAGCAGCACTTTGATTAGGCCACTGTTATAAACCTCAGGGAAACACGGAAGATGATGCCCGGAGTGTTTTACGACAGCATACTTTCACAAAGATTCACAAAACAGGGGGAAATGCATGTTTGCGCCACTACAATATGAGGGTAAAAGCGTTGCGAGTTTCTTTTTCACTCTCTAAAAGAATCTGCTTGTAATTGGTGCAAGCTAAAACACATCGGCTCCTATAACTCAGCCTCCTCCGAGCAAAAAAAGAGAGCAACATTAAAAAAACACTTTCTAAACAAACAACAATATCGCAATGCTTTAAAAAGCATCGCTTTATCACCCACCCACTACTAGCTCGAACACTAAAAGCGTTGGAAACTACCAAAATAGGAGTGAATCTTTTTTCTTTCTTTCTTTCTTTTTTTTTTTTTACAAACCTGCTGCTGGATATAAGGAGCTTTCATATTGTGCTACGGCTAACTCTGCTAAAGCTAACAGGCCAACAGCACAAATTACAGTTAGATGGACTCGACTGAGCCGCAACCACTAATTCAAGCCATGCATGAGCAAAAGATCTTCGTTCTACCCTCTTTTATCCCCCCGCTGCCATCGGATACATTGTTTCCACTGAGCTGGAAACAACCGTTGCGGCAACAATGTACCCAGCGAAGTTTAAAATGTTACAAAATAACAAAACGCGCGGAACGTTCGATTCACTCGCTGCACTTAGAAATACACCACTCAACTCCTAGAAATAAGCGGAAATTCTGCTCCAAAATCATCGGGATCCTGACTTCTCTACCTACCCGATCGCGACGGGGTTTGGATTTGGAAAAGCGACGAAGAGTCTCTGAACGATTAAAGTCCAAAAACGAGGCGCATAAAAGTTGCAATAATAAAAAAAGATCCCAAGGTGCACTTACCCTCCTCTACTCACTTGAGCAGTAGTGCCTCTCTCTCTCCCCACAAATTATTTAAATAAATATTTACAAACACTCCGAGATCTCGGTCCGATCCGATCCCTCACATAGCTGTAGTGGTGCTCTGGGCTGAATTTAGCTAGGTTACCGAGCTTATTTTTTGTTTGTTTAATTTTAATTTGTGTGTGTAAAAAAGAGAGAAACTGAGATACAAAACAAGAACTCTTCTTCAATCTCATTCACCACAGCCGCAGCACCCGAAGATTCATCCGCGCAGGAAGAGGGAGACGAAGGGGGCAGGAAAAGTAGCCGTCAAAAAGCACAAATACTCCAAACAGCCATCTAAACGATTCAGAAACATCGCGATTGCGGTGAAAGTGCGCGCGCTTGGTGTAAAAGTGGCCGTGAAGTTTCCTCAAAACGTGTTTGGGAAGAGGACTATTTTTTGTGACGGTGGGGCGAATTTATTTCACTTTGCCTAAGGAACAGCGGTAGTACGTCTCCCATTGCCTAGGGAAAAACCCGGATGTAAACTCGGCGAAACTCATCTGGAGAAGAGAAGTGGCAGTCTAACTCACTCAAACTCATGGATATACACTCACAAACTGCTAAAATAAGTTTTTTTACTAGCATATCGATTATATATGTGTATTGCCATAAACAAAAACAAAATAAAAGTCTTTTTCGAATATACAGTAAATATGGTTAAATTAGGCAAACAATATGCACCCATTAAAAAGTGCTGTAATATGTGTTACTTAAAGTATCTAACGATATTGCAGGATATTTAATAAAAACTAACTTAGAATTTCACCGTTTACATTCATACACACTGCACTCGGCCTACAGCTGTTTAAGGTCATACAAAAATGAAAACAAAAAGCTTATAAGCTAATTTCATGTTTATTGAACTTCCTCAATAGTAATAACTGTATAAAACATTATTTAAAAAAAAAGATATTTTTACCTGCAAAACCATATGCAGTTTAATACAATTTGTGTTTATGATGTGACACTCCTTTTTTAATGACTTGAACTCACATTTCCTAATATTAATGTGTTTTCATACTCTACCCCCAACCCCCTCTGCAAAACATTGCATTTAAAATAAAAATAAAAATCACTACCGGGACTGTAAAAAGTCACTTTAAAATGCCACCATTCCTGAAAACGTTGGCATAAATCACTTATCATAATCTTTTATACTTATGTATTTAACAAGTAAGCGTTGTTTTTAAAATATTGTTTTGTTGTGGTACAAAGGAGTAATCCTAAGAACATGAAGTTATATGTTATAACATAATTATTAATTTTGGACATTCTAATTTATCGCTGACACTTGTACAGAATATTATTGTTATAGCATCCAGGTAAATGCATTTCATGTATGTATATATTTATATATATGACTTCCTAAAAAGTACTAATAGGGTATGTTTTTTAAATTTCTATCCCTTTCTGCACTGAAATATATAATAATGAACATAACCATTGTGTCCATCCACGACATATCTTCAAAGACGCAATGAATATGTAAATATACACTTGCTTCCTTGTCATCACTACAGAAATCACAAGAGTAGCTAATCTACATTCAACTAAAGGTTCCTTAACTCCGTTTCACAGAATAAATCGTCAGCAAAAGAAGTGATTGCATCCCCCCATCCAGACCACCATGTCTGCCTTACACCGCTTCACTCCCCCATAACCTAACATCAAGTCAAAGTAAACGCCGCTGTCATATCCGACTCAATGTGTTTTATAGGTCCTCTTTGATGAAAACGAGCGCACGTGCCCCGCCGCCACGACGCTTTCTGTCTGTTAACAGAGTAAGAAATAGATTTACAGAATATTCTACGCAAGCGAATGCTCCTACCATGTTATGAAAGAGGTGGCCGCTCCGTTAACCAATGAAATTGTCAGGAGTTAACAGTTTTTTCAGGGCCGCCATGACATATTTTTGAGGCTGCTAGGAATAGGCTTTTTTTTTTAGATGAATTTGTGCTGAATCAACACACCGTGAATCAAAAGGATTGCGCTGTGTGGCAGGTGTCTGTAAATGTAGGGGCGGTAGAATTCGTTTAAATACTTTAAACGAGCTTTGATATGAACTTATCTCTCAGTTTGGGGCTTCAGACTCGTCATGCAATGTGCTGCAACACGCGTTTAAAACTATTGGACGTAAATCTCGCGAGAAACAAACAAACATCATCTCGAGAGTATGAAACGCACGATGTATAAGAAAATATACCTGACTGAAATGTAAAGAAAATATGCAATCCATCTTGTAAAACATACGATACAAGAATATTGAATTATAAAAAAAGATATATAATTAATAATAATAGCCTCGATATGAAATTATTTTTTAGAATTATTAAAAAAAAATGTTTATACCTCTACAAAAGACAAAAAAAAACAGCATCTGTAGTCTACATTATACATTTAAATACAAATACTATTTAATGCAAATATATTAACAATATTAAAGATAATAATAATAAAAACAAATGTAGTTAGTCCAGGTTGTTGTTTGGCTACAAAACTGCATCACTACAGATAATCAGCTAAAATCTGAAAAAAATAACAGGTTTATCATGACTCTTTTATTCCCCACTCTGTTCTGTCTTATATTGCTGTCACCTCTCACTAGTCTCAAGATGTCCAATTTAATAATGTACTCCTGCAAAGCTCTAAATGCCACCAGGACTTCAACATCACATATAGACTCTGAAGTCAGGCAGCACGTTTAAATCTAAAATCAATCTTCAAATGTATTTGGGAACTCCAATCCATGAAAAGCAGCTTGACACTTTTATTATTTCACGTCTATGTGTGTATGTCCAATTTACTGAATAAGGACAAACTCCACAAATAAAAGAAAGAAAGAAAGAAAGTAGGATAAAAGTTCATTAGTATTCCGATGTAAAATTCTAAGCAAACAGCAGTGCGAATTACGTATTGCATTTTCATCCATCATAGCATTTTTTCTCTAAAACCTTCTGCTGAACTGCCTTACATCATTATTCAGTCTGTCACGGTTTTTTTGCAGTCATTTATATTCCATGTAAACATGGTGATGCTGTGAAATGTAGAGCATTTAACAGCCTGGCTTGAATGTTTTGGCACCTTCATAGTATGATGAATAGGACATTTTGGCCTTTGCAGTCTATGTAAAGCGTGTTGTCTTTTGTGAACAGTAGATGGCGCCATTGTACTGACTATAACTAGGGAAAGCTGTAACATTGTACTGACGTGAGCCTGAAGTGCTTACATTCTTTCTTTTACTTGCTCATATGTGGCATGTGTAATCTAAAAAGCCACATGTAATAAGCTGATGCTCTCAGATGGTGCAAAATAGTACAACGTGGTACAAAAGATGGTACATAAAGTACAGAAAATTATTAATGTTCTCTCATCTCCACACTTTTTGGACTCGTATACTGTCGTAACCAGTGTCAAGGTTACGTGTAGGCTTTGTATAGTAGAAGGCGGAGGATGTGTAGGAGGATGGGGCTGTAATTCTTACCGTAGGCCTGTGTAGTTTCATAATGTGACCAACAGGCGGCGCCATTGTGCAACAGTCGATATTCATGTGAATTTGTTACAGTATTGCAGTTAAAAAACGGTACAGTGAGTTATTTATGTCTCATTTAAATATCATAACCCTCAATAAATTTAAACAGTTATTTTTAAAATCACACTGTAAACGTCTGTTTAATTTTAAATGGCGCTACCCAGATAGCACACGTATGTCTGCAAGATGTCTGTTAAAGATCTCATGATCTGGAAAGCATCTGCTGTCTACAAACGTCTGGCAGACGTCAGTATTACATATATTCGAAATCATAAACATCTTAAAGACATCTTATAGACGTCTATTTGACATCTAAAAAGAGACGTCTATTGCAGATGAGAAAACAACCTAAATAATACGTATTGCAGATGTAAGTGCAGACGTCAAATAGACGTCTCCAAGATGTACGCGTGCTATCAGGGTAGCTAGCTATTTGCAATCACGTGACCACTGACAAACTTTTAACGTAAACACATTAAAAACAAAAAATACTGCCTTTTACTGTCGTCAAAAAACCACATTCACCTTGGTGTAAAATCAACAGTGTATGTGTGTATTATACTCGTATATACTCACACATTGATGTCTCTGAAGAAGCATTTGTGAATTCTGACGTTTTATAGAGTCTATGCTGGTATAGCTTTGAAGATTGGAGCCTGGTTTAAGCTGGTCCTAACCAGCAAACCACATTCATGCTTCAAAACCTAACTAACGTTAACCAGCATATGCTGTTTGTTTAACAAGCCATCTTTACATAGTTAACATGTCTGAAACTTAATTTAAAGGGATAGCTCACCAAAAAATGAAAATTGAGTCATCTCTAAATTATCCTCAACCAAACAGTACGGTATCCACTGACTTCCATAGGTTATTTTTTTCCCATACTATGCAAGTTAATGGAATACATTCCAAATATCTTCTTATGTGTTCAACAGAATAAAGAAATGCACAATTTGAGAGTGAATAAATTATGACAGAATTTTCATTTTTGGCTCAACTATCCTTTCAAGTTCATCACATCCAGCAGTAAGCTACTTACATATTAAACAGGTAAACACCATGACATAAAAGATTCCTAAACTTTATAATGCATATTGCCAACCAAACAGTTGTATTATATTAAAACAGTTTGTATTTAAAGCCCTAAGGACTAATCCGACCTAAAACGGATTTGCAAACCACAAGGTTTGTTTCAGATCCAGCTTGAATGACCTGCTGATGTCTGTTTTGTTCCCATCTGTTGTTCCCGTGGTTTAATTGTAATGGACACACAATCAAACAGCTTTTCTCTTTCTCTCTCTCGGCTCTTGATGTTTTGGATGAATCTAAACAGGTCACTGTAATCAGCACAAAATCAAAAGCATCAAATGACATTAGACCAGCCTTTCAGGCTAAATGAGTTCCTCCTTTGTAGTATAATTTTGTTGTAGATGACACAATATCTTACATTCAGCAGAGCTCTATAAGTCTATGTGTTAGATAGATAGATGGATGTAGCGGTGGATGAATCCTCAGGCATTATGTGATCATACAGTCACGTCACTCACTTTCCATATGTCGTTTAGGAATGGGTGGTCTGGTTGTGTATAGAGAGGGTGTTTTGTGAGAACAAAGGGTTTTTCAGCAACACCTGTTCTGCTACATCAAAAACCGTGTCTCTAAATCACTTTGAATTCATCAGGCAGGTTCGGGTTAGTGTCCTGGCTCAAAGCAGACTCACATGAAAGCTGACGCATAAAAGGAAATGAGCTGTGTCTCACAGACTGTGCCTGTGGTTTACTCTAGGTAGTTTCACCATTAAAGTCAAAATTAAACCCGCTACTACTGGTATTACACATTCAAGCGAAGACAAAGTTAGACAGTAAGTTTGGGCCTATCTGTAGTTTCTTTTAGAGTTGAACTTTCACATCTCCTCAACTTGTTAAAAAGGCTTATGACAGGCGAGAACATTTTGACCGCAAATGTGTCATCATTTCCAGCGCTGCTGCAGGAGCTGAATGAATGAGTGATAGATCTGAGGCAGTTTGGACAAAATGACAAATGATTGATTCAAAATGTGTCTGAAAAAATTATACCAGAAAAACCATTTCTGTAGAGATGATAAGTGTTTGCAGGGAGGTGTATGTTGGATGGATTCTCTGTGACCTGACTTGACATAATGTTGAGTTACCTCAGATAAACTTCAGATAGTTGGAATTAAAGGGTTACTCCACCCCAAAATACATTTTTGTTAATTAATCACTTATCCCCATGTCGTCCAAACCCTTATAAGCCTTGTCTTAAGAGCAAAATTGAAGATATTTTGGACGAAAATGTATAAATTCCGATACCAATTTCTGATTTTTTTTAAAGAATGAATGAAAGTATACAAAACAAACAAGATGTTTATTCGGTATTTAACAGGACAAACTCTCTTTTGGCTATTGAAAACAATAACTGTAACTATTTGAAATTAACGGCAGAAACTTCGCATTAGATGCATTTAATACAAACATAGATGGTACTGACATCTGACAGCATTTAGCTTTTATTTTTAAATTGGATTGAAACTATGTAAAACTGTTCTTAAACTGAAAGAGCACTTTGCAACACTTCAACCTCGGGGCAGTAATATCATCACTCCTTGATTGTATTGACGGAAGTGAGAGGGAGAGATTTCAGGAGTGATGATATTACTGTGCCGAGGTCAAAGTGCTCTTCTGCTATAAGCTACGCTATCTTTCTTTATCCACTTAAAAAATCACCCCGTTTTATTTTGTGTCACCTTACTTGTGTAACTAGTCTTTAATAACGTCTTTATATAATAATTATATGTAATAGTCTTTTTATAACGTCTTTAAATACAGGGAAAACGTGGAAGTGTTTGGTGGCTTCTAAATTCATCCCTGTTCCTAAAGAATGACTGGAGCTAAGCTAAATGCTAACATAGTGGCGCCGCATGCAAGAGCGATTAAGTGCATGCAGTGAGACGGGAGAGATATGTCACTCATCTAAGTTGAGGGAAGAACATAGTGGAATTACATTGGAGTTTTCCTTTAAAGGAAGGAACTGTATAGTTACGATCCAGTGTAAACAAATATGTTACTTAATCAGCATTCAGCGTTTGTTTTCATTTTAAAATTTGGAGAAATGTCAGTGAAACTAAATTAAACCAAAATATGCTATATATAAATTATTCCAAAATCAAATAATGGTTAGTGCAAGGAGTTAAACACAGCGGGTGCTTTTTAAATCAAGTTAAGTCGATGTAATTTTAAGGTTAAATTAAAAATCACCTAGTACACAACTGACATTTACTTCTGGCTTTACACAAGTGCATGCAAGTTCTTCTTTACTAAAAGACGCTGTCACAAGTTAGACTGTTTTGTTTCTCATTCAACACATGATAAGCTGTGCTAAACAACCATTCACGCCTGTGCAGGGCGCGGTCAGATACACTTGCTCAACTTTATCAAGGGCCAGTACACCAATGCCCGTTTTTTTCTTGGTTTCTCTTTTTCTGTGTTTCTTATGCACAAGTTACATAATTACACCAAAAAATCAGCCAAAATAATTTTGGCCAGTGAGCCGGTGCATCCCATTAACGCTTTGATTTGAAGCGTATCTTTGTGACACAGTTGATACAGAACAGTATACACAGTTTGTGTTCAGTGGATATTCTCCAAAATGGTGACGCGGATAGACACAGATAAATAAATAAATTTATTTTTATTCTTGTTGCATACAAAAAGTATTTTCGTCGTCACAAAGTGAATCGGTATATAATTTGACCTGTATGTTCTTTATAAAGAATGTCCCCGATGCCCTTTAATTCCCTTGAGCTATTTTAAATGTCATATTGTGCAACAGCTCTTCACAGCTGGAAAAACACAACATATGTGTGACGGCGACATATAGCGCAGTCATACAGCATTGTTTGAAATCAATAGCAATTTAAAAATAACACTGACATTAGTTGTTTGGTGAAAGTGCTGATGTGTTGTAGGAAACGCCAGCTCTGTGAGGTGTCACCAGGGTTTTAATCTCAGATTTGGGCTAAAACAGCTGCAATCAAATTAACTGAGAAGAAATTCTTCACATGATGTGTTGTTTCTGTGTTCACTTAACCAAATGAATGCTCAGATTAGACTGAACACTAGAAGCGCTGCATCTGAACCAGATTTTAGACATAAGGATGTAGTTTCTGTACATTTATTATTATATATTTAGAATATTCAGTCTTTCATCATTCTTTTCTGCTTTTTTCCATCCTTATTTCATGCTATTTTACGTCTCTTGGTTTTCACTTAACTTTCTTTCTTTCTTTCTTTCTTTCCTCCCACTTTTTGTCTATTTTCCTTACCTGAGCAGCCCAGTATGTTATCTAACAGAACCCAGTGTGTAGGAGGGGATTACATCCATGTGCTTATGAATATCATCTCATCGTGGATGGTGCATAGCAGAAGAGCTCTTCTCTTGTCCTCTGCTGCAGGTGGAGATTGGAACTTGTGTGAAATGTGGTGAACTTTGGCCTCACAGGAACTAGGACAAAGTTTGCCGTGTCCTTTTTACACAACATTCCATAGAAATAATTCAGTAATTCTTTCTGCATAACTTACTTCAGTTAAAGTGAAACTCAAACAGAGCATTTCTGAGTCATATTTCACACTAGAAATAAATCGTGTATTTATACAAATATTTTAGTTTTGGGTTGTAATTCTCCTTAGATTCTCTTTTGATTATTCTATACCATAATTAAAATCTCACTGCACGGAAACAATTATTTTGGCATTTATACAGACAAGAATCAAAATGTTGGTGGAAATGTTATAATGTCACAAAAGTATATCTTTATACATAAATATAATATTTGTATTTTACTTTTTTAAATATTGGGGTTGAAACATGGCAGTGTTGTTTTAATATTATTTCTATAAAATTATAGTACGTATTAATATTTAATAACTTTTATTTATTTTTTAATATATTTTACATTTTTATGTTATGGCTACCGAATTAGTTAATCATAATTAATCATATCCAGAATAAAAGTTTGTGTTTACATACTACAATGTTGTGTGTACTGTGTATATTTCTATATATGCTAGTATATTTTTTATGATTTTTGGCAGGCATTTTATATTTACATTTTTATTTTATATTTATATTTTAATACTTAAATTGTTTTTTGACATTTTAGCACTTTTAGCAATTTGACAATTTTTCTTTACAGAATATTTGCATTTATATTTAATTTATTTTTCTAAATTAATTTTAGTAGATCAAATTCAACATCTTACAGTTAGCTGCCAAAGCATAATTTCTCATTTTTATTTCCTCATCTAATATTTAGTTTTTTGTTTGTTTTTTTTCCATTTGGGCTTTTTGTCAGTTACCTACCCAAAATGTTTTCAGTAGTTTTAGATTCTACCTGATTGGTACAAGTATTTGGTTTTCTTGCCTGTACACTTCAGTCCATTTCATGATCAAACTAGATATTTGAATCCAATTACCTACCAACTTATTTAAACAGCTGGTGACAGTTGAGCCACCAATGAACGCTATAAAGTTTGCATTTCATCCACTTTGGAAGAACTAACTCAATTGAAACAGAAATGCGGTTACATTTGTGTGTGTGTGTGTAACAAGCTCATATATGAGCCGATGCCTGGATGTAGTCCCTGCATAGCGTAGTGAGCATGGCGTGGGCCTCGCTCCACCCGTCTTTATGTAAAGCCTGAGTGGGAGGGAAGCCTGATCCGCTCTTCTGTTCCAGAGTTAGAACGGTACTGCAGAAACGCAGTGATGACTTAGTCCAATGTGAACAAAACCACCCACTCTGACGATACAACGCCGAAAAACTTCCGTCATACTCTCCTTCAGCACTTTGACCCTTTATATTTGAAGATGCATTCATAACAAACCTTCCTCCCCATGTAGAAGCGTATTACGTAATAGCATCGTGCAAGGTGCAATTTGAATTTATGTGCACTGACTTCCTGCGGTGGTTTACCAGTTCCCTTGAACTACCAATAGATGGTGACACACTCCTGTCCTAACCTGGACCAGTTGAAGAACATGTTGCGGGGGAGGTGTTAGAGAGAGAAGACCAGATAAAAGTGTGCGTTTGAACGTGAACGAATCAGTCGGGCTGGCTCAGCAGGAGAGGGGCGGTAAAGCTCTCTGTGTGAGGAGCAGGTAGCTACACGTCTAGAACTCCTACACCTGTTTGACACTTCCTGGATTGCATGCACATGCCTGGATCAAGTGGAGAAAGTGAAACAAAAGAGAGAAAGAGTTGCATTAGGTGAGCTGTGAAGGAGGAGGAAGTCGACTGGCTGCACCTCATGGACGAGAAAAGCAGGGACGTTATCTGTCAAAGCCGTACCCGCACTTCGAGATCTACTTCCTGGTGCTGTGTCGTTTTGCAAGATTGCCTGACTAAGACGTACTGAAGTAAACTGCGTGTGGAGAGCGCTTCCACTTCTGAACCTCGGCTTCAAAAGTTTCCCTAATGGAGACTTTGATGGACTGGCTTCCTGTGACTTTTGTGTCTGATGTTTTGACGGGTGAAGTCAGGTTGCACATCTGAGATGGAGCAGTCGAATTGGCACCCTGAGGGCGAGGTGGAGGGGCTTTCCCGACCCCTGGAGGCTCTCCTGGACGGCGAAGAACCCGGAGGTCCAGATTCAGCCTCCTCGTCTTGTTCAGACCTGTCCATCACAACCCCTGCAGCTCAACCTTGTCCCAACAACACCAAGGGCTTCTCTGGACTGCGGATCTTTGGTAGAAGGTGGGTGAGATGTTTTAGCTCTAGTATGGAAACTTTAAGGTTGTGCAAAAGTAAAAGTATGTTTTTGAAACATCTTGTGTCTTTATTTGACTTGACTCCAAACATTCGTGCATGGAACAACATATCTAAAGTTAGAAATTTTTATATATTATATACCGTTTTATTAATTCATCAGTTTATTTATAGAGGATTTTACTTTTATTTTATATTATGGACTTTTTTGACCAACTGGTAAAGCCAAAAGTGTCTATTTTGTTAAATTTATGGGCTATTTTATTTCTTTTTTTTAACCTACACAAATAAGGCCAAATGAAATATATGCTTTTGAAACGTGTGGTGTCTCTTCTCTGTCGTTAAGTGAAACATTTGTGACTGAAACCACACGTCTAAAGTTTATTTGCAATTTAAACTTGCGTTTTGCTTGGACTAGACCTGTGGTGAAAGGCACCACCTGATGCCCTGGGGTCACGAAATCCATGACTCTCCTCCTTTCTAGGAAACACTTTGTGAAGCACTTTCCAAATCCTTCAATGTAACCGTTTCTGCTTAAAACTCCCATGATATTACCTCGGTTTATTTTAAAGACGTGAGCTTTCGAATTTCATCAGGCGTCTAAATTAATCCTACGATCTCCTGTGGTTCCCTGGAAATAGATGCCTTTAATGGATTAGAGAAGCAATTAATTACGCACTATAATTGTCCGACCTGTTGGGAGAACAGCGTATACCTGTGCTCCGCACTCCTGACCTCATGCACCTCGACTTGACGTAGATCTGTGTGATTTCATCTGGTTTTACCTTGTGTGTGTCTCATAATATGAGGATGTGAAATAGCAGAGAAAAACGGAAGTGCGTTTCTTTTTGTATCTTTTCATCTCATCTTTTCACATCTCACAATTCTAATATGGTTTGCATTTTTGCATTGTCGAGCATTGTCCTCTTAAAAATAAAGTTACAGTTTTTTATTATAGAACACTGAAAAAGCCTGTATTGACCTCCAAATAAAGACTTTTTCTTGGGCCTCATATTTAATATTTAATTTAATATTTAAATACTGGAAGAGCGTTTTCACTGTAAAGAAGCTTCTGTCCAGTTGAAATGTTACATTGATGTTAAAAGTTCTTTATGGATCCATCATTGCCAATATAGAATCTAGAATTTTTCAAAGCTGGACTGACTGAATTTTGACATCTCTAGTCAAATCAGTTCTTCACAAATCTTGACCTGCAAGGCCTGCTAGAATGTTTTTTGCAGATCTTGCTTTTCTGCTTTCTACTATATGAAAAACTTGATAGAGCAGTAAAGTATCCAATCAGATGCATCGCATTCCTCCAGCTGGAAACAGATCGTGTAAAAGTGTGAGTCTGGAATGTTTTACAGGTTTTACAGTTGGCTTTCTTTGCACTACAGACAATGGAAGTTCCCTCGCTCTATTTTCGAGCATGAAAAACCAGTTTTTCCAAGTGAGAGTTTAAGAAAAATTCATCTAGTCTGGTTCTGTGAGGGGTTCAGTCACTGATGCATGCAATTCAGTTTTTGAATTTTGTTGATAATAGTGCTTACAGCAACTAAAATTCTAACCTTAAAAGGAATTTATTGATTTTTTTTTGTTTTTTGTTCACAAAGTGAAAGTTCACTGTATGCACAAAAGCAGTATTATATGTAAAAAAAAAAGATTATTTTTATTTTTTAATATAATATATATATATTAGTGCTTTTGAACAATGATTAATCACACTTAATTGTATCTGAAATAAAAGTTTTTGTTAATATTTTTTAATATTGTGTACATTTCTTATTTATAAATATATAAAGACACACAAATGTGAGTGTTACTGTTTTTTTGTAAATATTTTTAACCAAATAAATGCACAAGAGGTATAGAGCTTCAATAAAATAATGAAATACTGATGATAGAAATCAGCCAAACATAGAAACTTCAATTTTCCCAAATAAATGACCATTTCTCCATCATCCAGCCCCTGGTCCTTCAAGATGTGTGTGTGTTTGTGTGTGTATTTGTACTCCACCTGTTCTCTGTGCTGATGAGGCACCTGTTCGCGGCTGTGTTGATGTGTGTAATCTGATAATGCCATACACGACTAGGACACCTGAGGCACACAGGTTGTGTATCACTGCAGTACAGAGAGTTCAGACCAGATTCCTCAGGGCCAGGAAGACCTGCGCATCCAAACAGCCGTTAAATGTGCCGATTGCATCAAAGAAATGCTTTTTTTTCAGGTCACGGGTAGACACAGGTTTCCTTGAACACTCTTACACCCTGTGGCCCTTCTCGCACGACTTCATTTGCATAGCTTCACTGTTCCGCCCCGTGGAGGAACAGGCCCATTTCTGTTGCTATCTTTAAAGTCTCATTCTATGCTGGAGCTAAGTATGGATCAGGGTCAGAGTCTCAGGGTGGGCTAATGGAGATCTCTAGGCTTATGTGGGTGAAAGTGAATGAGTGTATGTGGATGTTTTTTTTTTTCTGTGTAGTACCAGCATTGAATACAGTTAGTGTAAATGCCGGTTTACACCAACAATTGCTATAATACCAATTACAGTATATGAGTTTTCACACCAACTCAAAATAACTTTATCACAAGTGTGTGCTGCAACTGTGTCATCTGACTCATATACCTTTTAAAGACATTTGTGTGGTTTTTTTTTTTTATCATTCATCAGCTTAAAAAAAACATTTTGGAAGTGATTTCCAACAATCGTTCCTCAGGGTAAGTGTTGTTATAGCCTATTTGTGATAGGGATCCTGCTATTGTTTTACAGTTAAAACCTTTTTAAAAACTTCTAGGTGTGAACAGGCCCTGGGTCTGGTGGTGAAATGCGGGAAGGGCTTAACATGTGATTTATTGAATTTTACTTACAATTTCAGCTATCAACGATTGTGAAAGCGGCAATCAAGATAAAAACAATTATAGTGCCGCATTTCTCTGCTCTACAGCGGTACGCTTCTGGCATGCCATAAAAGCCCATAATTAATGTCCATATCAGTCCAATCATTTAAGTGACTATAGTAAAATGAAAGAGGGTTATTAAAAGCGTATTAGGCCGTGAAGGAGTACTTACACACTTCCTCAGTTGGCTTTATTCGTGCACACTCCAAGACTGAGAGAAAGTAAAACAATCAAAATATAGTTATATAAGGCTTTGGGTATGCGCCTAAATGGTAAAAATGCTGGGTTTGAAGTGTATTCGTGTAAATAGTATCGGCATACTGGATCCGTGCAGTGGGTCTTTAAGTCACAGTATGTTACTCTAAACAAAACAAAACAAAACCTTACATTAGATTAGGCTATTTAGGTTTCTGTAGGCCTACTTGTGTCCTATTGGTAGTAATTTGCATCTTTGTTTGCGGTTTACTTTGCAACATTTGAGGATTTTGTGGAATCAAAATTAAGAATTGTGAAATTTCAATGAGAATGAATTTGGGTTTCTGTAATTTTCCTCATAATTGAGCAGCTCTATGAATTCTGAGAATCTCTGGAATTTGAAACAGGCTCTAAAAATAACCACCGCAATGCTGCCATCCAAAAACATGTACAGTGCAGAAAGCACCCGGTAAATGTTGTCTTCCTGCTCACGATGCACACTCTTGCGAGATTGTGACTGTGACTGTGGTTTGGCCATTGTGGTGGAGCAAGTGCAATCTGATTTTGATTTTCGATTTTGGAGAACAACCATGGAGTGGAACTAGGGATGTGACAAAATCAGGGATTTTCGTGCATGTGATCATCGGTGGGATGCTGTGGATCTTGACATGTTTGCATTTACAAAATGTTGCGAAAGCAGATGACATTCTGTAAATATCGTGAGTCAATATTTGTGTGATCATTGTTTACATACAGCTGTTATCATACTTTCACTTACCACTTGCAGAATCCTTAAGATATAGACTAGTTTCTTATATAGGCTAATAAGAATAATAATTATTATTATTATTTATTGAGTGATGCATTACATAATTTATATATATAGGCCAAAAATACTGCTTTTGCAAAAAAAAAAAAAAAAAAGAAAAAACTACAAATGGTCAACACAATTTAAAGAAACAAAACATAACATTTGAACAAATTAATTTGTGTAAATTCAATTAATATTTGCGGTATTAAAAAAATATAGATCTAAACACCTTTAGTGGTTGCTCATTTGTTTAATCTCAGTGTTTCCTATCCAGCAGGTGGTGGCATTGCCATCCTTTTCCTCTTCGCGATGTTTATCCAGGGGAAAAATATAAGGAAGTTGGTTTGATGTAAACCGAAGAATCAGAGGCATTGAGAGAATGGGAATTAAGAAAGTAAATAACTCAATTCTGAATTTGTGTGCACCTAAAATTCTGTTTCTCTATTCTTATGACAAATATATCTAATACAACGATAATAGAGCCTAATTGTTAGCCTGATAACTGAAGGGTTTAAATCCTGCAAAAAAAAAATCAATTGATAGTCTTTTAATTGTTTTTGGGAGTGCTTACCAAGGCTGCATGTATTTGATCAGTAAAACAGTATTATTGTAAAATTGTACAATTTAATAACTGTTACCTCTTTTTATACTTTTAAAATGTAATTTATTCCTGTGATGCAAACTGAATTTTCAGCATCATTACTTCAGTCTTCAATGATCCTTCAGAAACGGTTATAATATTCTGATTTAGTGCCCAAGAAACATTTCTTATTGATTATGTTCTTGTATAATATTTTTGGTGCATTTTCAGGATTATCTAATAAATAGAAAAGATTTTCTAAAAACCTATACAATGCATTTAATAATAATAAATAATTTAATAATGCATTTTCTAAATGTGAATGTCTTTACTGTCTTTACTTTACATCTTTAAATGTCTTTACTTTTGACCAATTTAAATAATCCTTGATGACTAAAATATCTTTAAAAAAAAAAAATTTAAAAAAGGAAGTAGGACAATTTGTGGCCTAGAAAAAGTAGATAAAAGAATACAAGCTTGATGTGATTGTCTTTGATGTGATGAATTAAGATTATCATGTCAAACTAAGTCAAAGGTACAAACTGTCACTGGGACAGGGCCCTAAGGTATAAAAGCTAAAAAGTACATCTTTACCTCTAAATTGTCCATATTAATACCTTTTAAAGGAACATATTAGTACTTAAAGTGTACCCTTTCAAATGGGTGTCAGTTAATAAAATAATTATTACATGATTAATGTAAAGCTGGGGTGTGATTCTATATCCAGCGAAGTTCACAGTGACTAAAGAACAGCTAAGCAGGTTTGGTTGCCATGATATCCCACTCCATGGTAACAGCCAGCACATCTCTTTCCCCCATCACTTAAAAGACAGTAATTACTTCCACACGGAGTCTCCACCTCTGTCCACATCCGTCACGCACAGAAGTGCCCCCGAAGAACAAGGAGCACAATCAAGTGGCTCACATTAATACTCAGTATTTAAAGCTTGAACCCCCAGCGTAACCAAACTACGATGTTCGTTATACGTTACCAAATTGATATTCAAGCGCATTCACTCCTCACCCGCTGATCCATAATGCAAAAGCACAGGGACCTTGAAATGGAAATTAAACTCATTGTGCTTTTGGGGTGGAGTGGCATCGCCTTGTCGTCCTATTAGGGGATGTGAATAGACCGAAGGTGTCCTTATTAAAGCCATCATCTTTATGACTGTTAAATGAATGGTTAAAACCCCTACGTGCTGTTTAAACCTGATGCTGCTCTCGTGGCTCAAACTGCACAGATCATCTTCACAGCTGTGGGTGTTGCATGTCGCGGGTTGTTTTGCACCAGAATTAGTGCTATGTCCTCTTTTTCTTAAGCAATATGCATAACGGTCTGTTCAAAAGCAGAAGCGGCTTTACACAGTGTTTCTCTATGGAGATAATTATCATAAAACCATTAATTGTGTTCTTCTAAAGCACCTGTTGTCAGCCCCATACGCGCCAGAAACATGATCTAGGAAGTGCAGGCGCTTGGGCTCAAGTACGTCTCGCACAAACTCCCTGTGTTAAGCTGATAATTGGTCATTATTTTAAACCGGAGGCTTCGATGCACCCTGCATTCCCTCCTACTGTTACCTCCTGCCTAGTCGATGGCTCTTTCCTCTGTGATGTGTGCTGCTGCTTCCCAGTGAGCTGTGTTGTTTGTGGGTGGATGTGGGGCTTCTCTTCCTGTAGGCTTGAGTTGTGTGTAGTTAATCTGTGTGTGTGCGTGGGGGAAGGCTGTCTCACCTGTTCATCTCTTGGACTTTCTCTGTCAGTTCACTGTGAGGAGACGGCCAGGGAAGGAGTCGGGAGCTAAATTCTCAGGTCGTATTATATATGTTTCGTGTTGTTGTTGGTTATTGACTCATAACTAGATAAAAATGCAGAGTTAAGCTTTAGAACATAGTGTTTAAGGAGGTTTTGTATGTGTTTGCACTGTAGAGTATGGAGACATTTAGCAGTGAGCTTTGGACCAGTTGTTGTTCTTATATTAAAGTACCGTTATGAATATTTACCTTTTTACATGCAGAAAGCTTTGTGTAATGTAAATCTGTTTAAATGTAGCAGACATAAACGATATAAATGATATGTGTAGCTGAGTAGTTTAAATGTTTAATTATACTGAAAAAGTATTAAAATATAAACAAAACATATTTATTTATTAGACATTTTAGATTAATAAAACATGTATTTCTTATAAATACTACTGAAATATATAGTAATGTTGTTATTATTATTATTATTATTATATCATTACGTATATTGCAATATATTTACACACACACTGAGACATGCAAAAAAAAATTATATTTATATGTGTGTGTGTTTGTATATATACACACTGTATTTAATATATGTGATCATTGCATACATTTGCATACATTGTATACATTGCAATGTGCAAATATTAACAATTCTGAATATTGGTTAGAATTACTTAAAATTGTCTAATCTGTGCTTTTTAATTAAATCTGTTGCAGAGTAAACAAACAGAACCACTAATCTATAATCTACATGTAATCAGTGACAAACAATCATATGGTATGGTTTAAGTGCATATTTCGGTACTAAATGAACCTACTTCACTAATTACATACCATTGCTAGAGATGACGCTGACAGTAATTAGTCTCGGTTGAATGTCACTTCCTAGAGAACAAGAACAGTTGTTTTTCTACATACAAGTGTTTATTGCGGACAAAATATATTTTAGTGCAATTTGGAAGTGCCTTTTTTAGGTATTTTTTGTACTGTAATGCTTGGCCACATCTACTGTAAAACAATGCTTATATTGATACAAAATACTTAGTTATAGTATCATTCCTTACCCTCAGAGTTGTGTCTAGGTCATATCCGTCTCTAAATGAGATAGGCTAGTTACGTTGCTATAATTAGTACAAGCAGTCCCTAACTGAAGGGTCAGAAAGCCCTTATAATCTGCCCTAGACATCCCCGTGTGATGATCAGGACGTTCATGAGCTGAGCAGAGCTTCATTTCCTTGAGTGCCTTTCACGTCATTATGACATGATGTCATCACCTGTGGACTCACAATGGTCCTTTGAAGTCACCTGGCTTTGCTAATGTTAACACGATTTGGAAGGCAAATTGTCCTAGCATAAACCCTAGGAAAATCTGTGCAGGACAGGCGGAGTTAGGTTTACACATTTATAATAATGTAATAGCCAGTATGAACTCGAGTCTAGACGTCCCTTCTAAAAAGAGAAACATACTGTACATTAGGGGTTTTAACTTGGTAGACCAGATCTGCTAATCATGCTATCTCAGTTGTGAAGTCTGTTGTTGATGAGGACATATTGTGTTTTTTTAATATAATGATATAATATCATATTTGACCATTTCTGGAAGCACTGGCATGTGTTGGGTCAAGATAGGTTAACTCCATTTTAAGGATTAGGTGTAAATCTTGGTCAGTGGAGGTCAATGTAACAAGCTTTCAGTAGGTTTAGAAATTAGCGCTAAAATGGTTAATCTATTTTGACCGGCTACATTTTCAATCAACAGCCTCAGGGGGAACTTTAGAAAAAGAACTGTATTCTTCCAGTCACCATGGACACTTTTTTCCGCCGGCATTTTAAGAGGAAAGAAGCAGGAGAAGGTATTCATGACGGCCATGTACCTGAATCCTGTCGACACAGGAGGCCAAGCATTGCAGTGCCAGCCAGCCGTGCCCGTCGGCGCTCCAGCGTAGGTCTTCCTTCTACTGCATTGACCCAGCGACGCCGATCCAGTGTCCAACTTCAGGCTTTACCTCGAATCACTAGCAGCCAGCCGGTTCAGAAAAGCAGTGGTAGACGGCGCTCCAGCACCACTACCCCGAAGGCCAATCCTCGCTTTGCCGTACGCCGGAAGAAAGTGGGCAAGCTCCGCAATATAGACACACACCTCTTGGGTCCGTCCATGCTGCTGGCCAGCTTAATTCAGATGACGGAAGAGGAGGAAGAGGATGCGGAGAACCGAAGTCCATTACCCGGGCAAGTGGAACTCAAGGGAAGCAGCTTGAAGTTCAGGAGTCACACGGATGTGCTTCTCTCAGAAGGCGACAGCGACAGTGATAGCGAGCACTCCAGCGGCCAATCTGAGGAGAGTCATCACTCGGGGCTGCACAAGAAGTACCTAGAAGAGGCAGATTTGTCAGACTGTGAGATCAAAGAGTCCGCTGTCTTGTGCCAGCAGGAATGCCTTCCTCTGGCTGTGGTGGCAGAGCGTGTCCAGGCCCACACGCTGATACGAGTTCCCCGCTGCCTCCGGAGGAACTCATCACATTATGGCTTCACAGAGCCAGGTCCGCACATCCGCTACTGCCGCAGTAGCCAGAGGAGGCGTCGCCGACGGGTCTCCACCATTTCGAAAGCGGGTAGCCCCTGGCCAGGAAGAGGCCTGCCGCTTCCTAACCGAAGAAACTCTACCTGCTACAGGGGTCATGCTACTTTCAATCCTCTCCTGGGAGCTTATTACGATCCCAGGCTGGAATCTTGGAGTGGATTCTTGTCGTATGTAAAACCTTTCATTTGTTGTGTCTTCTTGTTATTATTTCTTGGTGTGCTCGTAAATTAGATGTAGAGTTTTATGAAATGCAAGAACAACAAGACAAAGGCGTCGTTAGAAAACAGACTTATTGCCTTCAAGTCAGTCAAATACTTGCATTTGTGTCTGAAGGTAACTTCCAGAACTAATCATAGACTTTATACGTAAACAAAACAAAACAAACTTTAGTGAAGAGTGTGTGATAGAATCAGACACACAAGATAGTGGCAACAAAAAAGTGGCACTATTCAGATTTGCATTCTTGCATTCCAACCTCAACACAGGTACAAAGCTGGGGCCATACCCCAGGATACAAAAGCTAAAAAGTACATTATATAATATTTACATCTAAACGGTACTTCACAAGTTCCCACTTCCTCATTATAACCAAATTATAGGCGTGTTTGGCGTACTGTCCAGGGAGCAGGCAGGGAGTTCAGCGGACCCCGAGACCTAGGGATTTAAACCCTGGTAGGCGAGGGGTGGGTGAAGCTCGATTTCCGGCCTGATCCCTGCATGACCTCCGGGAGGAAGTGAGATGGGCTAAGGTTGCTAGAAACCAGGTGTCCCTGACTAAGCAAGCCAAAAGGTGACGTTCGCATAGAAACAAAACTCAGCGTGGGAGAAAAAACCTTGGGGGAAACCTGGCTTAGTGGGGGCCGGTTCTCCTCTGGCCGGGAACCCGACACCTAGTCCCTAGTCAAGGAGGAGTAAGGGGTGGCGGAGGAAAGCAAAGAACGAAGATGCTATGGAATGGAAGTCGGCCATATTTAAGGGGAAGATTCTTAGCTCTGATAGGGTAATCGGATGATAGAATGATTGGAGGCAGCTGATCAATCATTTGCCCATGTTCCTCCCAAAATTTGTTAGTAAAACATCATATATTAGTACCTGTAAAAAACATATTAGTACCTAGTCCCTTGTGAAAGCTTACTGCCTCAGTGACTGTTTTTTAAAAAATTTTTTGTCTTGAGAGTATATGATTCCTGCGTAAGTAGCATTTTTTGCTTTCGGATGCAGCCAAAGAAACTAATTATGACCCAGGCCAAGGTTCCATAAATCTAGACCTTGAGGACCAAGTCCCTATAGGAGGTGTTTTTTTCAATGTCAAAGATACGTCCTTGGCAGGACTGGTCCTTCCAAGTCACTTCCTTCAGAGGCTAGGCGAGGCTCCTCTTAAGCATTCGGA
>JAUCMT010000059.1:4416721-4436497 GCA_032357475.1 Enteromius thamalakanensis
TCTATCTATCTATCTATCTATCTATCTATCTATCTATCTATCTATCTATCTATCTATCTATCTATCTATCTGTCCGTTGTCCATCTATACATCTATTTTTCTTTCTTTCTTTCTTTCTTTCTTTCTTTCTTTCTTTCTTTCTTTCTTTCGTTCTGTCTTTCTTTTTGTTCTGTCTGTCTGTCCGTCTGTCTAAATGGCATTCAAACCTAGAAGAAATCTGATTTCTTCTTTTTTCCTCGTATGGATGTAGTCAGCAGCCCATCACAGAGAAAGTGCAGATCCAGGTGAACCGTATCAGCATGTGTGATTATGAAGCTCTTCATTATGATAAAGAGCAGCTCAGGGAGGCCTGTGAGTATCTCTTCTCTTCGTCCTCTTTCTTTTTCACAGCTCTGAGAACCTACTCATGCACTCCCGGTAAAGCTTCTGCTTTTCAAATACCACTTAATTTAAACCGATCCTAACCTGTGTTTTCCTCTTTTCTTTCACCATCTCAGCGATTCCTATGGGGATAATTATAGTTCCCGGAAACAGTGATTTGGAGACGTGTCGGCTGCATATCGAGAAGCTACACGAGGTGCTTTTCAGCTTATTGAATCCTGTATATAAACGTGCCAAAAGACCGATTTGGCTACAACCCCCTTCCTCATTTGTAGAGGTTAAGGGGAGGATCTGAACTGTCAAAGTCTGGCTTGATGTCAACATGAAATCACAATTGACTATTTACCTTCTTAATGAGTGTTACTTGTCCGATTCATCTGTTAATGTTATCCCCCAAAAAAGTAATCATTCATCAAAATACAATAACTTGCTCCTCCTCTAAAAGAACTTTCCTTTTCAGTGACATCATCAAGCCCTTTTATTGTCAACTCTGCCCATTTGCCATAAAACACCCTAATAGACTTTTTGTTGTTGCTGTTGAAAATATTGTTTCAGTCATTTGTAAGTCAGACAACTGACATTTGATAAAAGACATTTTTTCATTTAATTTAGCTCAAAATCTGTTTCCTGTGGTGACGTTAACAAATCTTTGAAATACAAATGATGTATTTTACTTTTAAGAGTCCCTTTCCACTATAATTACCACTATTCATGCCAAACATGTTATATTGAGAATGTGACAGCCATTGCACATTGACTTCCTGTTCAATTTCAGTCAGAAAAACCCATTGTGACTAATTGAACTCACACAGTGAGGCCATTTTGGACAGGAGCCATTTTTCACTTGTATTTTTTCCTTTCCTCTCTTTAGGAGGGGGATGGTGTGAACACAGAGACACTGCACATGCCAAAACTTTCACCAAAATGGTGCTTCCTGGATTGTAAGTACAGCATTTCAAGTCAATAAAAAACAGCACAGAATTGATCTAAACTTTGACTCATTTTTGTGATCCATTGTTTTTGACATTTCCAAAACTCTCAAGTGTGATCTTTGCAAACCCCATAATCCGATTTTTCTGTTCTTGGATTGTTTATAGCAACTACAGCAGACCGTTTCTACAGAATAGACCGTGGTCAGGTACCGATGAAAGGAAACTTTGACGTTTTACATCTGTGTTGCATGTCACACTGTGCCGATTTCATTACATTGCATTATCTCTGCAGGAGCATCTAAACTATGTGACGGAGATCTCTCAGGATGAGCTTTTCATCTTGGACCCGGAGATGGTCACCAAGGAGACGGTGGGCACATCGCCCGGAATGCCAGGGGCGATGGAAACAGTTGGGGGATGTTCCAACAGCACAGACCAGTTTGCTTTTCCTGCCTGCTCTGCTGGGCCTTCTCCACTGTGCAGGTAAATCGAAACGAGACAAAATGTGTGGTTAAACTGTATCAACTCATGTTGTTAGGTCTGCAAACAGCTTCTGCACAGCCTCAAGGTGCAATTTTAATGTCGCTTTTTACTCTGGCAGATGATTTTAACACAGTCGGCTAGCAGAGTACGTGCGTAGGCAGGTTTAGTTTCGCCTGTGGGCATGAAATTTCTGAGTATATCCTTGGAAAAACTGCAAAAGTGCCCTCATTAAGGAACTAAAAAAATGTCCATATTATACTTTTTTTTGTTAATCTTGTTAATTTCGCCAAAACAGATGTAGGTTCAGCATGAATTCATAATAGTTAGAATGCACTTTATTATGCACAACTGATGTGAATGCACTTACAAAAAAGTACCAGTATCATCGTAATATTATGATTGTGTTTTAAGACTGTAATATGGAAAAAGCAGGGTGTATGAATATGTTAATTTCCCAGTACCATGATATTACCATCTCATGCCAGTACTGTAGTCCTATCGCAGTGCTTTTTGGTAAGTGTGAAAAAAAGATATATAGCAATAAATAAACAGTGTTTTAAAAGTTTTGGTTTACATGTGTGTGTGCTGTGTATATTTATGTATATATAAATACACACACATACAGTATACATTTAAAAATATTTACATATAAATGTATGCATTTATATTATTTTATTTTGTTATCTAAAAATATATTGAATATATAAAAATCACATATTTTTCATAAAGACATGCATGTGTTTATATTTATATATACAAATAATAACTATACACAGTGTACGCACATACTGTATATTATGGAAACATAAACTTTATATTTATATTATATTTTTTAATATACATATATAATACTTATAAGAAATCTAGGTTAATATACAAGAAACTATTATAATTAAAAATGTATAATACAAATAATTGTTATAATTAGTATCTTAAACTATTTAAATATCAAAATATAATATATTAAAATCTAATTTATATTATGTATTTTTAAAAAATGTTAAAACACTAGACTATTATTGAATCATTTATTGTTATTATTAAAAAATGAATTATATCTATATCTATCTATATATATTTATATATGCATTGCATTGCATGCATTTATTTTATATTATTATATTTATTTTATACAATGTGTTTTATATGTTCAATATTACTGTAATATTACATTATAAATACATATATCTTTATACCTATTATTATAGAAATATACAAACAAATACTGTATTAGTAAAACAATTGAAGTAAAAAAATTAACTGATATGAATTTTAGAATAAACTAAACTGAATGTGTTCCATCCCCTTTTAAAGTCTTCTTCTCTAGTCTATTCCCTCAGGGGAAGTCTTTTAGTCTGTGTATTTGCGAGCACATCTGATGGCGAGAAAGAGAGAGTGAGAGACAGCGACGTTTTAGTGCCAAAGTCTCCTGTGAGCGAGCACAAATCTGTGTGTTACTCAAATGCGTGTCCATCCAGGACAGGACAGTCCCTCATAAAGGCCCCTGCTATTAAAAACTCATTTATCTGTGTTTACATTCCCCCTCCCCCTGCCTGACGCACAGCAGATCGCTGAAAAAACACATCCCATCTGTCAGACCTCATTGTAGCGCTTGTTCTACTACAGTAAATTATACACATCTCACAAACAATGAGTTTCCCGCCCCCCACAGCATGTAAACACATCATCCTCTCTGTTGTCTGTTCATCCCATCATGCTCTCGCAGGGTTCACCAGACTCATGCTGAAGGCCAAACGGAAAGCACTAACACGGATAGCGACACACGTGTACAAAATAGCGATCCAGAGACTCCCACAAAGCCAGGCTTGTGCAGGTACATATTAAACTAAGCGCTTTGTGGTCGAATTCAGACCTTCATGTCCAAAGCTTTGATTGTTTCCATGACAACATGATTATGCCTTTTTATAGCAAACATCATTACTAAGCTAACAAAGTTATCCATCCCATGATTCCATGTACTTAATTGAAGCTCTGCAATGGCCATCTCCAACAAAAGTATACTACAATGGCACAATAATACTATGGTACTTTAAAATATACCATTGCACAGTGTTAGTGAGGAGGGCAGAAGACCCATTTTTAAATTAATATCTTACATAAGCTTGTCTTTGCCCAATGTCTTTCATTTTGAAGGAGGGGAGCAAAAATTATGAATTTGAGTCGTTCAAACACACTTGATGAGGACTCAGTGAATGTGCCAAGGTACATATAATATTTAATAATCATCGCTGGTAAGACACACAGATGTAGTTGGCTTTTATTATGAATTGTGGTATTAATATTCCATTTGAATTTCACAGGTTAGATTCGGGCTGGAATGACAGTGATCAAGGTACACACATTTTCTGCATGTATGTGTGTGTATATATATATATATACAGTACACACATACACATATATATATTGTAACATTTATTTAAAACAATTAACTATTATACGATTTTATTTTAATTATAATACAACTTAATACCAATATTTATAATAGTTTGTTTTATTAATAATATTTTATAAATAGATT
Organism: Enteromius thamalakanensis; assembly: GCA_032357475.1. Classification (NCBI taxonomy): domain Eukaryota; kingdom Metazoa; phylum Chordata; class Actinopteri; order Cypriniformes; family Cyprinidae; genus Enteromius; species Enteromius thamalakanensis. The sequence continues at coordinate 4,421,057 of JAUCMT010000059.1, forward strand.
AATACGTTATGTACATTATGTAATAATACTCTGAAAGAAATGGAAAATTATGAACACTTTTATTGTACTAAATTGGTATTTCGTAATATAGTTTAAAGTTGCATTATAATAATTAAACATTTCATAATAGTTTATTGTATTTAATATTTATAATAAATAATATTTCTAAATTATTTAAAATTATATAAAATTTATGTATTAATTACGATAAAATTATATATTATTATTATTATTATAAAATCTCACAACTTTAAATTATATTTGGCAAAATACCAGTATTGTTCTAATTTAAAAATCAATTTTAATATATTTTTTAAATCAATTTTTTAGCAAAGTTTTCTCAGAGTATAATTAGATATTCTAAGCAATTGTATTGTAATTTATTAATAAATGTATTTATTTATTTAAAAATATTAAATAACTAATATAAATATATAATTATCTTTAGTATTAGTATTTTATACGTTTTATTTTTTAAAATATATGATCGCAAATTGATGCATTTTCTATAATTTCTAATGCAATTTGATGCAATAAAAGCCCTCATATTTTTTGATGTCTTTCAGAATCGGTCAGTTTGATCTTTGATGCAGTGAAGTCTGGCAACCTCGAAAAGGTATTCATAAAATAAAAACCTATTCCAGCAATATCATACATAAGCACTCTGTATTACCAGACCTCATGGACCTCTTCTCTGGTCGTTCATGTTCTCAGCTGGTTCAAATGCATGAAGGCGGAGCCAACCTGTTGGTCCAGGACCGTCATGGCTGCACCCTCCTCCATCATGCAGTTGGTTTCGGCAGTAAAGAGATTGTGAAGTACATCATTGATAATTGTGAGTCGGGTGAGCTTCATTTTTGGATTTTTTTACATTTGACTTGCATCTCACTAATGATCCTTCACTGTTTTTGGTGAACAGCTCCTGCATGCATCCTGGATGTAACAGAGAAATCAACGTAAGTACTGCTGGAGCCACTATGGCATCTTTTATTCCATTTAATCTGCGGTGAAAGGGATAAAGGAGCTAGTTTTGACGGACATTAATGGTTAGGAGCTGTTTCTCTGTGTTATTTATTCAGAGGGGAGACGGCCCTGCATAAGGCAGCTGCATTGTGCCAGAGAACAATCTGTCATTACCTTGTGGAGGCCGGAGCATCCCTCATGAAGACAGATTTACGGGTGAGAACATTCACATGGACCTTATTTCTTAACATTTCCATGCAGGATATTAAAACACTTGAAAGTAGTCATATGTTGTTTTTTAGCTAACGTCATTGCCTAAAATTGTATCGCTACTAAACAGTATCCACAACAAGTCCCTCAAAACCCACAAGAACACTGGCCAAACTAATAAATTGTAATCAATATGAAAATATGACAGCTCACTTTAGAGAGATGCACAGACTCGTAATTCACATCTCTCTCTCACGCACACACATTCATAACTTATCTATTATCAACAGTTCAAGCTAGCCTTTGGAACTAACAACGGAGGTGTGGCAAACGTAGTAAAAGCCGAATAATTGACTCCGGGCTAAGTATAGTTCTAGTTAAATATATGATAATTATTTTTCTAATAATTCAACAGTTTTTGACATGTCGCGAAGCCCTTGATTAATACCAATAAACTACTGAACGCCAGTGGGCGGGGCTTATGGTGCACGATTCGCCAATGTGCTACTCTGGAGGCGGTCACATGCAAATCATTTTGACAATGTGACGTCACCAATTCTGAAATATTAAAATAAGCATTTTTTAAAAACTTCTTTAAACATCTATTATTATTTTAATAATAAATGACTATTGCGTGCGTTCAAGATATTTATTTGTATTTTTAGCACCGAGTTGCATTTAAATGAATTAAAAATGATTTGAGAAACAAATGTCGTTCCAGTATTATAGATTTTATTTAATCATTGTAGCAAGCATCAGTTTAACTTGAAATCTTATTAATTCGAAAATATCTTTCTGTCATTCCGCAGGGTGAAACTCCGAAGATGTTTGCAGAAAGAGCTCGAGACATGGAGTTGGCTGCATACCTAGAAAACCGACAGCACCACCAGATGATCCAGAGGGAGGACCATGAGACGGCTGTGTGACCGGCCTCCGGAACCATCCTTTCCGTCCGCCACCAAACCACAGAGTCTTATCTTTCCTCTCCCATGGCCGGTTTATCCGGTGCGGGCAGCATGTGTGCGGAAGATAGCTTGTTGCTCTCTATATTGATTGTAGTGCCAAAAAGACAGTGTTTGTGTCATGAATGCATGAGTTTGCTATGTCACGTCCTGATTTTAGGGCTGCGCAAAACCGCACCGCTCTGCTCCTTAGGACTCAATGTGCAAAATTCAGGGCTGAAATACCATGTATGAAAGTGGCTTTTCCGAAACTACTATAAAGAAAACCAGACTAACCTCATGAGAGATTTTACGGGAGAGGTTTTTGCTGCTTCTGATTACATAATATTGACGTTTGAATTTCTGAATGCATATCTAAAATCTTATTTGACCGTAGTCCACTGGAAACTTCCTTTAGCTTGGCTTTCACTTCACGTGTTCGTTCTGATTCCAGATAGACGTTGTTTTCATAGCCTCCCGCGTTTAAGAATGCTTCCTCAGCTGTTGCTTACGGCCAGTTTCTCTCTTTGTGGTAAATGCTTGAACATTCCATTAATTACTACCTTAGCATTAAATCAGTTTCTCTATTCACAATATATTATAAACTGTAATCACTTCTTTATCAATAGATTTGCCTTTGGTTATTTTACGGCCATAAATGCTGGCCTAATTGAATGAAGGAATGGGATCGTATCTCTTAGCATAGATCGCTTGCACTTTTAAAACGAACATTTTATCGCACCGGTGTGATTTTAGGTTCCTTCCAGGAAGTCATGCACCAACTTGTCGGCCAAATTGAGCATGTTAAGTACACGGTAAATTCTTCTGGTAGAGTTTTTAGCTGATAAATCACATTTTCAGTGACGAATGGCTGCCCATATATTTACATATATTTATATCATCGTCTGCGGTTTAGCTTCTTGTGTATTCAACCAGGTCACTTTATGTATGCGTACAATTGACTAAATGCTTGAATAATAAAAGAGACAGGAAAGCTGGTCTTTTTACAAAGCAGCCATTTGACAACGCCGTGTTGTCAGCATTGCCATAGTGTGTTTGTGGTGAGATGTCTTTATGATAGAATATGTATTTTGTCAGTGCTTTGTATGAGTTGCTATGCAATTCCAAATAGATGATACGTGTATATAATCCATCAAACATTTTAAAAATGTGTGAACAATCTGTTCGGATATAAAGGTCTTTCATTTGTATGTGATATGAACTTAGATAATGCTTTATTTATAAGAGTAGATAAGAATTTTGTTAGAGGAGAAGTCATATATTTGTTCTTGGGGTTGGATTGTTACTGTCTGCTTGGGGAAAAAAGAATTAAAGACTTTAAAAACAGGTTTTTGTTGTGTAGCATGGTTTAATTGACTGAGATTATTGATATGTTAATGCATATGTCATTCCTCTCTCGTTCTCTTATTGCACAGCCCTGGTGTTTTTTCAGGGCTGGGATCGCCGGGTGGTAAACTGTGTATACTGTTGAACTCTGCCTCTCTCTAGGAGGTCTTTATGTCTGAATGAGTTACCGGCAGTGATGGATGTGTTGACATTTGTGACTCATTTATCATTTCGGAGATAAGCTTATTGTTTTCTCTCTCCTGCACTAGCTCCATTTCTGGAGTGTATAGGGAAGGGACGTAAATGTATTTTTAAATTACTTTAACCTCAGTTCAAACTCAGGTTATTTTAAATTTGGAAGGTAGTATGTTAGGTCAAAGAAACATTTCACGCAAACTCATCTGAGCAGAGAATCATCTGTGAAATTGTATTATGTAATAAGCAGATAAATTGGATTATTTATATAGAATATTTCAGACACAATGGCAATTCAAAGCACCTAAATAAAATGTAGGAAGAGAAACAATAGGAAATTCAAAATGTTTTTAGATATTCAAAGAGATGGGGTCAAAAATTAAGTAACAAAATATTCAGCTAACTAAATAAAATAGATTATGTATACAACAGAAAAATAAGGATTATATTAGAGTGCATGGTAAATATTTAGAACACCAAGTAATGTATAAATAAAAGGGAAGAAATCATTAAACAAGATAAATGTATTTTCCTCATCTTGCTTCATAATGTTTTATATTTATTTGTTTCATGCATCTATAATTGATTTAGAATAAATACATTGTTTATTTATTGACCGATATACATATAAAACGTGTAAAAAATAAATTAAATAAATCTGAAAAAATTAAATTTAGCAGATGCTTTTATCCAGAGCGACTTGGACAACTTTTAAAAATGACTGAAAAAGAAAAATGTCTTTGCATAATCCTAATTTTGCATTATTATTATCAGTTGGTTCATTTATTTGTTTCATGTATATATAACTGCAATAATTTTATTTAATAATTGCTCAAATAAGTACAAAATAATTAGCAAAAAAAACCACAATTATTTGTGTATAAACAGGTGGCAAAAATAAGAAATGTATATAAAAGTAAATAAATTAAATGGAATGTATCAATTAAATAAGAGAAATATCTGTCCATAATAATCATTTTGATTATTTATCAATTTTATGTATCTGCGATTGCAAAAATGTCTTTACATTAGATGTTATTTTATTTTTACCAGCAAGCATCTGTATAAATATACTTTGCAACAGAAAAAAAATAATAGATAGATATATAGGTAGATAGATAGATAGATGACGTGGAGAGAGAGAGAAAGAGAGAGAGAGAGTGGGGGTGAGTGTAAGTGCACAGCTATGCGACCAGCTCAAACTAGTTCGGAGAAACACAAAGAGCAGCAGAGATCATAGAGAGAGCTGAACACTGACACACGCTCACAGCACAGCATCATATTCACAGCAATAAGGCAAGTACATCATCATCATAACCCAACAGCTCCTATTATTATAATGCAGTCGATGCGTTTCACGACGCTGCGCGTTTGAATAATAGCCTTCTAGTGGTTGATAAATAATGCAAATATCTGCGATTAACCGGATTTATCAGATTTATTTGGATATGCTTATATTATACTTTTTTTTATATGCGTTTTAGTTCGATAACAGAATGCGTTTATATTCCTAATAATGTTCGGGCGTGTTTATGATGAGATCTATGACATGATATATGAAAGGAGGCGTGTGGGCGCACCGTGTCAGGATAACAAACGCGCTGCACGTCAATACGCGTTTAACGCTCGATTTTTAGACTTTAAAATCTTGCGTTTAAATATTAGAGTATTTCAAATAGCCTAACAGTTTAAATAACAGCGCTTTAGCTATCGTTAATGAAATTAAACGGCGACTCTATAGCGAAGTTGTTTATTATAGCTGAATAATGGCGGATGTCGCTTTAAATAGTTGCATTCATGCTGTAAAAGAGTCGTGAAGTTTGTGTTTTGGTGTGCAAGGGCGTATTAACGCTGTCAGGGAAATGATGCTCTGTTAAGTGCCAAAGAGGGACCAGCTGCCAGCAACTGCTGACCCACTTCTCCAAATCAGAAACATCAGGCCTTGCCATTCAATTCCAACGGAACGCCAAGCTCCAGATGCCAGGGAGCCTGCGCTTTGGGGTGTCATGTGGTCGACGGTGAACTTTGTGCTCCTTGAGGAAGTTTTCAAAATGTCCAGTTCTGCATTTATCAAAGGCAGCATCCCATATCCCCTCTTGGATCAACAGAGCGGGTTTTGTCCTCCAATGCAAATAGGCCTACATTCAAAGGAGTCGAGCGGAGGCCCTCCCCTCCTCCTCAAGACACAGCATGGGATCTGTGTTCGGGTCCTTTCAGAGAGGGAAGCAAAACGGGCAAGATCCTGCTTTGTTCGGAGCCAGTGAATCAGGCTCCTCTAAGGCCCAGCTGAAGGTCTTTGAGTACTTGGCCTCTCTCCCCGCGGAGGCTGAGGAGAGGAGGGGAGGCGGGGGACCCCTGCCGACCGCTGTTTCTCCTCGCACAAAAAGTCCGACCCCGAGGAGCCCTTCACATTTATGAGTGACTGAAGAATGGAGCCGTGCCGCGGGCTGCGCCGTGAAAGGAGCCTGGTTTAATGGAGGCAGGAAAAGAATGAAAAGGAGAAGTGCTGTGTGCTTTTTCTATTCCGAGAAAGAGGAAAATATAGAGGCTCTTTTATGGAGTCACACAGCAAGCAGCTAGGATGGCATGTACACAGTGTCTCAGACGGCACAGAGATAACATTCATATCTGATGTATTATTACCTGATTTTGGGGTTTCTGAGTGGACCTTTTAAACTAATTCCAGAAAGTCAGACTAATTTCCCTTAAACGGTTTGAAAATATGAATTCAGCAAATCAAAGCAACCTAGAACACAACAAAGCAACTAAATATAGATAAATACATCTATAGATATATATACGTTTTTGAGTGGCATAAATGCAAGCTAATGACCCGGTTTCATAGACAGGGCTTAGACTATATCAGTATTAGCCCATACTTAAATTGGGACATTGAAGTAATTTTAATAAACATGTCTTAGAAAAAATCATTACTTGTGTGCATCTTAAGACAAAACAAAGGCACTGAAATGTTTTAAGGTCAGATTGAAACAGCTCAGATTTACATTTAGTCTAGCAGTAGGCTTAAGCCTTGTCTGTGAAACTGGGGGAATATGTATTTATGTTGGAGTATGTATATGAAATATTCCATGCATAGAGCATATAACGTAGAGCAAAAACACAAACAGATGTGATGCTGGTGGTTTGATAAACACTGCTTGGATGTTGTGCACTGCGGTGCTGCTATTGAATTGCTATCTTTTTTAAATTGTGGTTGGCTAACTGAATTAAAGTTGAAATAAATTAGAAAGTTAAAAAAACAAACAAAGCTATATTAAAATAATAAACATATATAAATAAAATCAAGTTAAAAACTAACAAAAATGACAAAAGCACTAATTCTAAATACTAATTAATAGTACATTAAAAAATATTAAAATTATGTATATTTAGATTTGCTTGCGTATTTACATTATTTAACTGAAATTAATATCAGCTTTACTTTTTTTCCCCCCCAGAATGCGGAGTTTATTCTCTATAGCACTTGTGCTGCTGGTGGTGTTGATGATCACCGCAGAAGCTAGCATGAAGAAAAAAGGTTCTTATTTTTTTAACAAAATGACTTCAAACGATGCAATGCACATTTTTTTTGTGTGATATCATTAATCATCATTCTCTATTTTGGGACAGAAAAGGGCAAAGAGCCCAAAGCAGATGCTGAGTGCAGTGAATGGCAGTATGGGAAATGCGTGCCCAACAGCGGTGACTGTGGCGCCGGCATTCGGGAGGCGACCTGCAACGAACAGACAAAGAAAACCAAGTGCAAAGTCCCATGCAACTGGAAGAAAGACTTTGGCGGTAAGGAGATTTACTGTATATGAATACACTGCATGCATGCTTGGATGTGAATCAAATAAAAATGCATTTAGACAGGCTATTCAGTCGAGTTTGTTCTTGTTGGGGTTTTTTTTTTAGCTGACTGCAAGTACAAGTTTGGGCGTTGGGCCGAATGTGACACTACTACAGGAACCAGAAGCAGGTCTGGGACATTGAAGAAGGCACTGTTCAACGCTGAATGCCAGACCACCATTAAAGTGTCCAAACCTTGCACCCCAAAGACCCCCAAACCCAAGGGAGGCGAGAAGAAGAAAGGGAAAGGGAAGGAAAACTAACTTGGAAGACCACCCCAACAACCCCACTCCCCACTCAGTGGTGCATTCCTATGTGACACTCCCAAATCCTCCAAAACGTGAATGCTGAGAGGAAAAAAAAAAAACAACAAAAAAAACTGTAGCCCTACCTATTGTTTTTATTTCCACTTTCTTTGTTTTGTAATTAGTAAATGTATGTGTCTATGATGTTGTAATTTGATCTCTGTAGCAGATTTTTAATTGTAATTGACATTGCATGTATAAAACAGGCCGCAGCAAATCTGTCGTCTAACAAATTGTCTGTACTAAAGAGAAAAATTGGTGAGAGCCTAATTATGCCCCTAAATTAAAGTATTTGTAAATTACAGCAAACCGAATGAAGACCATTTCTGTACGTTATAATACGTAAGCTGAATCCTTAAACGAACGTCGCTCCTGGAAGTAACGGCCTATATAAAGTATCTATGTTTATAAATGTTTATGTTTTTAGATTTGATGGATGTACAATCAAATTTACACCACTAACTGATTACTTCTACAGGTTGTGAATAAATGAAAGTGTATTTTCAATAATACTTTCTGATGCTTTTTTAAAAACAAAGTTTACACATTTATTGTTCAAGACTTGTAAAAATGACTTTAATGACGCCAATATAGTAGTACATTTGATGTTTTAGAAACGTTATAAACAACATAAGTGGCATGTTTTCACAATTGCATAGAACACATTGCAATTTCCATAAGAACGTAATTACGATTTACTCAAGTTTGTTTGGTTTTTCCCACAGTCTTAAACTGTAACAATAACAAAAAAACTTCGAAACAAAAACGCAATTACAGCAACATGATAAACAATAAATAATAACTCAACAAACATGTTTATTTTTTACTTCCCACTTTAGTAAGCAACTAATCACACTCACAAAAAAAATAAAAACCAATGTAATGACTTTGGGATACATTTTAAGCGTGCAATCGGAGCAGCTAAGTACTTTAATTACACTTTTGGCTCTGATAAATATGCTAACAAAAAAAACAATCCCATGCTGTAAGAATTCGAAAACAAATACGTTACGTCAAATTGGACACGTTATGCGCACATTATCAAAAACATGATAAACACTAATACCTCAACCAACTCCACTTTTTTACTTTTGGCTCTAGTAAAACAGCTTCACAGTCACAAATCATCTGAGCGAATCTTCATTAATGACTCCTGGCCAACCAATAAGAGCCTGAAGACTCATTTTACTGTCAAATTTCTAAACTTGCACATCAACAGTTGTTTAAAGGTCCTTTTGAAGGTGTCGTTACAGAGTGCGTAGCACACTGGATTTACCGTGCTGTTGACGTAGCACATAAAGTAACCCACCATCCACAGAATTTCCGGGACACACCAACGGCAGAAGGTACCAATCAGGACCATAACGCTATAAGGCGTCCAAGTAACAATGAAGGCCAGAAGAACCGCGAGAATGGTCTTTGTCACCTTCCTCTCTCTCAGAGCCTTTCGTCTGGCATTCTTGGAGACAACTTTGGACGCTTGACCTTCAACCTGAATGGTAGTATGGTTTTGAAAGCAGTGAGGTTGCGCTGTCCTGCTAGTTTCCACACACTCCGTCAAAGTTCTTGGTCTTGAGGTTTCTGCTTCCAGCCCTCGTTCTTCCATGGAAGCATCCGGACTTGAATCCAAGGATTCATCAGTCTTGCTGAACTCTACAGAAAAGAGTCGTTTCAATTTAACAAGCTTTGAATCTTGTTTGTATGAGCATGAGTTATCCGGTTTAATGTTATTCACTAGGTCAGGGTTGGCGGTTGTCGTTCCTCCACTCGTCTTCGACCGATCAAGCAGGTTTGCGGATTCAGGCTTCAACTTATGAACCCGTCTCTGACTGGCCAGGGATATTTTCGTGTACAGTATCATCATTATAACAACGGGAATGTAGAACGCTGGGATAGTGGTTGCCAGGGTTACAGCAGGGTTTGCGAGGAGGAGGATGTAACATTGTTCTTCTGGGACCTTGCTCCTGTCCCTCCCAGCCTGCCAAAGCAGGATAGCTGGAGCCCAGAGAAGAAGAGACTGTAACCAAGCAGCAGCAATCATCACCCCAGCACACCTTGCGGTACGCTTGGTAGGGTAACTCAGAGGCCGGGTCACGCAGAAATAACGGTCAAAACAGATCAGTAGGAGGTTCATCACAGAGGCGTTACTCACCACGTAATCCACAACCAACCACAAATCGCACATCAGTGGTCCCAAAGGCCAATATCCCTTTACGGCATACACAATGTAGAGATTCATGGAGAAAACACCAACGATAAGGTCCGAACAAGCAAGACTAAAAAGGAAGTAGTTGTTGATGGTTCGGAGATTGCGGTTGACTTTGATTGAAAGCAGAACCAAGACGTTGCCCAGGACTGTTAGCAGGCTGATGCAGCTAGTGATAAGAATGATGACGACAAACCCTACAGTCCCTAATGCACGGCGTGGTCTTCCCGATACTAAGTATGGCTCCTCGGGCAAGGGACTGTGCATGCTACTGTTGAGCATGATGGAGGAACTTGTGGAGGAGCCTGAGTCAAGAAAACGGAAATTCATCATAAATGAAAAGATGTTTAACTTGCCATATGAGCAAACAACTAGTAATTGTACTCTTTAGACAGTATATAGTATACTTTAAACTCTAAAATACACAATTGTAATTGGTTGCACATGAAATTGAAAATATAAAATCAGACAAATAAATTATGATCCAATCAGCAAACTTACCGTTAAAAACAAACCACTCTAAGTCCCTTGAGAAAAGAACAGATCCAGTCTCCATGATCTCCATGCTCCGTCTGTATGAGAGAATGACTGGGAGGACTTTTAATTTCTCAAACAGTAACACCCATCCTCACCTTCCAACTACATATCCAGGAACAAGTCATCCAACCTCTTTAGGCGGTATTAATACACTAAATTTACTGGAAGATCATTGAAGTAGTGTGGAACGATCGTATTACTGCTGAATTCCTCCTAGTTTTGTGCTGCCTTTTTAAAGCATGTATGGTTAATTCAGTTCCTGTCATCTAAAGAGGAAGGCAGCAGTTACATAAGGGATGGAATCTAATTACCTGACCTGTAATGAAGCTCCACAGCGGTTTCACATCTTTTTAATTTTATTATGATTCTATTATAATATTTTAAGTATCACACATTACAACTTGAGTAAATGTTATGAAAACAATGCAATATGAGAGATAACTAAAGGAAAATTAATTATACATAAAACAGATTTTTTTTAAAAATAAGCAAATTGTCCTCCTTTTATGACAGATGTTTGCTAGTATATTTTTTTTATAAAAAAAAATTTTTTTTAGGTGAATTTGGAACAAAATGTGCTTAAAGGTGCTCTATGCGATCTTGCAAAACACTATGGGTGCAGGACCTACACCAAACAAAAACAAACTACTTTTGTTTAGTTTGGCCAACCAATCGGCAAGAAGAGGTGGGGTTTAATGCTCGCAAACAAACTTCGGCCAACCAATCGGCAAGAAGAGGTGGGGTTTAACGCTCGCAAACAAACTTCGGCCAACCAATCGGCAAGAAGAGGTGGGGTTTAACGCTCGCAAACAAACTTCGGCCAAACAACCGGCAAGAAGAGACAGCAAGACGATCGAGGGGTTATGCATACGGTTTGAGATGAAAATAAAAATTTAGCTAAAATTGCATAGAGCACCTTTAACCTATGAAAATTGACAAATTTAAAAAAATAAAAATAAAATATGCTAAATAATAATAAAAATACAACTTTCATGACAGCGAACACTTACTAGTATTTTTTTATTTTGTTCAAGTCCAATGGTTTTTAACTTTTTTGTTTTATAATAATAATTCCCTTTATTGTTAGGTTTTATTTTTACGGCATATATTTAAAGGAATACATTACTTCAAAGCTGTCTTTTTTAAAACTGATATTATACAAAAATATGTCACGGATAGTTTCGTGAAATGCATTGTATAGTAAAACATAAAAATAATATCAAAAACAAAATAATTAATTTCCATATTCCCATTTTATTAAAACTCTCATAATCGCCATTACCACAGGATCTTTGGTGTCCCACAAAATTCTTTTACAACACCTAATCCTCATTTGCACTAAATAAAGAACCAACTACACATTTATGGTAAGCCATAACAACATGTCCCTCTTGTCTAAGGTACCGATCCAGCAGTGAGAGCATATACATAACCACACATCCAACAAGAACACAATTACAGTTTTTAAAATGTCACACTTTTGCCGTCAGCTATTCTCGACAGAGCAAATGAATTGTCGGGAGGCCTAAAAGTCTAAAACAAGCCCTGCATGAAACAACTTCATAAAAATAAGCTGTGCATGTGGTCAGAAATTAGTAAGGAGAAAAAAACCCCAAAAAAATTAAAATAACTAAACAAACAGGAAAAGGTGTGTCCTTGATGGAGTACAACATTAAAAAGGTCCTTCTTTCTTATCATAGTAGCATTCTTAAAAATCAGTATTGCATTGCATTCACACAAAGGGTAAAATAAATAATTGAAATGACAGTCAACACAACCAGACTTCAGATTTACCAATATTTCTACCAATAACTAAAACACTCAACAGTCAAAAGGCCTATGAAGAAGCTATTCTGGTTTTGTCGCACATCAGAACGGCTTTTGTGGTTCAGTAAGGAAAAGATTCTCCAAGGCACTGAACTCATGGAAAAACACCAAAAGGTATGTGGTTTCCCAGAGGTTCCTCAGCTGCCAATGTTTGCGATGAGACCACAATCCAATAGAACCTTACATCCAAGAACGTTCAAAACACAAACCATTCCTACTGGAGACTTCTTTTTTTTTTTAACTACAAAAAAAGCTACTAATCCAAGCCAAGCAGCTGAAAGAACTAAATCTTGTACACAAAAGCAGAGGGAGATATTTTGAGAAACGCTTGGTAACGAAAGGCCTGTGCGTATGCAAATGCATCGACAACTCAAAATCGCTAGAGCTGACCAATCGTACGCGAGAACCTAAACAAGCATGATAGAGCTCACAAGGCAAATATGTCATAAAAAAAACCATCATGAAATATGAATTTCAGTTTTTTTTTCTTCTCGGTTTATCATCTCTACATTTACAATGCTACATTTATTTATAATAAAACTCTCTAGGTTCTGTGGAGGACACTCACAGACATACACATCCACACATACAGACAGTGCCTGTCGTCAGTGACTCTCAGCAGTGTTTAAGCAGATCTAAATGTTCAGTGCCCAAGAAATACTCTATTATGTGTTATTCAAGAGTGATTATCGCTCATAATCCAGATCTGTGACAGAGATATGTCTGGCTTATTGTCTGTAACGCTGTTCTCTGGGAAGGAGAAAAGGGCGCTTAAGTGCAATCACTTGCCATTTGTCTCTTATAAATCACGAGAGGCTTCTTGCGGTTGGTAGAATAGTATGAAATAGTCGGCCAATCAGCTGATTTGAGGTGAATTAATGGCTGAATTGCGCAAAAAGTGTTGCGTTTAAAGCGAGAAAATGATCTGGCACAATTTTAACCGATTTGTCACATTTATTCATTTTTTATATAGTATTAAGGTATTTCTGGGAAATCGCCTAATTTCAGTAGGATTAGTAAAAATGCAAAGTGTTAAGTCCAACAATAATTGCGAATTGACTCCTACACACAAGTTAACGGTCACAAACGGTATAAAAGCCCAAATTAAAAACTGCTCAGCGTACCAAAATGTCACTTGATGCGCATGTGCGTTCTACAGCCTACGTGCTAAATTTGCTCAAGCCCCGCCTGTCGCATTCAGCTTCAGCCTGCCTCCTTGTATAAAAGCTCTGGAATTGGACACACATGCAGATATGAGAGATCTGAACCTGCTTCAGGGTTCCCGAACTGCTTTTTATCCGACGGACAATTACAGATGACATGCTTTCAGAAGTGTATATTTCAAACGACAGATAAATAAATGCAAATTAAAAACCATCATTAAATTCATCATCTGGAAGTTTAGTAGGACACAGGCTCACGCGGATGAGTCTTTCCAGTCTGAGAACTTCAAAGCAGACGTTGTCTAGATATACTGATCAACTGAATGACTTGACCACTGAAAGTCACATTATCGCACACAGAAAAGAAAACAATCACGTCAAGCATAATCTCTGAATTTGAACACAAAAACCGTTAGAGGATGTTGTGTGAGTTAGTGTTTAGCTGTGAAGTGTCTGTACTGTTTTACAGTTTCTCGAACCGAAATGTCCTGAATACGACGGACCCCTTGGGATCCAAAGGAATCGTAAGGACACGCCCCCAGCCTCATCTGGCACTTCTATTGGCTGATGATTTTTCCTAGAGCTTGAAAGGGTGGTTAACTACAACCGTGTTAATCCGTACTGAAGTACGGGAAGGATTCAAGTATGATGCCCTTTCTCGCATGGAATGATGAAATGTCTCAACCTTGAAAGGAAGAAAAATTATAACTTAAGTGCAACTCGCAAGTGCAACAATGATGCTTCCCCAAAGCGAGAATCTGTTGTTTTGACAAAAAAAAAAAAAGATAGTGAGGCTGGCGTCTCCCGGTTAAGGAGATGCCATGAAAACTTGGCACTCATTCATTCCCAAATAAGGCCAGAGTGGGAGGAGTCAGAACTGAGGCGGGATGTTCAGTGGCTCCACCCTAAATGCTATGTTCAATGTGTAACAAAGGGTCCACCACAAAATGCTCCAGCACCATGCTGACCAGTTGAGATGTGTGTCTCTGTGAAAACCGGACTTAGGACTATCTGCCGTATAGGTCATCAGGGTAATCTCGGCTCCGGCTTTCACTGTAGCTGTTGCTATGGTCATTGTTATTGTTGTTGCTACGGTTGGACATATCCAAACCGCTCGCCGATGGGTGGTGATGCATATCGTCAGCTTGACGATCACCAAACAAGTCCGTCTCAACCATCGGAGATGCCCCCGTGACCTCAGCACGAGTTGTAAACGGTGACGGAAGTGGGGCACCGCTGGACCCTGACGGCCCAGGAGCTTCCAGAGAGCCTACCAAGGGTTCAGTGTGAAAAAGGGTTGAGATACCGAGTCCAGCAGGATTTTCCGAGGTTGGGTTTCCCACCTGAGTTGTCCTGACAGAGGTCTGTGAGCCACGGTGAATACGATGACTGACCACGATGTTGTTTCCAAAGCCGCCCATGGAAGCCATTGTAGTGCTGCGTTCCCGCTGGACCACGGCTGTCATTCCTCCCTCCGCCATTAGGCGGCGGATCCGAGACAGAGCGTCTTCTCCCGGGCCGGGCTCGGCTGCAGAGTCCACTAAGAAAAACCAGAAAGCATAGCAAAGATAAATTGTTTTGTATATTTTGTAAATATATGCACAAACAATACACGATTGCTTTACGTTATTTATATGATTCTGTATGAGTTTGTTGGGGCAACGCAAAAAACAGAATAAGGAAGAACTTCTTTAAACGTTTCAAGTAATGTGATGTTATTAAACTAAATTTTTGATTGCCCTCCATCAAGTTTACTATTTAAAAAGAAAATTATCAAATGAGATGAAGTACCAAGTATCATTTGTAATAAAAAACAAAACAAAACAATTATCTACTATTATTACACGGCTCTCTGGAATGCTTGATTCTGATTGGTCAGTTGAGACATTTGCAGGTTC
>JAUCMT010000059.1:4440437-4457229 GCA_032357475.1 Enteromius thamalakanensis
ATAAATAATGATGTGATAAAGAAATTCAAATTTGCTAAAGCATGCATGTGGACCACATAGTCTCCTTGGCTGTTGTTTTAGCTGGCTGTTTACTTACACCGGCCTACAGATAACCAGGTCGCCTTTATTGGTTCCATAGGCCAATCCCATGCCTGGTTCTGGAAGCCACCGGGCCGAATTAATACTGACGTGTCTTCTCTGGTCTGGAGCCATTGGGTACACCACATTAAACATCATCTAGTGAATACCAAGAAAAAGCAAGCCATCAATAACACAGAAATCAGAAAAAAACACTTTATTCACAGCACTGTATCATTCTTTATGGCTATGAATAAAACTCACCCTAACTAGTTTATATTGTAAAATAAACAATATTTTACAATCCAGCTAATGTGACATTTTGTTAGGCTCTTACTCTAATGGAGGTCTCTCCTCCGTGTGGCTGCTGTAGACGGAACACTTGCGCCACCATGTGGTCGGTAGTGGGATGGAGCAGGATCCGTCTGGAGGCCAGCCCTACCATCACATAGCAGCCCATGGGTGAAAGACTCACAGAGATTGCGTTCGGACCTGAAACGCAAGTCAAAAGCAAAACTCAAAAACAAGTCTGCATTTTCTCATAAAGCATTTTCTTTCTAAACTCTTTTCACAGCATTACTGTTTGATAACACTGACCGAATCTCTTGGTGTACAGCATTTCTCCCAGGTTATGGGGAGCGAGGGAGTAGACGGCTAGGATGCCCTCATCTGCAAAACCCCGCTGGCTGCTGGGAATGAACACGGCCAGAAGCTGCCCGTCGGCTGAAATATCACAGCTGGCATCGTTGTAGATCTTACAGTGAGGAACGAGTACATTCACAGTGGCTAAGATGAAAACAAGAAAAAAAATAAATGAAATATGATTAACATTTAGTAAAACAAGCTACCTATTCGGATAATGTTATGCTGATTATGTGCGAAAAAACAGGTAAAAAAAACAGTAGTACTCAGAAAAACATACCATTACTGATCTCTGGAAGGTCAAACTTTGTGAAATCCCACCACTGCAGTCTATAGGTGGTGTTGGCAATGTTACTGGCCACTGCTGACTGCCCATCACCTATAGATGCACCTGCAACCAAGCATTATGGGTAGATCTATATAATTCTCTATAGTTTTTCTAAATTACTATTCATGTTTTTAACATTATCGGGAAAAAAATGTTGAAAGTGCTTTATAATGAAACAAAATAAGACGTGAAATGAAATTGCTTGTTGTACCTGCTAATACTCTGTTAATGGAGGAGTGCGTGGCCAGGCCTGACTGACCCCTTTCATGGAAAAGTCCAGCGTAAGGCAAGTACTCTGGTAACAGGAACCTCCTTTAGATACAAACATGTTTATATGAATGTTAAAAAAAAATTGTATTAAGGACATTTCTATTTAAAATAACTACTTTTCCTAATCATTGAAACCTGAAACACTGTTTCCACAAAAATGTTAATCGACTATTTTCAACAGACAATTATAAAAGGATCATGTGACACTGAAGACTGATGATGCTGAAAATGCAGCTTTGCCATCACGAGAATAAATGACAATTTACTATAATTTTGAATTTGTACAAATATTTCACAGTAATACTGTTTTGGTAGTCGCATGACACCAACCGTGGCACAAAGCGTCCAAGAGAGGGAGCTGACATTCGAGCGTTGCGGGGCATTCTGTGTCTTGTTCTGTCTCCAGGCTCCCTGTAACCAGGTGAGAAAAGAAATATTTTAAACACTTACCAAAAATTTAAAACCAGTAGGATAAACAAAGCAAGGCAGATTTTCAGGTATAGTAATATATATGTGTGTGTATGTGAGTGAGTTATCAGACTCACTCGATGTCCTCATAGTCTCCATCACTGGCCTCTGGTGGTGTGGAGGAGGGGTTGTTGGACTGGCTTTCGGCTTGAGAGTTTGAGAGCGTCCGTAGGCGATTCTGTAAAGAACGCTGGCGTATGCTTTCTCTCCGAGACAGATACTGGATCATCCTCTGAGCATAGTAAGCAGCCGGAGACAGCCTAAGGAGATGTGGAAAAAAAAAGTGTCAAACTCTGAAGTCTCTGAAAAAAAAAAAGTTTTTTTTAAAAAGCTACCTGGCCGGATCTGGGTATATGGGATGATCTCTGGAGCCAGACATATCATATCGAGAGAATGGAAACAGTGATGATTCCAGCAACCTCCTGAGGCAGAAGATGAGATATAAATAAGTAACAGGAAAGACAAATGTACATATTTACTGATGTTCATGGATATCTGCAGGCAAAATCAAGACAATTCAATAGGAATCAATGCTATTTGGGACCTGTGAGTTTTATTAATTTTCCCATGCAGACTATGTAACAGATTCATGTCAGATATGCCAGTTTGCTCATTTGACCTTAAAGGGATAATAATTCACCCAAAAACGAGATAACAAGGTTTTACAGATCAACATGAGGGTAATGTTTTGGGTGAACTCCCTTCAGTAGCCCTGTAAATTAGTTCTTGTTCTTCCTCACCTCCTGAGTGAGTCCTCGTCTGGATTATCAACAGGCACCTCCGGGTTTAAGGCGTCTGGTGCTGCCTCAGAAGCAGCGCTTGCTGTCGGTTGCCGGTACACGCTTTCCCACTGCCCCGTCTCCTGATTGTACACAAGACCCATTGGCTGCTGGTCCTGTAGACCAGAGGAGGTCTCGCCCAAAGCCATTGGCCTCATCTCAGGGGCCTGGGGCTCCACTCGTGCACCCTGACCAGGGTCCTCAAAAGGAGGCACTGAAAGCGGCCAGGATGGTCCGTCTTGAGAGGAAGAGGAAGAAGAGGTCTGACCGGAACGCTCCCAGCGCTGAGTGTCGTGGTTGAAGGTGAGGAGGTTGTGGCAGGAACGGCAACGATTGGGGTGGTTTTGTGAGGGGCCAGGGGCTGTCCCTGCATTTCCTGTGTGGGAAGAGCTGTTATGCGAAGGCCCGGGGCGTTCTGTGTCCATGCTACTGTTGAGCAGCTCCTGCATAGGTCCCGCTCCACCCACCACCTCTCGGCTGCCCCCGGGTCGCTCCAACTCCTGCATGCGCTCATATTCCATAAAATAACGGCTCAGGTTGCACTGCAGGACATTGCGTATGGAGGCGGGGTTGTTGCGTTGGGTGTTGTCATAAAAGGGATGATGGCCACTACTAGTGCCGTCGTTGGCTCGTCCCCGGTTGTGCTCCGTTCCAGGCAGCACTAGGCCTCGGCCTTCTGTAGCAGATGTGTATATGGGTGATGAAGAGGAACCATCTGGGAACCTGTGCAGGGAAAGGAGATCCATAGAAGAGGAGCTCGTCCTGGGAGGGGGCACTACACCCCTACCGGCACTGCTTTCCACCCCAATCGCACCTAACCCATGTTCATGTCCCGTGCTCAGCAGACTCCCAGACCAATCAGCCCCAGGGAGACGCCCAGGGGCCTCGAGTGGACTAGGTGCTTGTGACCCCAAGGGATCGATAGTCCTAAGAGGCAAGAGTCCCCGATGTGCAGAGTTCCCTGGAGCCCCGCTGAACACACTGCTAAAAGCAGAAGGTCGGTCCGTGGAGGTGCGGGTCTGGGTAGGAGCGGGTGAGAAGGCAGAGGGGCCCGACTGAGTCTGCTGTTGAGGTGAATCTGAAGGCTGGAGGCCTGTCGGATTCTGTGTGAATAAGTTCCGCGAGGCAGCACAGCGACTGCACAGGCAACCCAAACCCAAATGCTGCGTACATCCCTGTAAGGCAGGGCGCTCAACCGGTTCTGTCCGCACCGGGTACTGGAACCGGGGCATGCTGGGAGGCTCTCGAGGCTCAGGGGCAGGGCGGGATTGATCAACAGCCTGCGCCCCAGAAGAGCGAGAGGACAATATGTGCAGGAAATTGTGCAGGATGGGTGTGCGACGTACAGGTGGGGAGCGTAAAAGAGAACGTTGGCGAAACAAAGCCATCTCCATACTGTCCATGGGGACCTCAGAGTCATCATCGTTCTATACAAACACAGTGAAACACTCATAAAATTATATTTGTAAAAGGCAAACACACTGGAAAATACGGGAAATGTGAAACTGCCATTCTGACAGGAAAAATGGTTGTTTCTAACCTGCTGGTTGGATGGGTTCACAATAGCCGTTAAAAGATTATGACCGAGAGGATCAAATCTCACCAACCTGGCCAAAAAAAATTAAAAAAGCATTAATTGTTTTCATGATTATGGAAAATAAGTTGACCACTAAGAAAGAACAGTATTGATTCCACACCGGACACGTTCGGTCTCGCTGGCAGTCTTCACCACAGCAAAAGGTTCTGGTCGGCTCCAGTCCCAGAAGTGGAGTTCGTTGTTGGTGGCGATGAGCAAGAGCTGAGCCGTGGGGTGGAATGCCAGAGAAGCGATGGCAACATTACTCTCTGTGAACCAGCTCTCACTGCCACCCTGGGAATAGAGAAATACATCCACATCATTCACATAAACAGCAACATCTGAGTTTCTAATTGCTGGTATATCTGCAGACGACTTGCAATTTGATCAGACTAGAATAACGGCTGAAAGCTGCGAATGAACAGTGTGAAAACCAAACACACAAGATAACAACGTTTGCAAACGTGGAAGGTTTACAAAAAATTGTCGCTTAAAACACTGAACAAAAGCAATGCTTACATGCAGATCCCAAATGCGGACTTCTCCATCAAGGCACCCAGAGGCAACCAGGCCAGGGATGGTGGGGTGAAAGGTCACACACCAAGGTGTGCGTCGATGGCCCACTAAAGAGTGCAGGCACTTTCCTGTTTTCACATCTGTTATGTAGATGTTGTGGTTGACGTGAGTTGAGGCCACAAGGTTCCTATTAAAGTAAACTTTGTAATTAATATCTCGGGAAGAGAGTGAAAACATACACGTTTTCTAATTTTTGCTTCTTTTTTTTGCATGTACTTACCTATCTGGACTGAAGGCCAGCAGAAAGGTTGATCGTGGATTATCTGGCAACTCTACTTTCTGTAGAAATAATTGAGACGCATACATATTCTTTACCTACACAAATGTATATTTGCACAGATACACACATATCCTATTTGCAAGCAGGATCATTCGGAAATAAAAGAGTCTTAATGAAATTTTAGGTTTAATCAAAGCATATAAAATAAATAAATATAACAATCAGGGTCTATGTTTATATTGTTATATTTATATTAAATTACTTTTTAAAATAACTATTAAAAAACTAATTCTGTTGAAATGTTTCCAACATCTAAAAATCATAAACTGGATTGTTCTGTAGGCTTCAAATATTTTATTAAGCAAAAATTTAATTAAGGTGTTATTCTGGCTGATATATCCTAAAACTGGTTTACATAGGAACGTCTGCTGACTGTAGGCCAGAGTGAACCATTAGAATCATTAAGGTTGATACCCTACCTGGCTCTGCCATTTCATCCAGCGCGTCCGATCTTCCACCAGCTGCTGCAGGAGCCGCTGGGA
Organism: Enteromius thamalakanensis; assembly: GCA_032357475.1. Taxonomy (NCBI): domain Eukaryota; kingdom Metazoa; phylum Chordata; class Actinopteri; order Cypriniformes; family Cyprinidae; genus Enteromius; species Enteromius thamalakanensis. Next base: position 4,445,917 of record JAUCMT010000059.1, read on the forward strand.
ACCCAGCATGCGAGCTCCTCGCTCTCGACCCGACAGGATCAGCACAGAGTTTCTGTTCTGCACTGCCATTTTTCCTCTCTAGTGCTCCACGGCCCGGCCGGCCAGCCTTCCTCACATATGGGCCGGACACTAACTAAGCAGCACGTCGGCCATGCAGACTGGTGGACAGACACACAATCAACAAACAATAATCTGTAAGTCTGTAGGATCCATATTAATCAGCAGAAAACATCCGAGAGATCATTCTCTGATTAAATAACAGTGATCAAGAGCAATATCACTGTTTGTTCTCTGTATTTAAACACAAAGACTTGCAATCTTAATGACAGCTCACCTCCAGACAGATGTCTTGACGAAAGGGACTGATCATGCAACAAAACCACTGTTTTTTAAAGTTGTAAGAATGTATTTAATAGCTATATACCCTGACTACAAACAGAATTATCTGTTATGGATACCAAGGGCCCAAAACACAAGCATCACTCTACCATCCTTTAGACAAGAGATTAGGGTTTAAGTAAACCCTATGGGTGTTTTGCCATGATATTGCCCATTTCATTGGGTATTTATATTTATATATTCAAACATAGATTAAAATGACTTGATGTTGCTGTGGTAAAAAATAAATCGCCCTATCAGACGTGGTGAACCATGTAAACAAACAAGCCATTTAAATCTACACCATGCCAGTGAAATTTTCATCCACATTTGATCAACAGCAAACCAGCGACACCAAATATGCATATAAACAGCACCAGCAAAGGCATTAAATGTGTTTTTTGGTCGTTGAACTAACAATAACTCACTGCCGTGCCCGCCCAAATATGGAAATTGAACTGAAGCTACAGTGTTAGCCACCATTTATTGACTATAAACGCTGATGTTATTTACACAAATTTCAGTTTTAACAATTGCACAGCCACAAATACATTGTGAACGTGTTGAAAAAAATAGATTAAACAACGAATTTCTAGGATATTTTACAGACCTGTTCTGTTGTGTTTGTCAGCGAAATGTCATCGAAGACGTTGTTAGCTTCTTAGCCTGTTAGCCGAGATAGATCGTTATTAAACGATTTGGATTGACAACCCACCGATCCGAAGCGCCGGGCGGATTAAATTCATGTTATTCAGGAGTATCTCAATCAAACCGTTTTAATCATCGGGACTTTGAGAGATTGTATTCTGGTGGCTATATGAGAAATGATGCTAGCTAACTGGTTTGTGGATAGCTCGGCGTAGGCAGGCATGCTAATCGAGTGCTGACTGCATTGATCTGCATTAGGTCGGTTAATCGATTGCAGAATGGATCACCTCAGGAAAAACAACGGGAAGATTGTGCTATTTTTGATAATTTACTTGTCATTCAGGTTATTTAATCTATTTATTTATATGTATTCCTTAAAAATAAGAGTATTTTAAAGGTTTTAAGACATTTAAATTGTATTAGTCTATGTCAAAGTAGCCTACCTATTGCAGTTTTAAGATTGTGATTTGTATCAGATCTTAATTCTGTGGTGTTTGATATATACCACAGTGATTAATGATTACCATATTTTCACGTGCCACGGCTTACATGGGACTCCAAGCCATGTCAAAGAATACCATAGCATTAATATGATATATGCCATGTGTCTCTCAGTCCACTTTTTGATAGCAATGATTGTTCACTGAAAGTTTTAAAACAGCTCAAATAGCACATTTATTTAAGCTTTAAATAATTACATACTGAAAAGAAAACTTTTCAAATAGTGCAACTGTATCAAATCACAAAGACCTATGATAGGATTGTGCTTCAAAATACAAAGATCAAATATTTCTAAAACATTACTAATACACAAATTTTACCTTATGCAATAATAATGACATGTTTACAGCATAACCTATTCATAGAATCATTAATAAACATTCATTATATCATTATATCACATATCATTAGTCTGACTACTCACATTTACGAGTTGCATACTTACTTGTATGCATCAAGATATACAGTCATTTCATTTTAGATCAAATCTGCTGTGCTTTCTTCAAAATCTGTGTAAATAATTGTGCATTGCTTCTTACATTCAAATATAGTGTGATATTTTGCAAATAAATATTCTAGGCGACTCCACATTCTCTAAGTCTGTACAACACCTCAAGCTCTTGAGCAAGACACTTCAAAGCAAACATATTGGATACAATATGCAGGCTTTTCATGTAAAGTGAAAATGTTTAATTATTAATGATTATTATATTTCTTTCTTAAACAATAGTTTAAGGTCTTATATAAAATTGCCATCCAGGAAAGTTTAATTGTGCTTGGCCCGGCCTCCTTTCAGGTACGTCTTCCAGCGTTTCACATAATCCCTGAAAATGGGAGCGCTGTCAATTGATGCGAGCAGCTGCAACTGGTTAATGTGCGTGGTGTGGTAGTCCCAGCGTGCTAAATTAGGGGCAACACCCAGGGTAAAATGTCTCAGATCGTAAACCGTTCCAGAACCTGTGTCGAACAATGGCAACATGGCCTTGAGCGACTCCAGTCCTTGACTGAAGAGTATACCTGCTTCTCGACCGAGCTTGTTGCCAGCCGTCTCCGCCACATCATATAACCCAATCAGAGAGTAGATAAATCCATTAAGAACAAACGAACTAGGTGCTGTGGGGTATTCCTCGTACCAGTCGTACTTGTTAATGAATGTTGCTTTGACTCCACCATGTTCAGAAGTTCTCTTGAAGGGGGATGTCGCTCGGATTGCGGCGCCGAGGTATGCAGGGTTGTGGGTCACCAGGTACGCCCTTACTAATGTCGACATGGCTTGGCCTTGGGCCATGGCGGAGTACCATCCAGGCTCCAAGCTCTTAAACCCCTCTCCAAGTTTTCGGGTCACCTTTATCGGCCACCCTCCGTGCTCGTCCTGGTTATGGAGAAGCCAATCGCTGGCGGCAAAAAAGGCAGCCATGTGTGCAGTGGAAGACACAGTAATATTGCTGATAAAGCCAGAACCTCTAAGAACCAGCTGGACCACCTGGCGAGGCATGATCTTGGTCGCTTTCACCACTTTGGTGTTGGACAAACCGACTCCTTTACGCAAATCCGTCACTAAATCGCGACTGACGGTACTCCAGGAGGCTCGAGAGCCAATGCCGTAGATAACGTCTCGGTCTTTAAAGGAAAGAAGGAGCGGACTAGTGATGTAATGGATTATATAAGGAGGTCCCTTTTCTGTGGTCTCCAGAACCACAGAGACGCTACCATTGGAGACAAACTTCACATCAAAGTTCAGGACAAAGTCTTTTGCATTGTCCAAGACCAAAGACACACCATCAGAGTTCTCTATGAAAACACAACAAAGTTATCATCCATCTGTGATCATCACAGCAAAATAGTGGATACATCTGAATTCAAAACTACAAAAATTTAGCAAGGAATACATACCCGCTGTGACAAAATGGTGGGCAAACCCAAAGCGACCTTGATCCTGGAGCTTAGAGAGTGTGCAACCCTTAGGGACAACCCACAGATTTGAGCCACCCTCTTTTTCTTCGGACATGCCATAGATCTTTATATCAGGTGGCTTTTCTGTAAGGTTCTTGCTGTAGTGGCTTAGCCCATACTGAGCTATCTGAATGGGGTAGAAGTACCCCTGAGGACCCCACTGAGTTGAGATTGGTACGCCTGTAAACAACAAAAATACAAAAAGTTGATCCCAGATTAATTTACAGTTTATCAGGAACAGCATTGGGCACCCCTGCTTTAGGCATGTATGGTAATGTTGACATTAATGCAAACTCAATCTAAACACTGTACCTCTGTCTGTATTATTATGTATTGTTGCCACATTCAGTGTGGCAAAATAAGAAAAACACCAAACTACCTTCAACACCACTGATGCATTTCACCCGATCCCGCACTTCCACGTTATAACCCTCAAAGGACATGAAGACCCCATCCGGGTGGTAAGGCTCCCTTTGGGCGTACACCCTGGAGTAACTATGGGAGAACTCAAATCGCTCCGTCCCATCATATTGCACCAGACGACCGTAGACGTCAAAGTACCTTTCCACCCAGCTGAAGGGCAGATACACCTCTCCCCCTTCCCTAAGGCCTTTTATGATGAAATCTTCATTGATAAGGCAGTCAATCTGCTCATAAATGACTTCTTTGGATCCAGGTGGTGCTTCAGGTGCTTGCCCGTTCTCCTCGTCCTTCTCTGTGGTGGGTGCAAACTCCAGCTGGGGTCTGATCTGCGTGGGCAGGTCTTTGTCACTGGAGCACTTGTTCCACAGCAGTATAGTGATGAGGGCAAACACAGCACAGATGACTATCAGAGTCTTGTGATTGATGCGAGCCACCAGACAGCGCATTGTCACATTACAGCCATGCAGTGATAGTGGAACTGACACCAGAGCATTCTCAGGAAACCCTTATGGTCCTGTTAGAGCCATTCAGGTGCAGCATCTGCGGACAAAGGTAAATATGGGTCCACCATTTTGTCATATACGACCAACCACAAAATATGACAAAATATAAAATCTTACCATCAAAATCACTGGTATAATCACTGAGTCTTGTGTTGATGCTTACACTCATAATAAATTGAAATGTAAAATAAAAACATGTATGTATAGCTACATACCAGCTAGATGAAACTTGCATGGTCACATTTTGAATAAGAGACAAATCTTATTAGTGAACACTAATCCTTTCAGCACAAACACACGAATGCTAATAAAATCTAATCGCATCTATCTAAATTGAAGCTGCAGGGCTCATGTGATTGTGAATGAGGGCGTTAAACAACATGCAGTGCCGTAAAACGTAATGAAACCACACTTACGCTCACCTGAAAGCAGCGCGTCGTCCGCTCGAGGGTCTATATAAGCGTAATATAGAAGACGACAAGGAAAAATATGTAAGGAAAGATTCCTCTCGCTCCAAATCTGCTACACAGTATATGCTACAGCTGTATTGATGCAGCACTGGCCAATAGGAGGCGACGTGGTGCCGTGGCAGCCAATCTTATGTCAGATAAGAAGTGACAGAAGGTAAATATTTTTTTTAAGACTTTATTATGATTAGCACGATTCCTGTTTGTGGCAAGCACACATGCGTTTACGAGTGTAGGCTAGTATGTGCATTTCTTTTTTGACTAAAATGTAATTAAATGTAATTATTATACGTCTAAGTTGTTCTTCAGTAGTTTATGTATAAACTTTATTAATATTACTTTATTTTTAAAGATTAATACTAAGGTTAATTAAAAATGAACAAGAAAAAGCTTATAGGTATGATTTTATGTGCAGATTCGTAGTGAAATTTTGAATGATAAATAAATTCCATAAAGTGCCGCTTGCGCTGCTGAACATTATCGCAAGATGTCTCTGTAAACCATGTTTGACTCTTTATTTTTAGAAAATCTGAGAATTCCCACAAGCTCTTAAAAACAGAACAGGCAACACAATGCAATCTGTTACAATCTAACGATTTCAATAATTAAAACCTAGTTAGAACATAGTTAAATGTTCTATACATAAATAGTACAACAAATACAAGCAATCATATATGCTGTACATATGGTAATATTGCATGTAAAATTTATAATTATTATTATGTCTTAACATGGCAATGTAAACTGTTTATGTCTGTTTATGTTGTTTTTTGGTAACACTTCATTTTAAAGTGTCCTTGTTACAAACATTACATATACCTACTATTATAATAACAATTAACAATTATTAAGTAACCCTAAACCAAACCCTAATCATAACCTTTTAGTACATGTATACATGAAGATTAATATTACTAAGTTCATAAATGTATAATTACACTCTAATAAAGACACCTTAAAATAAAGTGTAACATTTTTATTGTATTTACATGTAACTATTACTATTACTATTATTAAGTCAATTACGTTAAATTTAACATGACATCAACTGCAGTGACTATTCTTACTGTACAAAAAACACTTTTGCATGATGCATAAAAGGAATTTCTAAAATCAATAATAATAATAAAGATGATATTAAAAACATGTTACATGTACAATAAAAGTGTTAAAAGGTTACAAATAAATGAAAACATAAAACAACATAGAATTTACAAAACCTGCAACACCAGACAAATCAGCAAGATCATATTGTGAGATGATTATGTTCATATTTGTAGGATTCCAAGCAAATGAACAATTGTAAATTCTTCAGAAATTTTCCTTGTAGAAGTTGAAGCCGAAATGCTCACACTGGGCCTTGATGACTTTTGCAAGAGCAGTAGAACCGCAATAAAAAACATGAACCTTTCCTTTCTTTTCTTCAGACACTTTCTGGAAAACCTGAAAATGTATATAAACACAATCAAGCCATTGGGGAGAATAGAATAGAATAGAATATTTGGCCTTGATTACCTTGGCCCAGTCCGGTCTGCCTGGTTGTGTACGTGTCCGAAGGCCGGTGATGGAATCTCTCTTCTCTTTCTTGGCCAGAAGATCCAGAGCCATCTGCAGACCTATGGCCTTCATGTCATTCTTGCTGAGGGCTGAAGTCATGTACATGTGCATCTCCAAAAAACGGCCTGAAAACATAAAAACAAGTATGATAGTGCCAACCCCACCTCCCTCTGCCTTCCGTTCTCTCTTACCCTCTGGCTCTTCATCTGCCTGGTCCATCTCCAGCTTGGTCAAGAGACTCACAAACCACTCAAAGGATTTCTGATCTCGGTTGATCCAAATGAAGTCCACCTGCAGGAAGTTAGAGGATATTTAAAAAACCTCATGAGATCGAAGTTGTCTCTTACATCTTAGTGCCGTCAAACGATTAATCGCTATTACTTGCATCCAAAATAAGTTTTTGTTGACATATATCATGTATGTGTACTGTGTTTATTTATCATGTAGATACAGTACATAATATGGCACCACTTTTCAATAATAATACACGATTATACATGAATATATATGATTGTATTACAATAATACAATCAATCATTGTTAGTTCATGTTAGCTCACAGCGCATTAACTAATGTAAACATGATTTTAATAATGCATTAATACAGGCTGAATTTGGCATTAACTAAGATTAATAAATGTTGTAGTATTGTTAATTCTTAGTTGTTGAGTAAGGTTAACTAATGAAACTCATAATAAATTGTTACCCATAATATACACATAATAAATACACACAGTGCACACATATATTATGTGAACAAAGACCTTTATTTTGGTTGCGATTAATCATGATTAATAGTTTGCTGTAACAATCATACAAGTAACAGTTTACATGCTGTTAAAAAATCATGGCAACATGTTAACTTGATTTTTTTAAATTGGGAGATTCAATAAAAAATAAGTTGAACTGTACAACATAATAGATTGATTACTTCATTTAAGACAGCAACTAAGTTCACCCACAAATGTAAATTAGAATATTTTTCCTCCTATTTATTCTAGCTTCCACTCGACTGATCACCGCTCTTACCTTCCTCAGTTTCATTTCATTGTCTTTGATGGTTTCACACCAGGAATAATTGCAGTTGGGGCAGTTTTGCTTTCTCATCCGATAACTGAAAAAACAAATTTGCATGCATTTTTTTTCATGCAAAGAACACCTAGCCCAACTTGAATTTTCTGAATGGAGAGCTTGCGTGTCTCACCGGCACATAATACTCTGCAAAATAGATGCAAAGGGAGTGATGCCGATTCCAGCGCCGATAAGCACCGTATGCTCCGATGCAAAGATCTGTCGAGTCGGGGTGCCAAAAGGTCCATCCACATAGCACTACAAACAAAAGGATACAATTATTGTAAGATGATCCCTTTTAGTAAATTACACTAAATTTTTTGTAATAAAATTACTTACCTTAATGTTACAGTATCTGTGATTTTCACTTAATTTTGCTGTAAGCTGGAAGACAACAGAGAATACGCCTGTTTTATGTGTGTCTTGCGTACATAAGTTCTGCTTTGTTCAGACTCACTTCTCTTGTAGCTGGAGAGGCGTCTCCCAGTTCTACCTGGGATACCGGGTCATTGACAGGCTTCTGGGAGTTTGAGCGTGTTCCACTTGTCCGGTACAGGGTCAGTTCAACAGCGTCGTCCTTATTAGACGCCACAGTATTGTTACAGCTTGCAGACTTAAACAATTCAATCTACGTGGAGCATAAAATGAAATAAACATTAACTGAAAAAGTGCCAAGGCAACATGTTTTTCCTAAAATAACTAAACTGATATAAAATGCATAAAAATATTTGCGAAAATATAAATATGAAAAGTTGAAATGAAAATGGTACATATAAAAATATTAATGAAATGTCAATGATACTTCTGTAGAAGAAGTGCAAATGTCTATTGTATTAAACCTGTTCTTATTTTGCAGTTTGTCTTTCTATTAAATAAATGGCAATATTTGTTCCATAAAAAATGGAAGAGAAGAGAAGCCCGTTGATATAATAAAAGAAAGTCAATAATCTTGGTAATGTCAATGATGTGATTACGAAACCACCCTGTCTTTAAAGAGCATATAAGATTAAACATCACAGTAATGAACATCTATTGCTATGTGTTTAGATTCACGCGCTCAGCCAGTGGATGATGGAGAAAAGCCACGACCTGCGCTCTGCTCTCGTGGCGTCTGTTCCTCAGGCTGGCGGTGAGCCGCTTGTTGCTAATGGTTTGACTTTCCGGCTGTCTGAAATACTCGTACAGGCGGTTTGTCCACTGGCCCATGGAACGAACATGGAGCCACAGCATTTCTGTTTGAGGGAATGAGAAAAAGTCTCAGATGTGTGTAATAAAATGATATAATATAATTTTGTATAAATTTAGTTTTGTTGAAAAAAAATAAATCAAGACCGATTGTCTGAAGATAAAACATTTACTTTATTGTGCAGTTTTGTATTTTTGTACTTGAATTAACAGACTGCCTAAAAAACAATATTAGAAAATAATCTAATAATCTAAATAGTGCTTTTTTGTTTTATTATTCTTTGTTAAAACAAAACATTAGACTGATGTTTTTAAAAATTTGAACAAGAAAACAATTTGATTTTTATTTGGTTTCATTAAAAACAATATTGTTTTATAATAAAAAATAAAAACACTTGATTTTGATAGTCCACTTTAGATCTACTAACAGTAAGTCACTAAGCAACTACATATCAACTGTCAGTCATTAGAGTATCAGTAAAATGTCTGCTTAACCTCTAACACTTTATATTGATTTTGTCCACCACATACTGACTATAAGACACTTTGCAAGTACATATTAACTTTTTCTACTCTACCTAAACCCACCCTAACAGACTACTCTGAGAGTTAGTAGCAACACAGTCTCACTTCAACTCGTCACCTTTTGACATTTGGTCAAAACTGTTTTGCCTCATTTTTCGATGCTCAAAAGACCCCTTTTCAGTCACATTTCGACGTGAGGGGTCCTCCGTTGTTTTAAACAGCAAACCCTTTGTGTCAATATACAGGCGCAATATATTGTAATTATATATAATTATAATTAAAAGATATATTGGGTAAAAACATTAGCATTATTGCATATATGTAGGGGTGTGATTTTTCAATGTAAACAGTCCAAACTGTTATTTTAAATGATATTATTTACACATTTATGAGCAGGTAAACCAAACCCTGCTCCTAAACTTACCATCTGTGAATAAAACACAAAATAAAGCATGAAGATACAACCGCCATCATCATTTATTTTTAAATACATTAATATTCCAAGTCTTTTGATTCAAACTGATTGATTTATGAGAGTGTAATTCCTGTCTGTGAGTGATTTAAAAAAATGCGCTTCCTTACGTCATGTTGGCTGTCATTGGCTCTTGCGCTTCTCGTGATCGAATGCGCCTTGCTGTTGTGAAATACTATTGGCTTTTGTGTATCTCGTGATCCACTGCGTCATGCTTGCAATGTGATATGACTTGTTTGTAATGTATTTATTCTGCTTTGTTATAATTAGTTTGTGCAATAAATACCTGTACAGTAACTGCATGTGTGTGTGTTTATATTGTTCAGAGGTGGGTAGGTTTGAGGTAGGAGTGGGGTTTGGTGCTCCAATCAACCTAATAAAAATGATATAATAAATTTATAAATGCATGCAAACCATGACTTTAACCCAAACAACTGAAAACAACAGAGGACCCCTCACTTAGAAATGTGCCTGAAAAGGGGTACCTTGAGTATCGAAAAAACGCCACAAAAGGTTCCTGGCTATCCGTCAAAATGTGACGAGTTGGAGTGAGGCTGTGTTGGTTTTGAAGTCTCATTGCCCTTCTTTTTAATTGGAATTCCATGGAATACTCACAAAAACCTTTTTTTCTCAGAACGTTATGTCTTTGCAATTCAAGTTTGAGGTGTGCACAGCCTGCTAGTTACATGCTTTACAAAAAATAGCTAAGTCGTTTGTTAGAGCTTCTACTGTACATACAAGGAACAGCAGGTTCAGGGCCATTCTTTTTTAGTAATTACACTAAGATTACCTCTCAAGACAACTATGGAAACTCATTAAATTTTTCGTCTAAGCCCTGGATAAGTGGCCAAAATAGGTCTTGCCCCTTAATGTACAGTATCACCATGGTTTAAAAAAAAGGAACTGTTAGATTAAGAAAATGTAAAACACAGTAATGAGCCTAGTTTGCACTGAGCTCTGTGAAACTAAAAAAGACTTCAGTATTGTTTCAACTTGAAATTACATTGCTTTAATCACCTTGGTTTCTATATAACTGCTTGTTATAAAAGGTCATACAGTATCCTGCTCTTTTGTTCTGGCATCACCAAAGTACAGCATGTTGTGTTTGTTTTATGTAAATTAAAGCAATCAAACACAAAAGGCCATGCTTTACAAACCTCCTTAACTGTGGGAAGATCACTGAAAAACATTTCCTTTTATTGCATTTTTTTGTTTTTTTAATTTTTTTGTAATGATAACAAAATGACTAAAGAAACAAATTACCAGTTAACCTTGAATTTTTCAAGTAAAAAGGGTGGTCAAATAAAGTCAATGAATTTCATCAAAGAGATTGTTAATTTTTTTCATAAATAATTTATTGTTATTCCGCAAGAAAAGATCGAACTGATCAAAAGTAACAGGTAAAACATTTATAATGCTACAAAAGATCAAAAGATTTCCATTTATGAAAAAATTGGAATGGACAATTCATCCTGTTAGTTAACTGTCCGTAGACTACTTATGGCTCATTATGGCCCGGTTTCACAAATGGGCCTTAGCTTAAGCGAGGACTAGGCATTAGTAAAATTAAGATAACTAAGCAACTTTTACAAAAATGCCTTATAAGAAAATATTACAGGTGTGCATCTTAA
>JAUCMT010000059.1:4457329-4479969 GCA_032357475.1 Enteromius thamalakanensis
CCTTGAGCGTCGAAAAACGCTGCAAAACTGTTTTGACCAAGCGTCAAAATGTGACGAGTTGTAGTGAGACTTTGTGTTGGTTTTACCTTGCTGCTCAGGAGCGCTGCTGATGGTAAACGGATGCCACTCGTACTTGGCGATAACCGGGATGTTTATATACACATAATCTCCAGGTTTGAAGTGAAAGAACGGAGGCCTCTTGATCACCAAATGCGTTACCTTTGAAATAAAAGGCCGTAGAGGTGAGGCTTTCAGCATGCATGACTAACTAAATGTTCCAGTAAACAAAATACACCAAAATATGTACATTGGCTCAGATGGTACCTTTGAGGGCAATAAGTTGACTTCAACTATGTACAGCCCACCCATGCGGGACACTGCTATCCCAACAATTTTCTCAATGAGGAACGCCACTCCTGGGACCACAAACCACTTCCAAAAGTTCGCACAGTGAACGATCAACAGGGCCCAAACCCAGATGTAGGAAAGGTGAGACCAGTAGAACACCTACACAAAAACAAACCTTTTCTATTTTATGCATATTTGAATGCTTTTTGTTTGTTGGTATGCATGGTTAAAACAATGCACTGCAATTTGCAAACAGATTTCTTTGCTAACTTGTTATTAATGGCCTTGAAATGGCTTCATATTTTGCAAATCAACAGATATTCATCAGAAGCGAGTGAATTTAATCAACAAGCCATCACCTCGAAATGACCGCTGCGCCTGACGAACGTGCTGGAGCATACAACCATCAAGCAGATGAGAACCTGCAGAACGACGCCCGTAATGGAGGCGGTGCCATTGACCCAGCCAATCCCGGGACGGATGGTGAAAAGATACTCCCACAGCTGATACATGCCATCATTCTGAGACATACGGGCTAAGAAGAGAGGGAAGAAGAAATGTGCTTTCGTGACTGTGTTATAAGGTCATATACTCTAAATATAATAAAGCCTACAGTATCATACATTATGATATATTTTAAGATCAGTCAAGTTTCTTTCTGTAAAACTGAGGGTATGTTTCATTCCCCTTAATAACAGCAATATTTATATATCATCCTATTATGACATTAAATATATTAAATATAAATATTTTTTTTGCATTTTATGTAAGCAGCTTATTATACTGTTAAGACCACAGTGGTTTACATTAAAATCAGAATTTCATACTTTTATATAAATAGCATCTGCACCAAATTGCATATTTGACTCATTTTTGGCCTCTGAATAAAATGTAAGCGTTTTTTCTTTCTTGATTTTGAACTCCACATTCTGCTGTATCATCCTTTTTAGATCTTGTAGTAAAGAGTAAAGATTCAATATACTGTTAAATAAAAAAAAAAAAACTTAAAAAAATAAAAATAAAAAAATAAAAAACATTAAAAGAATCAATAAAATGAATTAATAACATAACATAGATTTTGTGACTATTGTCCCAAAAAGGAAAATTGTTATCATGTGCTTTTTTGTTTATACAATGTTTTTTGGACCCCATTGACTTTTAAAATAAATAATTACATTTATATATAAAATCAAAAAATATATATAATAATAATAATAAAAATAAGATCTACAGTAAAAATAAAAATAACAGAGCTGCATTAAAATGAGGGTAAGTACAACCTGAATTCCGGATATGTTGAGACGTTTTTTTATTTTTTTTATTTTAACTAAAAGACATTTGTTATGTTCTCTGTTTTCTATTGTGAATGAAAATATTTTCACAATAGAACACAGAAAACATAACAAATGTTAAAACTGAGAAATTTTATACTTTTATCCACTAAATGAGCTCATTTCAAGTTTGATGCCTGCTAAAGACCTCAAAAAAGTTGGCACGGGGGCAACAAAGCACTAAAAAAGCAGGACCTTTTAAAAAGATTCAGCTGGGAGAATGTCTAGCAACTAATTAAGTTGACAGATGGTGACAGTTTTCATTTTGGGTCATTTTTATCACACGCTTTTATCAGGTTCAAATTTACTTTTAAAGTTGACTTGTCCGTAAAATGAAAGTCAATGTTTTTTGGACCCACTGACTTCAAAAACAATCCCTTTAATTGAATTTGACCATTTTTAAAAATAAGTTTACTACAGGTTACCAAAGTTAATGACGTGAGCGCCTGTGTGCACAATGGTGAAGATCAAGATGGCGTAGCCTACGATCTGATGCAGTAAAATGTTCTGGTCCAAAGGTAAGACCCTAACCACCCAGGTGGCACGCAGCCACGTCAGACACCGCCTCAACATCAGCACCTGTGAGACAAAACCTTCTGTCACTGTAGGAAATATTAAATATTAGATTAATCAGATGAGCTCAACTCACCATAACAAACGTGCAGTTGAGGTTGAGACACTGGCCGCAGCCCTTGGCCACCATGAAGCAGGGGCCTCCGTGTGCGTTCTTCAGCATTGCCATGACGAAGAGGAGCACATTCAGGAGACTGTACAGGCAGAGGAAGAACAGCTTGCGGCTGTTGTTGTGCCAGTACGCCCGCGTCAGGTAACGAGGAGTCTTGCGTTTCTTCTGCTCCAGATCAGGAGGTTTCAGCCAGTTGGCAGCACTGAGTGAAAACAAGAGAAAGTCATCTTTTTGGAGCAATTATATGTGACCGTCTTATGTCGCTGGGGTATATTTTGGCCTGGATCTTGGCCACATATTTTCCAATCCTAACAAACCATACATGATGCTTAAATTTCCATTTCGAAAAATTTACACTTATGACTAGTTTTGTGGTTCAGGGTCAAATTTTTGATTACACACATCCATAATTCCATCATTTTGTTCACAACACTTATGACTGAATTTGTGTTATTGTTAGGGTTTAGGGTTGAGTTAGATGTAGTAGGTTTAATAAAACACAATGTGATAATGTAGATAGCAAATTTAATTTCTTTTCATTTTCTGGTCGTAGCTGTATTCCTTCTAGGCACAACCCTAAACGTGTTTTTGATGAGTGAGCCATTAATTTAATTCATTTAAATGATTTAAAAAAACAAATTAAGAGCTGTTTTTTTTTTTTGAGGGAGTCATTGAATCACTCCGTCCTCGTTTTCATTCAAAACTCAAAAACATTTACGGTTTACTTTATTTGATACTATTTTGATCACTAAAGGAAAGATAATCAAAGTAATGGGCAAGTATGCTAAAATTCTACCCGTAAATGTGCGAGTATCTATAATCTTTTTTGTGATATAATCGTGTCCTACCTGATGGTGAGGTTCTCCATAACTTCAGGAAAGTTTTCCAGCTCTGCCTTCAGCTCTTCAAACGTGATGGAGCCGCTGTTGTCTTTATCGGCAGATTCGAACAGCGCCAGAGTCAGGTCGTCCAGCTTTTCCTCAGGGAGCGAGATGGCACTCTCACGCAGACAGGATTTCAGAACCGTACGTAACTCATCCGGGTCTATGGAACCACTGCCTACACGAGAGGTCAACAAAACAATTGAATTAATGGTTAAACGCTGATTATTGTTTTTTTAACAAACTGTAGGGTGTAACACAAGTATGACCTGTTTTGGATCAAAACTATTTGTTGTTTTTGGCACAGCATTACAGTCACCCAATTTGTTGATATTAATCTTAGGGACTGTTTTCGGTGTAGTTCAATAGGAATGTCAAGTAAAGAACAGCAAGGCATAGGTCTATACATCTCTTTATCATATCAAACAATTAATCGCATTTATAACAAAAGTTTGCATAATGTATATGTATACTGTGTGTATTTACTATGCATATATAAATACACATACATGCATGTATATATTTAAGAAAATATACTGTTTATATATTAAATATAATTATATATGAGATGAATTTATATATGCAAATAGATGTAAATATTTCCGTAATATATGCTGTTTGTGTATTTATGTATACATAATAAATATACACAATACACATATGTTAACAAAAACTTATTTTGGATGCGATTAATTGTTTGACAGCACTAGTTTATATATTAAATATATAATATAAATTATATGAAAATAACAAGATTACATAAATATTTTCAAAATATATGCTGTATGTGTGTATACTTATTTATACATAATAAATATACATAATACACACACACACACACACACAAACAAATATATATATTATATAAAAAAAAAAAAACATTTATTTTGGATGCGATTAATCGTGATTCATCATTTGACTACATACTACATTGCTAAATTAGGCCAAAATAAGAAATAAAATGGTCAAAACATAATTGGACCAGAAACGTATTATACTTGTGTTAATCTCTTTGTGCACAGAACATTTTCTAGAGCGTTTTAGAATAATACAATAAACAGGTTACTTCATTGTCAGTATTGTGTTGTTTCTTGAGCTAAAATTCTGAAAATTACCACTAAACTTAAGAATGAAAGAGGAAAAGCTGAAGGGATTTTAGAACGTACCATCAACATCATAGACCTGGAAGAGGAAGCGTAGTTTGTCTGTCTCACTGCCATGGATCAGAAGATGTAAAGCCTCGAGAAGTTCATCCAGACTGATGGAGCTGCTGCCATCAGAGTCAAACAAGGCAAAAAACCTCTCCGCAAAAAATGACTACAACAACAAACAGGAAAAAATTTATCCTACTGAGATCAACAGATATATTATATAAGTTTCCGTGATCAGAAAGCTCACCTCTTTTACTTTCAGAGCTGTTTTAAACTCATCCAAGTCGATTTCTTTATCATCTCCTGCAATGCTCTCAAACTGCTTGGTGACCCATTCCAGCCAGCGTGAGTCGTCTTCTAGACTCATGTCTCTGGTTCTTGGTCCACAAGCACTCTGCTAGCAGTATACATTCATCAAAAACAAAACATAGTCTCCATCTCCTTTCACAATCATATTTAGTCCATAACTGCAAACATGTAAACAACAATATGCAGGAAATATACACTTTTTCAGACAGTTGTGATGTAAGGAATCCAGAACGTGGTTGAACAGATCTATCTATCTATCTTAGTGCTTTCAAACTATTAATATGTGATATACGTATGTGTATATATTAATTTTGTATATACACAGCATATATTTTAAAAATATTTACATTTGAACATATTCTTATATTTTCTTATATATATAAATATATTTACTATACAAACATATTTTTTTAAATATATACACACACATGTATTTGTATTTATATATACATTAAAAATACAAAATATATTCTGTAAATGAAAACTTTTCAGAGATGAATCGTGTTTATAGTATATATATATATAGCCTAAAAAAAACCACACAGATAATATGTAATAATAATAATAATCTATGAGAGTAACTACAAAGTTTACACAATGACCCATTTAAACAAGATCAGGCATTACCTTTAGATGTAAATCTTCTCAGTCGCGTCTTTTGCAAGTATTTTCTTTCGCCTTTTCATGAAAATATTCTCACAGACAAAAAAGATACAGAGAGATTTTATTGCGGTCTCAAGTTGTTGCAGCTATTCCAGTTAATCACCTTTCAGAGGAAATTCAGAGAGAGGCTGGACAGTATTGTTATGAACATTCAATATCATGTACACACAGCAGCAGCTGCCCCTGACATCCCTGCGTCTGCTGAGCGGCCCTCAGTCCGACCCACACTGCACTACTCATCACCAGATCACAGGTAATAATACCCTAATTATAAAACTACTAATCTGGATGAAAAAAATATTTATGCACTACTATACATTCAAAAGTCATTTGAAGTCATACTCGGTTGCATTTGAAATTTTATTCACAGAAAACGCATTTTAAAACACTCACGACAAAGAAATCTGTTTAAATGGAATTTTTATTCTGATTTTACCCATTTCATCCTAAATACGAATCAATGAAATTGCTAGCAGCACTAAGGCAGACTAAAATTGTTGTGTTAATTGTAAAAAGGGAATTGACAAAGAGCCAAAAGGGGAAAGCGGTGGCGAATGAATAACATCCTTCCATCTGTAAGAATCCCTCTGTGGCCTCAGTTCAAAGACACTTCCTTCCCTTTAAGACTAGACTGATGCAAATACTCGTTTTAATACACCAATGAAAACAGTCTCTATTCTGCAGTCAATGTGTGCTAATTTCGGAGAAAGTGGGAAAGGAAAACAAAACTGATATCACAAGACATTTACTCACTAATACTTCAACCCGCATAAGGACCAAGAAATGGCAAAATACACTTTTTGAGTTTTACAGCAGAAGTGGAATATTTATAACAAGGAAAAAACAACATTAAAGAGTAAGTATGCTAAAGTATGCACACATTTGACACGCTCTATATAAATTCATCTTAATGCATTGAATGTGAGACTATAGGACAGTATCAGCAGGATGCCATCCTCTGTCACTCCAGCCTGACACGTTTCCGTGGTGATAGGGGCGGGTCCAGAGCAAAGGCTGTTGGGGAAGAGGGGCGGGACTCTGGGATGTATTCCATACAATATTTTTCAATGTATGGCCCAGCAATGTTCCACACCTGAACGTAACAGAATGATTTCTTAAGGATCATGTGACTTTTGAATAGTAGTTTATACAATTGTAGTATGTAACAATTAAAAGCTAATAAGAAAAAAATATATATATTAGAAAAGCCTTCGAAAATAGTAATGTTAATTCAAATTGCTATGGTGTTCTGGGATGTACCGTCATGTTTTGTGGTATTGGTCATGTCTGGAATTAGTCAGCCAAACACCAAAAGGTCAGTAATACTTTCAGCTCTTGGTTTGTTTTGATGGTAATAAAAGCTTACCTTCTGGTCTACGAGTAGCCGGTGTACAGCTTCAATGTCTGGAGCCATGAACCGGTCTTTAATCCAGGGCCTGGGGAAAAGTAAGTAGAAATAAGTAGGAAGAGACAGATTAAAGAAGGTTTGCCAATTATTAACCTGAGGATTCAATGTATTGGAGATTTGAGGGTTATCATCATTCGACCTACTTTACTGTGGCTCGCACAAGATCATACACTTTCTCCAATGGAGTCGTCGTACGTAGGGGGCGTAGAAACTCAATACCCTGACACGCAGCTAACAACTCGATAGCTAGCACTATAAGGAGATATAAAACGGACATTAGCAGGTTTGATATATAACATATCGTGGGCTGTATTTGCAGATTAGTGGTTAGTAAACAAATAAATGAGATCTCAACTTAATCCCACTGTATACATATATACATAAACTTATAAAGTCTAATTTGTACATTTTTATATGATATATACATATATAATAAAAAATGAAGTGTACAGCTCCAACCCTAAACCTAACCATACACTGGGGTCTAAGCAAAACATAAATGAAATCATGAAATTAGCCACTTAAAGCAAACGAGTTGCGAATTGTTATGAGATTATGTTGGAAAATATTAAGTACTATTACAATTTGAGCTTTGGTGCTCCAATAGAGGGCGCTATTATAGTAAAAATTAGCATTAAATGAAACAGTGGCTGATGTCAGTAGGTATATTAAAGGGTTAATGTCAGATTTTGGACCTTGCTCGACGTGCTCGACCACTCTGAGGGCTTTACGCGCTGCCCAGCCTCCCATAGACACGTGGTCCTCCGTGGCAGCGCTAGTGGACAGTGAGTCAATAGAGGAGGGGTGGCAAAGCACTTTGTTCTCTGAGACTGCAGAAATAAACGCATCTGTTTTAGTTAATGGTCAACATGACTTTAGTACAGTAGTCAAAATTAAACTTTCCAGTGTTTGATTAAGTGAAGTTATTCTCTTCTGAACTTTGTGATGCTCACCGAGAGCTGCAGCAGTGCAGTGCGCGATCATGAATCCAGAGTTCAGGCCTCCTTCATTGACCAGGAACGCTGGCAGCTCGCTGAGAGAGGGATTGCAGAGACGCTCAATACGTCTCTCACTGATGGAGGCCAACTCGTGCACCCCGATCGCCAGATAATCAAGAGCCTAAAAACGAAAGGAGAAAATGAGCGCAGTCGTCGACCAAACCTTTTTGCTAAATAAACGCTATTGTGTTGAGACGAAATACCTTTGCTGGATATTCTCCATGGAAGTTTCCGCCGGATATGGTCTCGGCTCTTTCTGCAAACACCATCTAACTTATAGTCAAGGATTAAAATGTACTGAACTAAAGAAGGGGCTGGTGTGATTATGGTACTGACTAGCTATCCAGTCAAACTGCTTCTCAAAAAGAGTAATTAAATAGTAATTCCGTTTCGAGTTTTTGGGTCACATGACCAACAGACATCATTGGTACTGCAACAAGTTATAAATTCAGAGAAAAAGGATACAGGGTTATCTGTGGCGCTGTTGATTTCTGTATTAATAATTTTTTTGACAAACTCTATTGTGTCATTGACGATTCCATGGACCTGCAAAATTTAAGGCAAAATTTATTAAAAAATTCACATGGGTGTCAATCAACTTTCACAGTATTTTTTACATTTTCTGTTTTAATTTACAGCAATTTTGTTATGTGCCTTTATCATTTTGATATAAATAGTTATATAAATAGTGTATTATTTCAATTTTTATTTTATATTTCCAGTTGAAATTTAAGAATTTTATTAGCTTTTTTAAATATTACCATTTTTATTTAAAAAATTTTTTTTTTATGTTTTATTTATTTCCAGTTTGCGATTTTAGAACTTCTAAGTAACACTATTTTATTTAGTTGACAAAGCAAGATTTCTATTTTCCATTCAGTTATCTATAGTATCTCTATTTCTCTCTCTAGATATCTTATATCTCTATTTTAAAATTTTATGTGTTTATTTCAAATGTTCTATTTCAAGAGTTTTTAGAAGAAAACTTGTTTAAGTTAACTTTAATAACCTTAACATCAACAACACTTACGATTTATTTCAGACGACCCAGAATAGGCTCTTATGTTACCTGTGGACAACAGCGCATGGTGTAGGCATCCTGTACCCTGTCGCAAAACCGATGGCTCTCTGCAATTTTTGAAAAAAATGCAAGAGCGGTTACCACCAAACGGTAAAAAATTAGCTTAAAGGAATAGTCGACCCAAAAATTACAATTCTGTCGTCATCTGCCAAACACAAAGTAAGATATTTTGAGGAAAGTTTGTAACCCGTTGTTTTGGTCACCACTGACTTCCATTGTAGGAAAATACTATGGAAGTCAATGGTGACCAAAACAGCGGGTTACAAACTATGATGACAGACTTTTCAGTAATTTACACAGGTTTGGAACTATTTAAGGGTGAATAAAGGGTGAACATTTTTGGGTGACCAATTCCTTTAAATGGAACATATAAACACTGCAGGATTCACCTGCAATTTCAGACGGGTGATGATCAGAGTCTAACAGGGATCGGAAACGCAGGGCCACTTCCTTCTGTCCCGGATGAGGTCGCAGTTTATGAATATCTATAAGAAAATGTTTTTTTTTTAATTAAAATATATAACCAAAGCATGTGCATAGAAAATAAGTGCAGTTCTGCATTTAAACTGAGCCGAGCTGGACCATGACATAACTGAATCCAATAATGAAATGACTTTAACTGAAAACTGAACGTCTAATCTTGTTATTTTACATTATTGACACACTACTTTCCTATTTAATACTGTACCAGTTTTAACACAATCTGTATTTTTACATATATATGAATAAAGTTGACTTGTCTTGACAGGGACTGTGACTTTATAGGTGAGGCAGTGCTACACAAATATGTTTTGTCTCCCAAGCATGTTTTGTCTGTTTACAGCAGTGTTTCTGTCTAAATACGTCTGCTCACATTCAGCACATCAATCACTTGTTTACACAAGCTTACCGCTATCAAAGGCTTTGGTGGTCCCCTTGAGGACTTCGAGGGTCAGGGCAGCGATGATGTCAGCCTGCCGGGCGATGGCCTCGGCTCTCTCAACGGCCTCTGCTCCCAACGAAGTGATCATCTGAGTCCCATTGATCAGAGCCAGCCCCTTGCAGACAGAGATAAACATAACCAACACTTATCTTTTATCACTACTGAACCACTGATCTGCCCGTTAATCGATCAATGCATTTTTGAATCTATTCTCTCTCTAACTATTACCACCTAACAACCAGAACAGCCTGATAAACTGCTCAGTAGCAACGTTGTAGCGTTTTTCTTAGATTGTATAGTTTGATACTTTTTTACACAAAAATGACTTGTTTTAAAGGCTGCAGTGGGTTTTAAGAGGGGCTTCAGTTAAAATGGAGCAGGCAGGTCAAGGACACACATTTCTGACCCAAAAAACAGCTATAAGTCAACAGAGATAAACATGTTGACTGCACAATGGGGGGATTAACCGTACCTCCTTTGGCTTCAGAGATATGGGCTTCAGTCCATGGGCTTCCAAAACCTGCAGGCAATACAAAGGTCAAACGTGACTTTAAAGGCTAAATGAGGAGTAAATATGTTTATGCACTGCTTGCATTATCATTAGGGCTACATGCTCAAGCTACATGCTCACGTATTTGGCGTCCGCCCAGCCGCTCTTTGGCGACCACATCTTGCCTTCTCCCATAAGACCAAGTGCCAGGTGAGAAAGAGGGGCGAGATCTCCGCTCGCACCTACCGTACCCTTCTCAGGGACGTACGATAAACAGGAGGCTGAGGAAAGAGGAAAGAAATAAAACAGTAATAAATATGATACCATACTCATTTGAAGAAGCAACTCATAGAAACTTCTTTCTTTTAGTATTCTTTGAAATGGTACCCCATGCGTCATATGCAGTGCCAAAGAAACCAAAACCCTCAACAATACTCCCTTCAGTTAAAATAATGAGGGATGGTTTAATGTACCATTGAAGGCTTGGACCATGCTGTGCAGGGTCTCCGGGGAAACCCCGCTGTACCCTTTGGCCAAAACATTGATCCTCAGTGCGAGCAGCATTCGAGTTCTTTCAGGACTTAAAGGGCTTCCCAGACCTACAGTATAATCAAATACAATAATAAATATCAATTGCTTAAATTACGTTGGTTTATTCATTGCAGGATTATTTCTATGATAAATAAATATGTTATACAAAAAGATATGCAGACACGTGTTTGCATATACAGTATACTACCGGTCCAAAGTTTGGAATTGCTACGTAAATATTGTGAAATAATATTACAGTTTAAAATATGATTTTTCTATTTCAATGCGTTTTAAAATGTCATTTATTTCTGTGATACAAAGCTGAATTTTTTAGCAGCCATTACTCCAGTGTTCAGTGTCACATGATCCTACAGAAATCATTCATACGGTTATTTCACAATAATACTGTTTTTACTATATTTAAGAGGCTTTAATTAATCCCAATGATTCCAACCTTTTGTCTGGTTGTGTATATTTAATTTGACTAAAATGTGTCGCACCTGAGGAGTGTGAGCGCAGAAGATTTTCTTGAAGCTCCCTGAAAGAGAATTTAAATGATTTAAATGCAAAAGATTTTAGGTGTAAAAAATATTTGATAAATTCAAAAGTATGTACTTCAGCTTGCTGACTGGGATGACAGTCCGAGCAAATTTACCAAACCCTGTAGTGATGCCATACACGACTAAAACAAAGGAAAAGAAAATATTGACAGGTCATATTCATGAAACCCTACGCAATTTAATATTTATGTAGATTATTTCAATATTCATTGCAATTCATGCTCTTGCAAATGTGCCACTTCGCACTACCTTTTTACATTTGCAGAAAAAAAAGCTGTCAAAAGATTAGTTTGCAACAATTTATCATATGTAATCTTTAAAATAAACGTTCTTTGATGACATCTATAGTTCCATGAAGAAGCTTGGACATCCATGGAGCCTTTCCATGGCACATAAGAATCTGTAGGTTATTAAATTGTTCTTTATACAAAGTAAAATGGTTCTATTCGCTGAAAGGTTCTTTAAGGAACCCAAAAAGGTTCTTCTGTGACTTTGTTGTTAAAAGTATCTTTTTTTTTTTTATTTTTTTTTTTAAGAAGCCACAAATATTTCCTTTATGTAAGCTGATGTCATGCTCACCTTTGTTTTCTTTCACAATGGTGTCCAGAAGCTCTCTTGATTGCACAACCTTTTGCTCAGCCTCTGGGGTCAGCTGAGGGTCAGAACACAGTGCTGATGCATTTCCATTGAGAAATATTGTTCATAAATGTAAAATCTTCACAAAACTGTCCACCATAAATCCACTTACCTTAATCTTATACATGCCTTTCCCTAAATTCACTAGATCAGTTGAGGTCAGGCTGTTCCCATCTAGAGAAATGTACTAAAAACAGACCGTTCTCATTAATGCTGTAGTACTGATGAGGGTAAAAATGCTGTATGTTTAAAAGCGATATTTCACACTTACATGCTCTGGTTCTCTGTATTCTCTCGTTCTGTTTTTAACATTCATATTAAGGATATTTTTAGATCAGTTAAAGTTTACACATGGACTGAATAGCTAAAAGCTTTTGAGAGACTTTCCATAAGGTACAACAATCATTTACATGCAAGTCTGTATTTCTTCAAAATGATTCCAAATGTGGGACTGGGTGAAGTGGTATATACGTGATATTATATGAAGGTTATAAATTAGTCATAAAATGAAAAAACAACAACAAGAAGCATGGTCAAATGAATGCATCCTTTTAGCGCAATTAATTTAAAAAATGCTACACACTGCACAAAAAAACATGACAAAATATATCAGAAATTAAGCTTTAAGTATCACGTTCTATTATTTAATATAATGTCTTTAAATTATCTTGTGGATTTTTTTGTAATTACGGTAATTGCAAATACTTTTGTCAACATAGTTTATACAAATGTCAGTTTGAAGATACAGATGTGACGTCCCAGGTTGACTTGGAATGAAATCTTGTGACATGGTGTCCCCTTCAATAGCTGAAGATAACAGGGAAATAACATGTTATTGACTCATCTTGCAAAACAAGATTTAGTATTTGCGGTAAACAATCTCCAAAAAACAATTTGTCCAAAGTCAGCCAAGAACTGAATGATTGATTAATCTCTCGACAAACACTGAACACGTAAACCATATTTGTAACGTTACCAAGTTCAACAAAGTCATTATCCTCAAGCACATCTTCTATGGTATCGTCATTGTCCAGCAATCCAAATCCCTGACATCTTCTGACCACAAAATGCACATCTTTGATGTGCTGGATCCCTCCATTGTCGGGTTTGTTCTTGATGTAGCGCTTGAGAGCTTCAAAACCCAACCATTTAATGGAGCAGGTGGCATCTTTGCATGGAACGGTTATCCACTCGTCCCGAACGTGGACCGTGAAACGAGGCATCACGTTGGACTGAACAACCAGAGGCTGATACCTGCGGAGTGCGATCAGCAATGCAAATCACTTCACACTAAACGCAATGGACCAATCAAAGACTGTTCTGTGGACACCTCCTTCACCACAGAAGACAGAGTACATGGTGCTGTTTGAATACGTTATCTCTGCACCAAAGGTTCTGTGTTATTATATGTTTGTCAAAAAAACGAAAATCTTCAGTCAACAAACTGTCAGACTGAGGGATTCAGTTTTAACTTTGCAGTATACATGCACACACTGCCACAAAAAGCCCCCGGCCCCATTTTATAGTTTTCTGTATCATCAGCATAAAAAAAAAAAGAAATTGAGAAAGTGGAATTTAAAACTAAAAACTAAAATGTCTCAAACATTTGGACCCTTCCCAATACATAATTTTAAAAACATATACTCAATATAGTTGTTAACTGTCATTGTTACTGCTATACTGATGAAATATAATGCGCAAAATATTTTTATTAAATTAGATAATTGCATCTACTTTCTATACATAACATTTTCATATAGAATTTAAACTAAATGTATATATATCAAACACTGATAGAACAACAGAACAATAGAACGATAGATAAAAGAGAGATATAATATATTTTCTACATACCAGCTACAGTCATGGCCAAAAATATTGGCACCCTTGGTAAATATGATCAAAGGCGGCTGTGAAAATTATTCTTCTATTTTTAAAAATTCACAAAAAAAAGAACCTTTCATTGGATAAGACTCATTAATAATATCATTATGAAATAAATGTTTTTCTCTAATACACATTGGACACAATTATTGGCACCCTTAGACATTATTATGAGTCAAATAAATTTCCATTAATATTCACAATTTTGAGCACTCCAGGGTGATTATGAGCATGAAATTATCCAGCCATGGGTTCCTGTTTCACAGAAATAGAAAAAGGAGGGAAAACAAAGCCCATTGAGAAAAACCAAAGAATATATTATTGAATATATATATTTGCAGCATTCTCTTAGCTCATCCAAAAACAAACTCCAGCGTTTTCAGTTGTCAGACATGACTGGAACTTTAAAATGTCACCATGTGTACAATGAAATATACCGCTAGTATTTTTCATGTTGTGGGCCAACAATTCTGCTGGAGATCTTGTTTAGACACATGGCATCAGATAAAAAAAAATTAAAAAATCAATAAGTGCATGACTGAGCACAAAACCAAGCTTCTATGGCCATTCCAGTCCTCTGACCTGAACCCTGAGGTAAATTGAAGAGAAGCAGCACTAACATGGAGCTGGGAATCTAAAGAGTCTTATAAAAGAGTCTGATCTCTTGTAAGGTGTTCTCCTAAAATGCATTATAGCATTATATTTAACAAGGATGCTGATATTTTTGGCCACGACTGTACATTTAGTTTTACGTCAAAACAAACCAATCTTCTGTGTTGCTGAACTGTGTAAATTCATGTTGATTTTTGGGCTAAAGGCTAGACGTGAATTATGACAGTTTCAGAGTAACTGTGGCGTGTTACAGCTGCTTACATCTGCAAGTTAAATGACCCACACTGAGAAAAAAAACCATGCTAATTTAAGTTTTCCTCAGATGAAACAGCTTCATTTTTTTTATGCCTGTTTGAGAATGTGTGCATTGTTAGATAACATCTAGGTAGTTGTATTTATGTAAAAGCTAAAGGACATTTAAATAAATTAAATCAAAATAATACTGTATGTATAAGCAAAAATACTAATTTGCAGTGTTGGTAGATCAAATGTAACTATAACCGAAGAACGTGTCTCAAATATCCCATCATATACAGTATGTCTCTTTAACATACATTTCTCAGTAGCGCTGCTGTTTTTGAATTTACGTAGATTTTTAGCGGCAAAGATTACTCATTAATAACAGTCAAATTGTACATGTACAGTAGTTGGTTTTGAATCAGTTTTTTGATGAATCGGTCACAAACACATATTTCCAACATATTAAGATGAATTCAAATGTTTCGGCTTGTGGTATAACTACAATACAAAAAGATTTATCAGCATTTTCCATTCTTTTTAAGATTAAAATATATAAACAAGATCAAAAATTGGATGTACAAGAGAAGTAAAATTATGCAAAAGATTTTATATATTACACTATAATTACCCCGTCTCAGAAATTTCTTTGAAAGTATTGGATTAAATGTTCCAAATGATGCCTTTTTCATCACTTTTTATACATTTTTTGGTTACACATTGTTTTACAGTTACACCTATTAGCTGCTTATTAGCATGCATATTACTAGAATATTATCCATTTATTAGAGCTTATTAAGGACATATCAGTGCGATATTCTACATCCCTTATCATACTCAATCCCTAAACTTAACTTCCTTACTAACTAATAATAAGGAGCAAATTAAGAATTAATTGAGGGAAAAGTCAAAGTTAATAGTTATCAAGTGTAACCGTATTCGAATTTGTTACCAACTGTAATATTATTGCTATTCATGCTTTTTTGAAACATTTTTGCAACAGCTTTTAATAAAGAAGCAGGTAACTCTAGACAGTTAGCGCTCCCTTCAGGACAGACAGTGAAAGGCTGTGGTTGTTGGCACAATTAGCCCTAAACAAATGCTATTTGCATTTTTTATTAAATCAGTGAGCAAAAAACCCTGACAAACATAGATTCAGTAATCATTTAAAGCCTATTTTTAATTCACTGTGCTTCCACCCCATCTATAACGCTTCAACAACCTCAAAGCCTATCCAGTGACACAGCCTTGACTCTGAGGGACAGAAAAAGGCAGTAGTTTTGGCATGTTTACGACTGTCCGGTGACACTGAGGAATATTTTAAGCAGGTATGCGCGACAGATTCTGACAGCGTCTTCAAATCTCTTCCCTCTGTCATCCAGTCAAGCACACGCACTAGTGTATGTTTCTGTGAGTCTTTTCTTTACATATTCTCACATCTCAGGTTCTCGGGGCCCCAGCCTCTCAGAAAGAGGCCCTTACAATTTCATCATTCACTGCATCCTGTTATTGGCCAGACTCCAGCTTAAAAAAAAAACCCTAAGTAAACACAGAGCCGCAGACGTTTGCTCCAGGCTGAGGCATGCGGCATAAGAGGAGCCCCTTGTGTTGGATCACACCCTTCAGGTGCAATGCACTCGACATATTTTGGACCTCCGAGGCCAGAAACATGTCTTGAAATCATTTGCGGAAAAGTTAATATTTTCATGAGGGGAATATTATTTTTTTGAGGTTGGACGTAAAGAGGCATGTAAAGTGTAAAAAGGTTGGTGCGAACAGTGAAGACTTTGGTAACAGAAATCAAAGTAAGATAAGTTTGTAGGTTGAGAATATTAAATATACTGTATGATGCACTTGTATAATGCATCAAAAAACTGATTTTATTTAACGTTGTATGTAAGTTATTCATTTGTGGCATGATGTTAATTACAAAAATGTTAAAATTGAGTCAATCTGAAACTGTTATATGTTAAGTTATATCCAGTTTTAGAACTTGTAAAGACAAGGTAATGCCTAAAAAACCCTAGGATACCAACTGTTTTGCTTTTATACAATTGTAAGCTTCAGATTTCTGCATTTACACCCTACAAATATTGATCTTGTTTAGTAAATAAATAAATGTATATATATAAATGTATATATATATATATTAATGTATATATAAATGTATATATATATATATATATATATATATATGCTGGCTGAGTAGCACAATATTCACTTAACATTTAAATATTCATTGTTTTAATATTACAGCCACAAGAAGTGAAAAAAAGTGAAAAAAAACCTCACTTGCTAAACTTTTCTAGTCAGTTTTACAATTATGGTTCAATCTATTACCTAAACCGTCTATAAAATGATCAATTTCATATTTATGCATAACCTTCTAAAGAAATCCATTTCAGGTACCTACCTCACTGCGATTTTATTTATTTTGTAAATTAAACATTATTATTATTATTATTATGCTAATTAGGATTATGCCACATCATGCAAATAATATAAACATGATTTTAATTAATTCATTAACTAACATTAAATAGCAATGAGCAATACATTTATTTCAGTTTTATTAATCTAATATAGTGTACCTTATTGTAAAGTGTTACCCTGTAGAATAGAATGTTATTAATAAATTTCCAATGCATTAATTCCAGTAAAACATCATTAGGCCAAACAAAACAAAACACTGCACCCTTGCCATGTCATATGATCATTTCAAGCGGTGTCCCACAGAGCACGATCCCTGCCACCTTTCCTTTCCGGTGCCACCCCCTACCCCAAAAGCAACACATTCCCAAGACTCCACCCCTCCTTCACCCTCCTGGTCAAATTCCATTCACTGCTCTCACAACCACAAGCCCAATCTCAGGCAGGACGTCCCTGAGAACATCAGCTGCTTTTCTTTGCTCTTGCTCAGCTAAATCTAAAAATGTCCTGGACTCGACCTCTTCTTCTCACCTGTCTTGTTGTTTTGTCCGTCATCACCTGTGAGTAACCGGACTGTGGTTTACTGTACTGACCAAGGGAAGTGTGGTCTAACACTCTCTGGAAAGGATTGCAAATCTTTTGGACCCACCTCATCCGTGTTTCCTCTGTTACAGTGTTCCATGGAGCCGACAGCGCCGCTATGTCAGATAAGAAGGCAGCCAATCCTCAAGGTGACCAAAAATTCACAATGCTGTAGATTTTTCTCAAGAATTCTTCCATCTCATCAATGTTGTTCTTCACCGAAGGTGCACTGAGGAAGGTCTTCATGCCAGAGGCAGATGCCTCCAGCTTCTTTAAACGGCGAGGCAAAAGGGCTGTGAAAACGCAAGATGAGATAAACGGTGAGGCTATTTGTGCTCATGTAAAAACTCAATTCAAGTGCAACCCCTTGAGCACCTGTCAACCGCAAGAGGCAATCCAGAATTTAATTTTGATAACTGAGCACAACTGAGGAATTAATAATAATAATAATAATATAAAAACACTAGCATTCAAATATTTACGTCAGATTTGGAAAGACACCACTTATTTTATGCAGCAAAGATGCATTTAACTAAACAAAAGTGACAGTAGATTTAAAAATTTTTTTTAATAAATGCTGTTTTTAACTTCCATTCATGAAAAAAATAAAAATAAAAATTCCTTAAACACGATTGGCTTCCACAAAAAATATAAAGCCGATATGAAACTGATTTAAATATATATATATTTTAAAATATAATATTTTTGATCAAATTAATGCAGCTTGTGAGTGTGCAAAAGAGACTTATTTTTTAAAAAACATTACAAAAACCTTACTGACCACAAACTTTTCTCACAATTTCTGACTTCTTGGTCTGGCTTGCTAGTGTAGTGCTAATAAAGAGCCCTTTTAGCAGCAGCTAGCACTGGCCACACAGGTGCCGCGTTTAGAGCCAGCTGAGGAATGTAAGGACGGTGAACCACAGCACAGAGCAGGAACCACAGGATAGGCTGGAGAAACCTTTCTTCAGCTCCTGCCAGTGCTGGAGGAGGGGCTCTGCTGCTGCCGCTTTGACCTGGACTGAGATTAGTTCATTTATGGTTTTTGGCTCACCAGAAATTATGTTTGACTCACCTGAGAGAATTCATGACTATGTACTCAAACGGTGAGGTGAGGATCAGGACAAGAGCATTTTTCTTA
The DNA here is from genome assembly GCA_032357475.1 of Enteromius thamalakanensis. NCBI lineage: Eukaryota > Metazoa > Chordata > Actinopteri > Cypriniformes > Cyprinidae > Enteromius > Enteromius thamalakanensis. The sequence continues at coordinate 4,476,210 of JAUCMT010000059.1, forward strand.
TGTGTGGTACATCCCACATGAAATCATAAACTGCTCCTTTTGGACTTAAAATTAAAATTAATTAGTATGCAGCTTTGGTGCTTTATAATTTGCTGCTGCTGTCACACCAAATCAGATGATCCTATTATGTAATATAACAAACAGCCTTTCTTTATGAATAGTACTATTTAGGCTATCACTGTGAAACTGAAAAGACAGTTTATTTTGTAATCCATATCATGAAGAGTGCATTTAGTTTATATATATATATATATATATATATGTTTAACTATAATACAATACTGGTCTATTTACTATATTCAAAGTTATTCTGAACGTTTTCATACCTTGTTTCGTGTTTGTTTGTTTGTTTGTTTTTTTATTGCCGTCTCTTTTTCTTTCCCTCACATTTTGTTGTCTTATTAGCTGAACAAAGACAGAGACTGGCCGCAGATGAGAGAAGGAGGGAGTATCACGAGGAACAGAGGAATGAGTTTGAGAGTTACGCTGAAGAGGAGCATGACGGTGAGAACTCAAATCACTCACCTGGCGGCCATATTGGATCAGGCAGCATTAGTAGCGTTCTGAGCTCATTCATCACAAAAGTCATTTTAGCAAACATGATTACACATGACCTTAGCTGAACCTTCTAGGGTTTTACAGAACAGGTTTACCAAATCTAATTAAGCCATTTTTATCAAACAAACAAATAAATATATGAACTTCGCGCCCGGGACTCATTCATTGGCCTATGTAAAAAAAGAAAAATTAATTAGTTAAATATTATATTTGATTTTAATTATATCTTTAATTACATTTAGTTCAGAATATTTTCAGGAAGTTTCATGAAATGTAAATAAATACACTTCGTGCTAACGAACTGGTTTAGACACGTGCACACGCACACGTATACATAATAAATGAAACATTTCATTAGGGCCTATTTGAATATTTTGTGATGGTGTTGTTTCATATTGTCTGCGTCATGTTACTTCAAGGTGCATTTTTAATTTTAAGAAATGTAATTACAGGTTGTATTTCGTGTATTTGATAAATGCCTTTATTTCATACCTTTTTATTATGCTTACACTCTTTTTTTTTTTTATTAATTGCAACATTCGTGACCAATGCCGTATTTCATAATTTAAATATACAAAAAACAAATAGACTAATTGTTACGGGTACTGTGAAGGCTTATGTGTTGTCATCTGAATACACAGTTAAAGCTTAAATTCCTGCATGTTTACTCTTGTCCAGAGCAAGACGAGCGCACCAGAGAGAAGACAGAGCAGTGGAGAGAGTTTCACTACGACGGCCTGGACCCATCTTACGAGTACAACCGACACACGGTGTAAAACACAAGAGAACGGGTAGAGAGCTTTACAGTACTTTACAGTAGATTCTGTGAAGGCGTTTTGGCACAATGTCTGCAGTAAACATGCACAAAATTGCGCAAAAGAACGCAGCCTTATATGTGTATCCATGCATGCAGAACGTATATAATCCATGTATCATAGTTCTTTAAAAAGATGTACATTTATTCATATGTAAGCTTACCCATAACCCTTACTCTATGACAAACAACTCGCCTATTGTTTTCAGTTTAAAATCTATTGTACATTATTTCGTCACACACTATGACAAGTCATTGCATAAGTTACAGGAAATCTGTAACTTTGAGTGCTTTCAAACGATTAATCGCATCCAAAATAAAAGTTTTTGTTTATGTAATATAAGTATGTGCACTGCGTATATTTATTATGCGCGTATAAATACACACACATACAGTATATATTTACATGCATATGTTTATAGTCATATAATTTTATAATAAATAAATACATTTTTAAGAAATGTATGCATGCATTTGTGTTGATTTATACATACCTAATATACACAGCACACACATACATATATTACGTAAACAAAAACAATTATTTTGGATGCGATTAATCACAATTCATCGTTTGACAGCACTAATCATTATTAATACAAACTTAATTTCGAAATAACTCAATTTTTATTCATTTTGTACTTTACTGGGATCATGTAAATTGTTACATTTAATACAAACATTTCATATCGTAAACATTTGTAACAGCTCTTTTATTTTGAATCACAATAAGTCAATAATAAAACTGGTGTTATCTTTGTCTTTAATGAAAATTTGAAACCATACACTCACCAAAAACACTCACCATAGAACAAATCTACTAAAGAGAAAACACTGCTTACATCATTTCTGCGACCTGAATGAAAGAACCGACACTCAGCTGCTAAATTCAGAGGGCCGGTATGAAGACCTGGATGACATGCAAGATTTAGAAACTGTTAAACAGCTTCAGTTCAACTGGAAAACTGCCATGTTTGCTTTCGTGCACCAGACAATGTGGAAAATTTGAGCTGTTTCGCTTTACTGAAACACAAGATCGGCAAATACGAATGCCCGTCACTAAAGCTGGTACTTTTCATTTAGACCTGTGATAAAACAAACACGTTATTGGTCAAGCGTTTATCAATCTCCCCATTAACCACAATTAAAAGAATGATGACAATTACATTACAGTGTCTATTTAAATATAACATACTATTAATAGTAATTTAAGTGGCAATAGCATTAAATTTACACCAAGTGTTACAACATAATCACTGCAGTGTAAAGTGTGACCAAAAGTCATTTTAAAAAAGCGAAGCTTACGAAACAAATCCAAAACATAAAAATAGTGCTTTTCACCATCACTTTATACTTTCAGAAACACAAATCACTCCAGAATCTTTCACTGATATAAATAAATTGCTGATAAAAACATTCAACTCGACATCTCTGTTTGTTTCTACAATAATGACATCCTTCATTCTCTCATTAATAAATGCCAGTCGCATCCAAAACCGAATTTCTACGTATTGGATGACAGCAAACGTGGCTATTGGTAAATCTGGCATCCTTTATCACTTGGTTCTTCAAAGCAGCAGCGGGTTGAAATAAAGCAACAAAACATTACGAGAACTCTTTAATGAACACAAATCCTTTTATCTACACCTTCTATTAAGACTCCAAGCAGATGTTCTTCATCTCAAGGTTCGTCATCTCCATTCGACAATCCCCTGAAATTCACTTAGGCTGCTATTTTTCACTCATAGCGCACCGTTGGCTTTCCAGAAAGGAGAAGTGGTTTGATCGGGCGACCGTGGACAATGGAAGTTACTGTTAAATAGAAGAAAACACGTCTTTCCACAAAGTGCAACAGTCAAGTGAGCAGTCTGACAGGAAGTGATGTCATTTGGAGCCAGTGATGATGGTGGTGACCGTGGATGGCCGCGTGTGCCGCTCGGGCATCCTCGAGGAAGAGTTTGCTGCTTTCATGGACGAACCTAGACAAAGATAACACCCTCCTCAAGGGCTGCACGACAATACGACATAATACAACACAAAGCACACCGTCGCTGATGAGTCACTCAAGTTTGGTCAACATAAGGCTTGTGAGTTTCATGAATCGTTAAAGGGCTACTCCACCCCAAAATGAAAATTTTGTAATTAACAACTTATCCCCATGTTGTTCCAAACCTGTAAAAACTTTGGTAGAAAAGGGTGAAAATCCTACGGTAAAATCATGTTAAATGATTAACTAAGGAATAATTGACAACGGGCCGTTGAATTATTAGAAAAATAATGCACACCCGAGGTGACAGAGAAACTCTAACCTTCTGCTTTAAGATGCAGCGCTGTTATTACCTCGCTAGTGAGAAATGTCATGTGTAGCCTTTAAGTTGCTACACTAGG
>JAUCMT010000059.1:4480069-4494183 GCA_032357475.1 Enteromius thamalakanensis
GTGTGATTATTACAGTTAACTATGTGAAGTGATATGGAACTGTAATGCGGTCAAGAGAGCTGCCTGGAACTACGTTCACCGTGCGTTTCCCTGAAAATAATTGCACACCTCAGAACCTTCATCAGCCAATCAGATTCAAGCATTCAACGGCCCCGTAGTATAATGGTAAATTAATCAATTGTTAAATTAATGTTTATTGCATTTTTTAGTTTAATGAGTCCCAACATGAATGTGTTTAGTGTGGATGACACTGAGCACCTTCTATAAATGTTCATATTTAAAAGCTGCTTGTGATTGGCTTTGGTGCATCATGTGACTTTCTCATCACCTCCTGCATTTGGTGTTTATCAGTCTATTTCAAAGATCCAAAACAGATTTCAGTACTTTAATAGGTTTATATTAACAGTACATGAGATTATGCCTTTTTTAACTGTAAATGTAACTTAAAACCTAAAATTTTGTTACCGTATTTTTTATGGTCAAATTCCATAAAAGCCGTTTTTTAACTGTATATTTCATGGATCATTTTGTACCATGATTTGTGACAGCATCTGGTGGACGCACATTACGTATGCAGTAAAAACATTTACTCCAATAAATTTGATATTTTTGTTTTCTTTCCATTTAAAGAAGTATACTCTTAGCTTCATAATATTACAGTTGGACCACTGATGGTACAGTAGATTGAGTATTTTGATAATGTCTTTCCTACTTTTCTGCACCTTGACAGTGGTAATTGTTTGGGAGTCAATGGGACAGTCACAAGCCTCCTGGTTTTCCTAAAAAAACTCTTGATTTTTGTTGCATATACATCAGAGCTTTACAGGTTTGGACCGACATGGAGGTAAGTGATTAATGACAAAATTTTCATTTTGCAGTGGAGTAACCCTTTAAGGCAAAAGCTTACAGTCGCTGCGGTGGACTGAGGAAACATCGACCGACTGGCTCTTCCCAGGCATGGAGGTTGGATTCTGCTTCCTGTGCTGAGAGGAATCCATACTGCTGCCGAGCTGAAGACGCCTCATATGTCTGATCACTGCGGTAGCATTAAACGCTTGCTGTGAGGAAAGAAACATACAGAATTTGAAATCACCTGTCATGCTGTTCGGAGTATAAGAAGAGATGGAGGAAAGGAAATGGTCACTTACTCGCCATTTTGCCTTGGCGAAGTTCTTCTTCATCTGTCGGCTGACTGATTCATGGATGTTCTTACAGAGAGCAGTATCACCAGCTATCCTGCAAACAGAGGAGAGTCAGCAGGAGGACTTCCTGTAGCATTATCTGGCATCCATAAGGAGGTTGAGTGTAACTATACAGTATAGAGTAAAAAATGCGCCAGTGTTATTTTAGTGTCATTGAGATAATATTATATTTTCCAAATGTTAACATTTTCCATTTTTTTATGTATGTTGAATTTTTATTACTTATTAAAATAATTAAAATGAAAAATTATTAAATAAAATACATTTAAATGAAATATAATTTAAATGAAAGTTCAAGTAATAATAAAACAGATTAATTTTAGTTTTAGAGAACTTTTAGCCTTGTGCTAAATAACATCATAAGATGAATATATGCACACACAGATTTATTATGTATATATATATATATACATAGAACCTAGTATAATAATAGTAATGTATATACATTTATATTTTTTTATTTTATATTATATATATAAATATATATATATATATAAATATACACATACATTTTTTCTTACATATATACATTAATGTGTTTGTATTTTATATATACATAAATATACACAGTACACATACATACATTATATAAACAAATACTTTATTTTGAATATGATTAATTGTTTCACAGCACAAACATAAATACATATTATCTTGTATACACACTATGGCTGCATGTGATGTAAAATGTAAACATTTTAAAACATTGAATATGTTTTATGTATTTTAATATATTTTTAATGTCATTTATTTCTGTAACGCAAAGTTGAATTTTCAGCAGCCATAACTAATAGGTCTTTTTTATTCGCTCGTGTCTAAATAAAATGATAAATCTCTTATAAAAATACATTTGAACTGTGTATGCAAATTCTTACATAATATATACAATAAAAAGTGCTATTTTAGACTTTGCTTTTTAGGGGGTGGGGCATTGTAATGAATATGAATAAATATTGTTTATAATCATAATTTATAGGATTACATTATATTATTAAGGATGTTTAGACCATTATTTCCCAGTCATTTTAATGTCCTAATTTGCTTTATAGTTTGCTATTGACAGCAACTAAACTTAAACCAGCAGCAACTAATATAACCCCAGGGTTTTTCATGAGAAAATAAACACATTGTGCCAATATTCCTAGTCGCTCACCACGGATGCCGAAGAGCCTCATCACAAGTGAACCTCTTTTCTGGATACTTCTGCATCAGGTTACTAATGAAGTCTTTAGCTACGAAACAACACAAATGTGAAAATAAAGAAACCTGAATCAGTTACACAAGGGCGCAGTTCTAATTGTGAAAAAATGACACCCTCCTACACTTCCCCAGACACCAGGGAACAGCTGGTGTGGGTGTCGAGTTGTTATTTTCAAACGATGCCGAATGGTGCCAGATAATGCTTTTCAACTGCTGATTTATATCTGGCTGCAATACCTCAGTGTTACTTTTGAAAAACCCTTATTAAAGTGTTTCTCATGGGAAAAGAAAGTCGTGACAAGTAAACACAAGAAAGCCAAGTCATTCTTAATGATGGCATTTAAGTGGGTAGAAGAGACAAAAAGAGGTGAAGAAGGGTGTCATTTAGTTTTAAAGAGTCATTAAAGGGATAAGGAGACTAAATAGTTTCATGTCCCATTGACTTCCATAGTATCAACAAAAATACTATGGAAGTTAGTGGGTCACCAATATCTTCTTTTGTGGTCTGGAATGACATGAAGGTGAGAAAATGAGGTATGCTTAATATATGACTCATTTCTCAGTGAAATCACACACCTGAATCAGAAATATCATCCCAATACGGGGAATCAAACTCGAATTCAGCCTTTAGTATTTGCTCGAACAGCTTGGAGTCATTCTCGTCGTAAAACGGAGGGTATCCACACAACCTGAGGATTCACAAGTGGTCAGTACTTAAACTACTTTTTAAAGTAATGACTGTAAAAATATAAAATGTGTTTCATATAGGGTTAAAAAAAACACTTACAAGATGTAAGCAATCACTCCTATAGACCAGCAGTCGACAGCTTTGCTGTAAGGTTTCTGTGCTAATACCTCTGGAGCTGAAGTTATAAAAGACACAGAAAATAAATGACATGATGCATTTACTAAAGTCTAAAAGTGTATTTAAAGATAGTTGACATCAAAACAAATGTAATCATCATTTTGGGGTCCATAAATCCATAAATCCAAAATTTACGGTAAAAAAAATGGCAGCACTGGTTGCCAGAATAAAACAGTGAAAAATACGGTAACAATATTTTTTTGTTTTACGGTTACGTTAAATTTACAGTTAAATGCCGTAATTTCAAATAATAAACTATATTACTTATCTGATATAATGTTAATATACCAGCCTATTAAAGTAGTGAAATCTATTTTGTATCTTTGAACTACACTGAAACCTACGAAATGCAGGTGGTGATGAGAAAGTCAAGATTAATGCTCTTCATAAGAAGCTTTTAAACAGTAACATATATACAGTGTCATTTACACAAGAATTAAACCATCATGCTAAGAATTATGACATGTGAAATAAATATTAATTTAACAACATTACATGTAACATACAACCTTAATAAACATCACTGATACCAAAAAACTAAGAAACAGTTATTTTAAAGAAAAATATCAAATTCGAACAAAATTTAAAATGCAATGCAGGGAATTCTGGGAATGTCAGATTATGGCATTTAACAGGAATTTACAATTAACCATTTAACGGGTTTTTAACGTAGCATTTTCACAGTTTTATCGTTAAAATCACTGCCATTGTGTAACAAAAAAAATGTAAAAATGATAATTGCAATTTTTTTTGTCAAAAATCAGACACATAGTTCTCAAGAACTGCAAGATTACAACTAATAATTGCAAGAAAAAGGACTGAATTGTAATATTTCTTTTTTTTTTTTTATTATACTGTTTTGGAAATTAATTTGGTTCTTAAACACTCTTTTTGTGCACATTATCACTTAGTGTACACTTTGCAAAGAAATTGTGTTTTATGTTTCACAAAAATAAATGGATATGAAACATGAACATGGAAACAAAAATCTATGTATTTGAAACACCAAATTTATTTTTGCATGAGCTATTTCTTTGAGGTAACACTTTACAATAAGGTTCATTAGTTCGATAGTAACAACATTAGTAAACATGAACTAAGAATGACTAACGACTTAAATATATAGATATATCCTTTACCTTTACAATACAATGGCAATCACTAAAGAGAAATGACGTGGATATTTAATAAATATTTAGTTAATAAGCAGCAAATTTGGAATTTATTGAGGGAAAAGTAATAGTTAATAGTGAATAAGTGTGGTATGGAAAACCATACCTGGCCACATGTCCTGTCCTGTCCTGTCCTGTCCTTTCCTTTCCTTTCCTCCTAAACTTACTAAACTTACTATTAACCAATTCAAGTTTTTTACCAATAAAATGACAATCGTCTTCAGATTGGCTGCAGAATAACACTGGTATTTAGCGGATCGACAACCCTACCCACATATCCCGGCGTCCCACAGGCTGTGGACATGATGTCATTGGCTGCTCCCTCCATCTTGGACAGCCCAAAATCACTTATCATAATCTTTGATTCTTCATGAGGGTTATAATAGAGAAGATTTTCTGGCTGTCGGGAGATAAGAGAGAAGGTGTTAAGGTTAAGGTATCTTTCACTATACAGTATAAATTCCTTTATACTGTATAGTGAAAGAATTTGGATTAGTTTTGGTGTGAAGGGAAATCATCACCTTCAGGTCTCGGTGGACTATCCCCAGTGAATGCAGGTAGTTTACCGCATCCAGAACCTGCTTGATTAACGCGCTGGCATCCTGCTCCGTGTAGAAACCCCTCTCTACAATACGATCAAACAACTCCCCTCCTGACACGCTGACAAAAAAAAAAAAAATCTGTTTACATTTTTTTTTTCCCACAACACATAAGAGTTAGCTACTAAACTCAGTATACATGCACAGCATATATATTACAGATTACTGTCACTAAAATAATGTAATGCATCCTTGATAAATAAAAGGTTTAATTTCTTACAAAAAAATATACTGACCCAAACTATTGAAAGATCGGCGTATGGTAGTATGCCTAATTATAGCTTTTATATTAAAAAAATAATATAAAGAGTGGCTAAATTAAATGAATTAAGATGTAGTTGCTAGGGATTTATTGGTTGTTGTTAGGTATTTGTTTAATGGGCCAAATCAAATATGGTTGTTTAGAAAAGTTTATAGCCTACTTTGAGTCAAGCATCATGAACCAAACCAAAACAAAGAAAAATCCCACAGAAAATAAAATAAAAAATAACAAAAACTAAATAAAACAAAAAATAAAATATAAAATAAAATAAAAATACTCAAATCTGGTTAAAAAAAAAATGCTAATGTTTCTAATGTCAACCTATATATCATAGATGGAGACTGTTGTTCAGATCAATAAAATGATTTTGAACAACAGCGGCAGGCTTGTGCATAGAATCGAGATAAGAATTGGCTCTCTTTCAAGTCATGAGATGGACGCCCCACAGGACATTGAGCTGGAATGTGAATTGAATTGACAGGAAGGAGAATATCCTGGACTGCAATACAAAGCAATTCAACACTCACACAACAAGAACAGATTACTTCTAAAGTGTTTCAATCCTGATTCACATCGTTTGGCTCGCTTTCAAAAAGACTCAAGCATTAATTGAAGTAGCAAACAGATTCTACTCACAGTTGCATAATAAGATACAAATGAGTGGGGCTCTCGTAAATGTCTTCCAGTGCCACAATGTTCTCATGCTTGATCCTGAAAAGAACAGACAAAATATTTGATTAATTACAGTGGATTATAAAGGCTTTGTTTTGGATGGCTGAAGTTCAGGCCTGGTGTTTTATTTATGCAGATGATGAAAAAGAAAGAAATTCCCAAAAGTAACAAACGATTCTGTCGTTCTTCAATCCAGCTGCAAGCTGCAGTGATTTTACTTTCCAACGTTTTACCATGACAACCGTGGACCTGCGCTCAGCCTCAACGTGCGGTGAATAGAGAGGTCTGTGTCGGAGGCCGAATGAATCATGTGCACGGCCTTTAAAATGCTTCCAACGCTATTGACAGGGACAGGTAGGAGTCAGTAAAGGTAGGAGGCGGTGAGGGGCGTGTCGTAAAGGCTGAGTCATCTCTCTAGCTCTGTGGAGAAAAGCTCAAACTCCCGTTAACAGCTTCCTTTGAACTTCAGCGTTTCCGTCTGTAGCCGAGGAACTTGTGTAAAGCATGTAATGGGTGTCAGGTTTGTTATTTTAAGCCTTTTCTGGGAGCCTTTTAGAATACTTACTTCCTCAGCACGGCAATCTCGTTTTCTATTCCGCTCTCTTTTCCTCTTAGTGCTTTTTTTGGGATGCATTTCACGGCGTACATCTCTCCTGTGGCCTTCTCTTGGGCCAGGACCACCTCAGAAAACGCCCCACTGGGAAAAAGCATGAAAGAACATTTAAAATAGTGGTTGGAGATTTTTTGGAATACAGAAAAAAGGACACAAAATAAGGTGTTTGCAAGGTATGGAGCATACAGTAGGTTTTACAGACTGAAATAGCAATGAAAATGTAATTTAAAATAGTAGCCCATTAGATTAATAAAATAGAACCAAATAAATCGTAAAATAATCACACAATTAAACACACAATACAACAAGATTATACAATAATATAAAATAACATAAGCAGTTGTGGGCAGAGGCATAATAAATAAATAAATAAATTAATTAATTAATAAACTAGTGATTTAGACACCCTACAAAGGGAAAATAAAAACACATAAAATGCTTTAGTCTACAATGCGACATAAAATAAAATGAAACAACTATTAAATAAAATAAAAATAATATTGCTTAAGGCAGCCTACAAAGAAGCAGAAGCATAAAAAAATAAAATAAGCAGTTGTGGGGCAGAAACTAAATAATAATAAACAAACAAAGAAACAAACAAATGTTTTAGACCGCTTAAAATGGGAAAAGAAATAAATAGATAAAAATGCTTTAGACAGTCTAAAAAGGGACAGAAGCATAAAAAAATGAATAAATAAAAATAGTAGTGTTTCAGACAGCCTACAAAGGGAGAGAGGAATAAATAAAATAAAATAGCAGTGTTTCAGAAAGTCTAAAAAAGGGAAAAAGAATAGCCTAAGACTAAATATTAAAAAAGTGGAAGACAGCCTACAGCCTATAAAACAAAATACTGCACAGTCATTTGATTTATGAGCATCTCAAATATGAAGAACCCTTTAAGTGTCTGTACTTCTTCAAATATTTGTATAAACCAAAGCCAAACCTATACGCATACATTCAAGTCCGCTATGATTCTGTAGGGATGTTGTCTCATATGCACTATGTGTAATCAGTTGGCCACTGTGGTTTCGCAGCTAAGCCTTTATTGGTCACTGAAAATCCGCTTTAATCCCTCGGCGCACACAGTCATTTACAAATACTAACACAAGCACTCGCCGCTATCTGGAAAGCTTGGAACAAAAGGCCGTATTTCAGTCAAAAGGTTTCCTGAATCGTTTTCCAAATATAGGGCTTGGCGCTTTGCCAAAACGAAGCATTTGTCATCTGTTTCTTAAACTGTCAAATTCAACTCTCATCTGCGATTGAAACGTAAGCCCTTCAGGAGGCTAGAAATGTAGTGACTCATTGGCCGCGCGCCCAGCAGGTTGAGTACTTTGTAAGCTATGTGTTCATATAAGCGTGTGAGATTGCAGTGGGTGCAGCGTTCATCTCTGCAAAAGGATTAGACTAGAAGAAAAACAACAGCGTGTGGTTGGACAAAGTGCATTAAACATCAGATTTAACGCATAAGTAATTTAGACACCTTTCACAGGACAACGTGAATTGCGTTTTCCGGTGCAAACAGTGGTGTGCACTGTTATGGAGGGTTGCCAGGAAGTTGCTAGGTGGTTGTTAAGATGTTCGGATTGGTATGACTGCATTTCTATGTGGTTGCTAGGTGACTGTTTGTTGGGCCAAGTCAGAACGTAGCAAATGTGATTGTTTAGAAAGTAATAGCACACCTTGTCAACAAGCAGCATAAAAATACATATATACATATAGGACAAAATAAAACAGAAAGTTTGACTGTTTGGAAAGCAATAGCATACCCGAAGTCAACAAGCAACACACAAACAAACAAACAAAACAAAAAAATTGATTGTTTAGAAGGTAATAACACGCCTAATGAACACCTAAAAACAAACAAACAATTCAAATAATGAAATTCAGCAAGAAGCAAATAATATTTAAATACATTTATAAAATAAAAATGGTATTGCACTGGTTGTGGGTAGCACACCTCAAGTCAACATTAAAGGGGTCATATGATGTTGCTAAAAAGAACATTATTTTGTTCTATTGGTTTTGCATAAAATCGAGGATTGAACCGGCGTCAGCGTAGTGCACTGCAAACGTGTGCTGTGTGAAAGCACAATGACTGCTTCCTGCTTCTGCACCGCATCTGTAACGCACACGGACTGCATACGCACTGCATACGGAGTATGTGTGAAACAGGCGTTAGTACTGTTATTTTTACTCATCGTGCCTCATAAACATAACACCATGTCTGCATTTGTGATCAGAGAAATGACATACAACAAGCACTACACCTCATTGCTCAAAACTTGGGTTTGAATAGTAAGTAGCAGGTTCTTTAACTTAAAGGAACACTCCACTTTTTTTGGAAATAGGCTCATTTTCCAACATCCCTAGAGTAATACAGATGTGTTTAACATTTTTTAATCCATTCAGCCGATCGCTGGGTCTGGTGGTCCCAAAATTATTATCCTCCAAGCACCCGTGGTGCGGACTGAGCGGAGCAGTCTGGCACCTGGCCCAGTACTAGGCATTGCTGCCCGGTTACGGTCAGCCCCTTTACTTGGGATGGGGGGCCGCATGGCACGATTCCCTGCGGGTAATCTCATGCGATGACCATTCCACGAATCAGTTTCTCCCGTTCGCGGTAGACTCGTGTCTTCCCTTGGCCCGCCTAAGCGCGACTACGCTTCCCCCTGCGGGTGGAACTAGACCCTTAGGCATCTGTGTGTGTGCGCGATGTGCCTACGGGACATCCCATACAACGGATCTCCGTGCGCTCCTCTGAGCGCGCCCCTCGAACTGTCAAGCTGTAACAACAAAAATAAGGATCTGAAACATCCTCAGGAGGTCGAAATCCCTCCCTGGGTCGGGAAAGCACAGTTAAGACAAACTCTTGCGCTGTGGCCTCCCACCGGCCCTTCGGGTGCCGTGGTTGAGTGCCTGCACACGGGCGAGGGAAGGTTGTGACTAGTAGTGCTGTATGACAGTACTATCAGAAGTCGCGACGGGGCTCTTTGGCGATGGCGTTTTCCAGGGGGATTAAATGTGTGATGGCATGATGTCTCCGTGAAACCACTGCAATATTGCAATGTTATTTGTAACTCGTAGGATTTCTACTCAAAGTTGAGTGAATGGATAGCAGGAAGTTTTTATACATCCCACTGCTGAAGCTTATTGGTGCAAATGCACTTTATTTGTGTTTTATATAACTTGAATATGCTGGGCAGAGAATGCATTGAATGTAAAAGATGTACTTGAGTTTAGGTGATAAAAAAAAAACGTAATCTGGAGAAAGAATCGCATGGTTCTGTGTTCATCTCAGTCTTCTCATTCATTTCTGCAGATCACTATTATTTTTTTTGTTATTGTGTCCACCACGCCTGGGGTCCGTAACATAAACACAGAAGTTTATTTATTGATGAAACTATTGTTAGTACTATAAGGGTATATTTATTGCATACGGATATGTTTCTTACATTCATGCCTACTTAGTGATTTTAGAGTTCTCTGACTGCCTACAACAGGGTTAATCTCATGACTAGCGCTGCTGGTTTGAACTAAGCTGCTGTTTCCACCCTTGCTTTCCTTTTCACCCAAACCCTTTTCCTCTGTCACCCCTCAGCCATCTTACTGTGCCCTCTTTTGAAACTTCTTAGCATCAGTGTGTGTCTGGGTAATTATGCTCAAGCCGAGACAAAAAATGCATGGCACTACACATTAGCATAATGATTTACGAGGGAGGTCACGCAAGGGAAAGCAGAGCGGAAATTAGCTGCTTCAGGCAACTGGCAGCAACATCATTATGTTATGCAAAAGATGCTTGACGCTAATGCCTTAATAAAAATGCTGCGTTTAGATTTATACATGCAGTGTTATCACTAGGATAAATGCAAATATAAAAACGATTTAACCAGTCCTTCTTCAGAATGGCCTTTGCATGTATGGCGTACGATAGCATTTCTAAATAGCTCCAAACCCTTTCTCATTATTGATGTCATGGACCCAACGGCCATTCTATTATCGTGTTCTGTAATCGTCCTATCTAAGATCCTGCTGTCTGGTTGGAAGTAGATAATTCTGAACCAAGAACTGATTTCATCTTGAAATATCACAGAATATGCACAAGAATGTCTTGCAATTGCAGACACTTTTAGGAGCAGACAGACTGCAGAAAAATGTCAAAATATTGGAAAGTCTCTAGCATAATGGAAATACTGAAACATCATAAATAACATCATCTAAGCTGACATTTAAATTTAAAATGAAGCACCACTAGAATTGAGTCCTTGCAAAAAAGGCTCAGCTTGTCTGAGCTATTTTTGGCCTCATTCAAAATAGCCATGTGATATTCTGGCTTTCCAAATTAATAATTCCAAATTTGCCAATTGCTGATTAAATTCCTTGTGTGTGTTTTTTCATGTGAATGTGCTGTGAGATCCTTGAATTGGCCTGTGTTGTGGGGAATTTCTTTCAGGTTTTAGATCGATTCTTAATGATAAAATAGTTTTTGTTGCAGGCTACTTTGCTGTCATGTCACTTCATGCACTTTTCAGACTTTTTAGTATGTTTACAGTATATTGTCTAATGTTCAGTTCAGTTTGCGTTACAGTACAGACTGGTACTTTTCTGTTAGTCAAGGCAAATTTACTTGTATAGTGTTTTCCGCAATATACAGAATCATGACGTTCACAATATTCTAATAACCTCATGCCTTATCTCATTTAGAAAATGAGAACTGAGTAAAAAATAAGGTTTAAATTATTATACAGTGAGGTAAACTCACTGTATTTGATTACCCTGTGATTTTGCAGGTTCTCTTACTTAGAAATCATAGACATGTTTACAATTTTCAGCATAGGTGTATTTCCACTGTGAGAGACAGAATCTAAAAGAAATATCAGGAAATCACATTGTATGATATTTTTTTTAACAATTTATTTGGGAATTACTGTGTCAAATAAGTATTTGATCACTTGAGTCAAAAACTGTTAATATTTGGTACAGAAGCCTTTGTTAACAATTACAGAGGTCAAACGATTCCTGTAGTTCCTTGTCTGTCAGTCACTACGAGTTATGTGGTTACTGGGGTCATTACTTTGAGCCTTGATTCGGTCTGATTGAGAGAAAATCCCAATCAGAATTGCCTAGTGGAATTTGCATGCTGAGCCACTGGTATAAATAGGGCAGCAGGTGCATCCACTCATCAGATTTTGCTTCGGAGCCGAGAGCTGTTTAGTTGCAGTTTTCTTCTGGTTCGAGTGCACACGAGAGAAAAGGAAGCGGGAGCTGTTCGGTGTGGTGCTACGATGCAATCAGTGGAGTCCCTGTGCAAATCCAGAGATTCCCCTGGGCGTTTCACAAAAGAGTATTTTCTGACACGGTCGTCTTTTTAAAGATGCCGTTCTTGCCATGTCTTTCTGGTTGTGGTCACTACCTTTTGATGGCCATGATCGCTGCCGTCAGTGTCTGGGGATCCGGCACGCTGAAGACACTTTCGTGGAGGGTGCATGTGCTCATTGCGAGGAGATACTCCTGACAGTGCTGCGGTCTCGCCTCTCTCTCCTCCAGGGGAGTGCGAGTGAGTCGACATCAGCTCCCCGTGTCGAGTTCACTGCTATCAGAGGCTCCTGGGCCTTATGGCATCCGCAGCCGCTGTAATGCCGCTGTGATGACTCATTACTCCATATGAGACCACTACAGCACTGGCTGAACTCCTGGGTCCCGAAATGGGCATGGAGCTGCAGCACATTCCGAGTGGTTATTACCTCGGTTTGTCGCCGCACACTCAGTCCCTGGAAAGACCCTGTGTTCTTGCGGGCTGGAGTGCCCCTGGGCCAGGTGTCCTGGCACACTGTCGTCATGACAGATGCCTCCAGTGTAGGATGGGGCGCTGTTCTGGCCGCAACTGCAGGACAAGCACTTGTTGGTCCGCACTGACAATGTGACTGTGTCATACATAAACCACCAGGGGGGTGTACGATCCCGTCGCATGTGCCAGCTCGCCCGCCATGTCCTCCTATGGAGCCAGCACTGGTTCAAATCCCTGCGTGCTCTTCCATTTGTGGATCCTGGATGGGCGTAAGTCCTCTGCCACCGGCGATGGTAAACACTATCATACAGGCAAGAGCACTCTCTACGAGGCGAGCTTATGCCTTGAAGTGGAGTTCGCGGATTGGTGTTCTATTCATGTGGAGAACCCCCGGTCATGCATGATTGGAGTAGTGCTTTCTTTTCTGCAAGAAAAGTTGGAGCGCACTTTGAAAGTGTATATCACGATGCAGTGAATGGTCCGTTATAAAGCATGATCTCGACGTGAGGTTCCTCAGGTGCGCAAGGAGGTTAAACCCTCTAAGATCGCCCCTGATACCCTCCTGGGACCTCTCTGTTGTGGTAGCAGGCCTTCAGAGGGGTCCCTTTGAGCCGCCGGTCTCAGTTGAGCTTAAATACCTGTCTCTGAGCCCGGCTCAGCATATCTCCTGATGATGTCAATAAGAACTTAAATTGCACATTGAGTTTTGATCGTACAGATAAGAGCAATACATTAATCGAATCTGTGAAGGGACTACTTTAATTTGTATACACATATAACAACTTTGTACATTAAGAAAATTAAGAAAACAAATATGGTGCGCTGCCTGCCCCGTTGGTCTGCGCGATCTTCAGTCAGAAATGAGTCACTAAAATAAACTGAAGCTCAACAAAAAATTCACAAAGAGACATGAGTTAACCAGTGCAATGTCCAGTCTTTTCGCGTTTCCTTCATTATCTCTTAATGCGACCACGCTCCCACGCCGCTCGCACAATAGTTATGATAATCATCCACACAGATGTTTTGAAATTGAGTTAAATATTAACTAATATTAACTATAGAATATGATAATAGTGCACAATAAACGCTACGAGTCTAAGAATGTTTAGACCATATATATATGTGTATATGTAACGCTGCGCTAAGAAGGGTTCTGGCCAACGGAGGTAAAGTCTAACAATGTTTATTGAATATGAGTGATAAATGCGACAGTAGAAGATTTATCCAGCACATGGGTGAGTAGCGGTCTCCAGATTGCTTTCGTCAATCCTCCGGTATTTCCTCAGTGATCTCAAGATCGCTTTCACTTCAATCCTTTTTTCTCTTTTACACAGGTAGGTGATGGTGAGCTTGACTGTGGAGTGCTGGCAGAGCTCTGAGGAGACAGGTGAGTACAACAAGGTGAGTCTTAATATATATATATACCAGCCGCTCAAAGCACTTCATCACTACTGAGGTGAGTCAAAGAAACCTCATCCTGCTTTCCTTAATGACTATCGCCCTGATAGTCATTAAGGAAAGCAGGATGAGGTTTCTTTGGGACAGGAACAATGATGGACTCTTTGAAGCATGTGGGGATCACCAACTGAGATAAAGAAAGGTTGAATATAGTTGTTACTCTAATTGTCACGATCTGCTGGAAGTGCCAGCCGAACTCTAGTGTAGCACTTCCAGCTACTCTGTTGTATGTTGGCTTTTTCCACTCCTTGTATGTCTTGTCACATGTTCTCCCTGTCTCCAC
>JAUCMT010000059.1:4506819-4555498 GCA_032357475.1 Enteromius thamalakanensis
GACATGGTGGTGAGTAAACTATCCTCAAAAGTTTTTCTGAAAGTGAACTTCTCCTTTAATGTTGTAGAATTAAGTAAATAACTATTTAGGGCTTAAAAAATAAACTAAATGAATAAACTGTTGCCGAAAGAGAAGTACTATAAAATATTTTAATTGAACATTGATACATGATCACAAAGAATACACTGGCTATTGCGAACAAAAAGAAAGCATGATTTTTTGCTATTTAAGACACTTTTAACTAACTACAAACTAAATTATTTTATTGTTATGGACTGCACATCTTGTAATTCCACAACAATAATAAATCAATTAAAATAACAAAAAAAAAAATAGTAGAAAGTAGAAAAAATAATTAATTACTTTGTTTTTGTAGGGACCCCAAATGTACTTATAGAATCACCCATATATACAGTGCGTATATATATATATATATATATATATTCATAATGTGTGTGAATACTGTGTATATTTCTTATGTATATATGAATACACTAAACCACTAAATCAGCAAATTAGAATTTTTATTTAATTTGTTTTTAAGGGCTGCTTAAAATTCATCTTCGCCATCATACAAATAAATGATATGCTTAATAGTTAAACATTTTTTTAAACCGTATTAAAATATAAAAAAAAAATGATTAAAATTTGGTTTTACCACATTTTTTAATTACTTTAAACAAATAAATGCAGCCTTCATAAAAATAAAATAAAATAAAATACAATAAAAACAAGTGTCATTTTGTATTTATATATTTTTTTAATTTTCATTTTTTTCTTTGTGTAGTGAATACGGTTTTCTTAACGAACATACAAATGTTCAAAACACATGCTAATTATGATTAGAATGTTTCATGAATAAAGATGCATATATGAGTAACTAACCTTTGGCGTTTGTGTATTTATTTAGCTCCTGTTGTAAGGCTTCTGTGGGGAAAGGACACAGTTCCTCCACCCTAATCAGAGCGGTGTTTTTTTCTGCCTCTGGTAATGTCTCTCTGTGTTTCAGCAAGGCGTAGTAATGTTTACCAGAGCAAAACAGAATCCGCTGCACCCTGCCAGACAACAGCAAAAGATATTTTCTTCAAAAATAAATAAAAATAAATACACAAATGTATAAATATCCCCTTTCATCTGTAAATAGTTTTTGTAGAAATTTTGTAGAAAATTATTTATATTGGGTATATTGATCTGTTTTTTGAGCAGTTTTTTCCCCCTGAATCGGGAATGTAAGCTGGAAATGTTCGAAAAACAACAAATGTCATAAACAGATGTTTTGAACTGTATCTCTTTCCAAAAAAAAGGAAAAAAGTGACTGAATGAAGACACCTTTCAGGGTTTACAAACGTATCACCAATGACAGGCTTAAAGAAAGTTCCTGGTCCCATATCAGCCAAGCTCGACACTGCCCCCTGGTGAAAAAAAACAGGTCAATATTCCTCAATCAATGCAATACCACAAAATGCTTTTTCACTCCAAAACAAATGATATAAATGATATCTATAAACGCACAGAAAAGCGCAGCAGAGTCTTAGGAGAAGCCACGATCAGCGGTTTCCTGAAGTTTCTAATCATTTGTCTCCGCAAAAGGTGAAAATACTGAGCTGCTAGGGTAGGATTGACCACTCCCATGTTCACAGTGTCTCCGTCCACACCTTCCTCTTTACTGTCACACAGCTGCGGGAGGAAGACAGTGCAGTTATGCAGCTTAATAGTGATGCTGGAAGATTTAGTCTGTAGTTTTCGTGTAACAGAGCATGCAGTCTAGGCTGAGCAATGCTCATTCCACACATAAACTCACCTGTAAGAAGCGCTCGATTCGGCAAGACGAATGCTCTGGTCCGGCTCCATCGTATCCGTGGGGCAGTAAGATGACCAATCCACTCTGCAGGAGCCACTTCGCCTCACCTTAAGAAGTTTCGCCACAAAACAGGACTAAGGCTAATGCATTGACCCATTTGACCAAATTATACTGTGATCATTAAAGGAAAAGTTCATCCAAAAATGTAAATTCTGTCACCATTTATTCACCCTTGAGTAACCTTTATGAAATTCTTCACTATTGACTTCCACAGTATTTCACTATATAATTTTTACAATAGAAGTCGATGGTGACCCAAAACAGCCTGGTTCAAAATAACTTCCTTTGTGTTCGGCAGAGCAAAGAAACTCACACAGGTTTGGAACTACTCAAGGCGGAGTAAATGATGGCTGAATTTTCATTTTTGGGTGAACATTTGATTGCGTTTTTTCTTTTTTTTTTTTTTTTACCTCCAGAGAGGAAAGTGTCAAATATTATCTGAGCGCCGTTGAAGAAATCCCCAAACTGAGCCTCCCAGATGGGCAGCAGTCTAGGCTGAGCAATGCTCATTCCATACTCAAACCCCAGAACAGCTTCCTCAGAAAGAGCACTGTTGCACACCTGCGAGGACACACAAATAATTATATGCTGTAAATGAAATGTGCTAGTTTAAAGAATCAAAAAAGCAAACCACCCATCTCAGGAATGAAGAGTAGCTGGTGTATTGAGTTGCCGTACAAAGCGATCACATTACATTTAACAGCATAATCTAAAATGTAATGTTAATATATACATATATATATATATATATATATATATAAAGTGATAAATGATTGCAGCATTGCATAACTCATGTTTGCAGTACATCGTGGATGTTGTTTCTGTGTCTGGTTTGGCTCACCTCTAAATGGCCTTTCTGTTCAGAGTTGATGTGATTGAGGGGGATATACATGTCGTTGGTTTCCTGACACACAACCATGGCGTGACGCTGACTGAACGTACCTCGGCCTACATCCTGACCACTGATACGAATATTAAATCCTGCATAAATATATAAGAAAATACAACTTTTAAAACTGTTTGATGTTAACACTGAAGATCAAATGTTTAGGGTGCATTACAAATGGATAAAAGTGACTTTTACATTATCATAAAAGAGTTCTGTTTCAAATGAATGCTTGTTTAAACTTGTTATTCATCACCAAAATATTCAGAACAACTGTTTTTAACACAGAAATGTGATCCTGGAGCACAAAACCAGTCTTATGGGTATGTTTATCGCAAGTTGAAAATACATTGTATAGGTCAAAATTATAGATTTTTCTATAAAAAATTATAGATTTTTCTAAGCCAAAAATCATTAGCTAAGTAAAGACCATGTTATATAAAGATATTTTGTCTTTTTCGTACTGTAAAAATTAAAAGGTGATTTTGATTAGAAAGATGCATTGCTAATAATTTTAATTGAACAACTTTAAAGGCGATTTTCTCAGTATCTCTTTATATATATATAGTATAGTATATCTATTTTTTTGCAACCTCAGATACCAGATTTTCAAATAGTTTCATCTCAGCCAAATATTTATTCAGCTTTTAGATGATATATAGATCTCAATTTGGAAAAAATGTACCCTTATGACTGGTTTTGTGGTCCAGGGTCATATATTAGAATGATTTATCAAGGGTCATGTGAATACTGGTATATATATATATATTCTGAAATATTTATACAAAGCAAAATTTGTAATATATATATTTGCAAACACATAAAACTTTGGAACATTAGTGTGTAATGCATTTAAAAAGGTAGAAAATTGCAGAATGTTTTTATATTATCACTAAACCTTTAACATATCTGAAAAATATTTACTTTGTAATAAGCTGACAAAGAATCCTTTCTATTCCAGTACAAGTTAAATTAATTCTCTTATTTAAGGAATATAAATTCTAAACTTAGAAAATGTGTGACTTTTCACACCAAATATTGTCCAAAATTGTCTTAAAACATCCAGCAAAAAAGTTAATGATAATGAAAGAAAATCTGTATACCGATTAGGGCTGGGCAATATATCACAAAATATTCATGTGCATCTCGTCAGTAAAGTTGTTTTTTTGATTAGCATGCAATATATTGCCCAGCTCTAATGCAGATTCATTAAAAGCAATCTTTTAATATTCATTTGCAAGGAATGAGAGCTGGACACTTTACCCTGGCACAGCATTGAGCCAAACGCCAGGGCTTCTGCTGTGGACCAGTCCAATTTTGTACCCTCTTCCAGTTTCTGCAAGCGTGCCTGTGACAAATCAAGACTTTTGTTTAGGTTTGTTCAAACCAACTCAGCTGTGCCAAATCTTCAAAGAAAAACCTAATTCTGAAAAGACATTCACAGACATTATCAGTTATGGCTGTTATATATATATGTGTGTTACAGATGTTCCTACAGTACATTGTTAAAAGATCAACCTTTCAACTGTCGTTAATTTTTTTTTTACTAAATGCTATAAAACAGCACAAAACAGGGGCAAAGATCAAGCAAGATGTTCTTTCAGTACCTGCAAGTGTGTCTTTCTCAGATGACTGTGCAATTGAATCTCCTCAGGTATGTCTACTGATTTGGCTCCTACAAACTGCAGCAGGGGTAGCGCTACCCCTGTGTCCCAGAACGAGACTCTATTCTGGGGCTCCACCAGGTCTCCCCAGCGGCCCTGGAGGTTGGTGGGTGGAGGGCTGTAGAGGGTCATGTTGCTCAGCCGGTCGTTAAGCATAGCGTAGTAGCTGGTCTTGATCTGACCACGCTCGTCCTCTGTCATCAGACTCTCAGCGATGAGCTGGTCAGCATATGAATCTGGGATGCTTTTTCTCGACCTAGAATGGCAACGAAAAGAGGAAATTTTTAATAACTTGAAAACAAACAAACAAATATGAATTTCTTAAACCATGACTAGGTAGAGGTACCCACCGAATAATTTTATACATTGCAGGGTTTGTGAAAAAGGGCTCGTCCAGCTCATTGTGGCCCCATTGGCGGTAACAAAGCAGGTCTACGATAACGTCTTTTCTGAAACGACGCTGGTATTCCACGGCCAGCCGGGTCGCCCTGAGGACCTCCTCTGCGTCATCGCCATTCACATGGATTATTGCACATCCCACCATTTTACCTGAACAGCATTGCAAAAAAAATTTTTATTTTTTTTTTGCTGTCAATGTACTAATATCTAATTTTTATTTAGTTTAATTTGCTGTTCTAAAACGACTGAAAGTGAAATTAAAACAAAAAACAACTATATAAAAATAAATTATAACAAAATCATTAAAACTTAATAAATAAAATTAAAACTAGGGCCGGGACTTTAACACGTTAATTAACAAAAAATAACGCATAAATTTTTTTAAACGCATTTTAATCGCACTTATTTTTGCACCGCGTAACGTTTCTCACTGGATGAGTTTCGGCGAACTGATTATACTGGAGCACCAACTACCGTTTCTAATGTTCTGAATATACTTGAAATTAAGTATGCACCGATCCAGATCGGCCAATATGTTTGCGCGTTTGGTCAGTAAAGCAGTCATGTAATCAGCGGTAAATGCCATCAGGTGCATGATTTCACATTGAGCAGTATATACTACACACAGCCAATGTTCATTGACGAGCTCCACAGATCAACGCTGATAATGAACGTGTTTTTGCGCAGCTCGTCAGTATACAACGGCTGGGTGTAGTATATATACACAGCTCAATGTGAAATCACACACAACACAATATTGGTCTGTTGGACTTGGTTAAAGAAAAATAAACAATATTTTGTTGCTTAAGCTCAGTCATTATTCAATGCTATACTAAAAATCCATATGTAAAAACTTACTTCTCACTGTTCTCAAGTAAAATATTTTTATGCGATTAAAATGCGATTAATTTCGATTAATTAAATTACTCTCTAAATTACCCTCTAATTAATTAATTTTTTTAATCGAGTCCTGACCTTAATTAAAACATAAAATTTAAAAAGGTTTTAAAATATAAAATATATAACAAAATATCCATCTTAAATTTAACTTTTAAATAATCCCCCCCCCCCCCAATTTTTAAATATTTAAAAAATATATATACAACTAAAATAAAATTAAAATGTTATTATAGTGTTTCAATGACACTAAAATAAAACTGGTTCAGAAACCATACATGAAAATAATAGCAAAATTGTATTATTTAAATTAAAAATAATTAAACTATATAAATATGAATCTAAAATAAAATAATAAAGAAAAACACAGAAATACTGTACTGTATATTGATGAACAACAATAAAATAGCAATGACATTTTTTTACAGCTTATTTTATCTAATTATTCTTTAAATCTGCAGGAAGACCTTAAAGGGGTGGCCACATATACCACTGTTGGAAACATTTCTAATATAATCATAATTCAACTTGTGTTAGTGTTAGGACAGTTGCACAACCTGCACAATTATTTTGATCAATCTCAAGAAATGATAATCATTATATTAGTCACACCCCTGACAAATACATACCAACATCACTACAGTACAGAGATGATCGGCCCCTCTCTGAGGGAGTGGTGTAGCCCACTTGATTGTTCACGATGAGGTGGATGCTTCCACCTACTCTAAAATGGGGGAGATTTGACAGGGTGAAAGTCTCCGGTACTATGCCTTGGCCTGAAAACGAAGCATCACCATGAACCTGTACATAGCAGATAAACAACTGTTAGGTAATAACATTACCACAAATACTATATATTAGCATATAGTGTATAATTTTATATCTAGTGAATTTACTAATCCAGAAACTATAAAAAAAAAAAACATCCTAAAACTGATTGAAACATCTCAGCTCAGGACCTGCAGGCAGATGACTTTGTCTCCTGGTCGTGCATGAGGGTCGGTGGAGTAATCTCCTTCCTGTTTGACTTGCTGACGGCCACGAGTCTTTCCCTGCGTCACGGGGTTGATGGCCTCCAGGTGGGAGGGGTTAGGCAGCATGGTGACATGGAGAGGGTGTCCCGCCCCAAAGTCCAGCTCCACCGTGGAGGTTAAATGAGACAGCACGTCTCCAATAGAGGGAGAGTTCTCCGGAAACTCGCTGAGACCTCTCATCTTCCGGAACATCAGCTAAAAGCGAGAAATGAAGGAGTATCTGGTTTGTCAAAAGCTTAAAAATGCCTGCAGGGAATGAATCAATTATGATGTTCTCCCAAAACTTGCCGTTACAAAATAAACTGTCATTTCTTGAAGAAAGTCTATTCATGTAGGACGAGAAGGTGGAGACTGTGACTCAGAGGATTAGATGTTAAGAAGAAACTGTGGGTGAGGAATTAAACCAGGATGGCACACACATGACGGACAAGGAAGAAAAACAAGGAATCCATTCCAAGATATGCGTGTAAACGCAACTTAAAGGGAAAAATCATGCAACAATGTAAATCACGTTATCATTTACTCCCCCTTACATTGTTCCAAACCTATAGGACTTCTTTCTAACATTAAAGAATATATTATAAGAGTTTTTTGTTCATATAATGTATGTCAAGGGTAACCAAAACTGCTTTGTCTACCAGCATACTTTCAAATGTCAAAAGAAATTAATATAGGTTTGGAACAACATGAGGGTATCTAAATAATGAGAGAATTTACAAGTGTGTGTCAACTATCCCTTTAAGAGTCATCACATACCACAAATTAACAAAATAAGATCATTGTTGATTACATATATGTTTACCAGCCTAATATTTACATGAATTTTAGTTACTGAGAAATTATTGTGATTTAATATTAGTTAGTTACTTTAATTTTAATTAGTGTAGAATAATTATATTTTTTGGAGAAAGTTTTTCTTTTTTATTTAATTAATTTTAACTAATTAAAATGTTTTAGACATTCCTAAATGCTGTTCAGTTTATGTATTATTTTTTTGTCTTAAAGGGAAATAAAGTAAAAAACATATTGCCCCCCCCCCCCCCCACCCCCAAGTCATTTTAGCAGACCGTAGAGAATGACAGGAAAGCATGGGTGGAGAGTTGACAACAGGATCGGTAAAGGATTGCGAGTCAGGACTTGAACACAAGAGACGCACTCCCAGCATTGTGCTAATCACTAGACTTTTAGCTTAAAAAAAGGAAATCACACTCATGTTGTTTCAAACCCTGTAAAAAATCATAAGTGAACATCTTCGAAGCACAAATCGAGATATTTCTAATAAAATCCGAGATCTTTCTGACCCTGCATAGAGAGCAACTCTAGTAAGGACATTGATAAAATAGTCCACGCGACATCAGAGGCTCAATCTTGTTTTTATAAAGCTACAACTCAAGAACACATTGAATAAATTGATGAATAGCGTTTTTGTGTTGTTGCAGCTTAATAGAATTAGGGTTGATGTCACATGGACTACTTTAACAATGTCCTTAAAAGCTTTCTGGGCGTTGAATGTATCAGTTTTATCGTTGTCTATGCAGCGTCAAAAAGCTCTTGGATTTCACCACAAATACCTTCATTTTTATTCTGAAGATGAACGAAGATCTTTCAGGTTTGGAGTAACATGAGGGCGAGTAATTGGTGCCAATTGTAATTTTTGGGCGAATTATCTTTTTAACTAAAGCACCTTTAAATGCTACCTTTAGTATACAAAAAAATATTGTTTTAATGTACTAAAATGGTTTATCTCTATGATTAATTACCCAGTTTCTCTATGTGTAGACTGTATATATCTGACTTCTTATGTTACAGCAGCAGGCTGTCTTGTCTAGACTTGCTGAAAACTATAAGTTAATCCAGTGTGCAATCTATATACAGAAAATATAGCCAGAAGAAATAAGTCTCAACCTCTGGAGGGAACTGTAGTAGCCCGGTAAGCAGGTTGAGACGTCCGCGGTGAGGCATTCCCATGACCACGTCTGTCACTCCACTGTACGCCGAAGACCGGAACAGCTCGTAAAAAAATCCCATCATGCTCTCTGCTCCCTCACCTCCGTATCGTTTGACAGTGGCAAACTTGGTGGCTAAAAAGTGGTCAAATTCCTTTAAAAAGATAACACAGGATACATACATGTGCTGATGCCAGTGGAATCAAGTGTGTAATCATTTACAAGTGTAACAGGACATGCACTTTAAAGGTGACTAAATGCAAATGGTTGTGCTACCTGTGATTCAAGCATGAGTTTTGCCAGCTGTCTCCTCTCCTCTGGCGAAAACGCCTCTTTCTTGAGTTCCTCAAAACGGTCCGCAAACCACTCTCTTTCCTGCAAGCTCTGTAACTGAGTGGTCTCCACTGAGATCCTCCCACAGTATGTTCTCTCCAGATAGGCCACCACTTCTTCCGAAGTCGCCTCGGCTTTCCCAAAATGCTGCAATCCTGCAATAAAAAATGGGGAAAAAAATGGGACAAATTAAAGGAGTGTTATTTAAAAATACTCAGTGGTAGGCAACAGAACTGCCAGAGTGTTGTATTTAAATTAGCATATCATCATTAAGTTAGACAGATTTATCAGATATTACCGAATCATACTACTCAAAGTAAAACTTAAAAAAAGAAGAAAAGTACAAAGACTAAACAATTTGAACACACAATATTGAATATCCTTTAAGCGTACTAGTGATAAAAACTTCAAATTGTCACAGAATATTATTTGAACAAATCTCTTAGCTTAGAAAAACATTAAAATATATTATTTTTTCTAAAGTATAGCCATAACCGCACATAAATAAACAACTCCATACAAATTTAATAAATAACATTATAGAGTAAACTTTAACATTACAAGTGAATATGATAATAATAATAATAATAATAATGTTTTTTGGATTTGGAGCCAGATTTCCAGCCCTCTAAACTAGCACAGCAAGAAAAAAATAGCATTTTAAAGGGCATTCAAACTCCCATATAAACTCTCACTATATCCGTTCGCAGATTTTAAAAGCTTTTGAACCCGGAACTTACGTTCAGCAATACTTAAAAAATGTAAGTTACCAGGAAACAAGCTGAGACTCACCAGAAGTGTTAAGGACTCCATGAACGGCTCCATTCAACAGGCCTATCTCTGGAACGCTGTCCAGCACAGGAGTTTGTGGGAGTAAGGGGTTAATTTTAGCTACTTTGTGTCCATGTGCACGATAGGCCTCCACCAGCCTCGCCAGCCCGTGATCTGTTTACATCAGACAGCCAGCGAATACATCACCTCACTCCTAATACAGCATTGCAGGTTTAGTTCTGCATCGCTAATGTTTTTGCAGGTTTAAGAATGCATCTTTAAGAAGTAGGACGCTATCAAGTCATGTGTTCTAGGTCTCTAAAGCATGCACATTATAATAATACAGACAATATTAGAGGCAGGTTACTGTTAATTTATCAACCTTGGTTAAGCGCGGAGATCTGCGGAAGCCCAGCGTCTTTCTCCGGAATCTCTCTCGGTCTGAAACCGTAGACTCCCCGCTGAGTGTGGTATAAACTGGCTAAAAACGACCTTCTGGCACCGAGAGAACGGTGCAAAAGTCGATGTAGGTTAATAAGCATAATGCCACCTGACATAGCGGAAATAATTAAAATATACTCCGATAAAAGACGATGGCAACTTTCTCTATGTGCCACGCATTCTAGCGCGCAGCCATAATAAACGATAGCGGTGTCCGAGACCCGAATGAATCATGTGAGTCGAATGTCCTCAATGAATCATTCCAGTCTAAACGACTCGCTCATGATTCACGAATCGGATAAAATCCGCTTAAACAAATACGTGAGAGCGTTTACATTGGCACTTGCTAACTTAAAACATTAAAGATTTCAAGCACGTTTGATTAGGCCTATAATCAGTTTTTTTATTGTTATTACACAGTATCATACTTCTGTCCATGTACACAACCTCAATAACCGCATCTGTAGGTTTTCAATAAACTCACTAATTATTTTACAGTGTGACTGTGATTTATATGTAGGTTTTCGATAACTGTGACTTATGAGGTAGATAATAGACACTTTAAGTGTAAACAGTAAACACCCTTCTTGATAAAAACGACGCGATGAAGTAAAAGAATAGATGAATCGAACCGGTTGTTTGAAATGAGCTGTTCAAAAGAACCGATTCGTAACAATGAGTCGCGATGAGCTTCACTAATGCACATTGGCAGGTGGGAGGAGATGGTATGCTCATCGCCTATTGGTTGTAATTGAGGCTTTGGTTTGTAAGAGGGTTTGGATAGGTCAACTGGTTTATACTACTTAGAATAGCTGTAGTATTTAGCAAACTTCTAGACAACTTTTTTCTGTGAACTGAGAGGCGTTTCTAAGTTTAGGATGCTTACAGTATGACAGCTGACCTAAGGATAACTGCATAAACAGAAATATTAAAACATTGCTATTTGAGAGTGTATTGTGAAACTGTGTATTATGAAATTTATGGGCCTACCAGAACTTACAGTAGCATAGACTTATTAACCAAAATAGCAGGGAACATCTCAGAAAAATGCAATTATTGCTGTTTTTAACACATTAATATACAAATAATATTTTGTTTTGTGCAAATTATTATTTTTATTTTCAGGTTTATAGTTTGTATCTCCCAGGAACGTTCATCGTCAGCAGACTTGTCACAGCAGGTGATATGTTACTGTTGGATAAGCTGGTTAGCTTTACCAAGTCACCTGACAAGTTATCTCCTGGATTCATTAACAATTTAAAGGTTAAAAAGATAATAAAGGTACAAAAAAAAAAAAAAGAAACATAAATTTTTTTGCATACAGTACACAATTACATACAGTAAGAAATAATTACAGTAATAGCACTTACTCACTTAATTAAAACCGCATTAGTAATTTTGCATTAGCAATTAATGTTTGGGATGGGTGTTTTATTATTCATTCATTCATTTAATACAGAATATAAAATCTTCTCACCATATCACATACAATAAATTATTATTATTAGTAGTAGTTAATTAAAAAACACATACACAAATATGTACATAATAATTTAATAAATAATTATGAATAAATTGTCTGGGTTTTGTCTTATTTGTAATACCAATATTGCACATTATTTTATTTATATATTTTATATATACATATATATATATATAATTTTTTTTTTTCAAGTCAAAAGTTTTTAATATCATTTATGTATGAATTTGTTAGTAACTATAATAGAATTTGAATATTATAATAATATACACATTGGTTCACCAAAGAAGGAAGTTTTATTTTTAATATGGTGTTAATTTTTTTTTTTTGTGGGTAAAAATTGACTATTAAACAGAAAAATGTTAGATGCTACATTAATTTAAACACTTTAATGTATTTTTTTTTTTTTTTTGCATTATTAATTATTATTATTATTTACAATTTCCTAAACAGGCCAGTCTTCTTTGGAATGTAAACCTGGGCCAGTATAATTATTAAATAAAAGTTATATTGTTTTTGTTTATTTATTTGAATGTATCTATGTATTTACTTAGAATTTTTTTTTTTTGATATTTGATGTTAATATTACAAATATACCACTTTGCTTCCACCTATAGGCAGACATAAGCATTGCAGGCTCTCACTGCTCAGAAATGGCATTAGCATACAGAAACATGTAATTACATTTATAACTAAATCAAAGGCACTTTTATATTAATCAATTCAGATCTGTATCAAAAAATGAATCTATTCTAATTGACTTTTTACAATTGCAGTGGACTGGTGTATCTGGTCCTCAAACAGCTTAAAGCTTATCTAATGGAAAAATAAAAGCTTTTCTCATTAATTTATGAATTCTGAGTTACCCATAATGCACACTGAGATTGCATGACTTCTCTAATATTTCATGTGCATGTATAATTTCTCTCTTACAGATCTGCGCTTGGGAGGCAGCACACAAATGTCCATAAAATACAACAAATCACCTCATCCCTCGTCCAGCCTCCAAGCGTATGCGGTCAAACACAGCTCCCAGGCAAACGTGCTCTGATTTTAGTCTTGCACCTCCTCCTCATCGCCACACTGTCCTTTAAAATGGACCCGGAGCAGTTCACAAGCTGAGCTCCAGCATAAACACAAGGTTACCTGCTGCTCATACAAATAGGACAGTGTGCATGTCAAGCTGTCTTAACATTTATTCCTTTAAGCAGTGTCTGCTATTCTTACTAGTAGTGACACCTTTTTAACTAGAAGGAGACTAGTGGGCCTATTTATTTTATTAGTAGGCCTATGACATATTAGGCATTTAAGCACTATTCACAATTTTTTTTTTTGCACAGTTTTGACTATATCTCTTATACTTTTTTTCATGCAATCTCGCAATTTTTACAAATGTCTCAAAATTTTAACAAATTGCATGTTTACACTTTGCAATTCAGACAATAGAGAGTCTTTATATAGAGAGTTTTTTTCTCAGAGTTTATAGCAATTCTGAGGGGTGAAATTGGGATATATAAACTCACAATTGCAGGAAAAGAGTCAAAATTAATAAGTCTCCTCTTATTTTTTTAATTGTGTGGTGGAAATAACCTTCCATAACTATTCCTGTTTCACTAACTATTCCATAACTATTCACTTTTATGTGTTCCTTTATTACAAGTATTCATTTTTTTAATAGTAAACATCCCACGTTCCACAGTGCAGATTACTCTAGTACAATATCACACAATCATAAATTTTAAGTGCATTAGGATACATACAACCTACTAGGCAATTTGTTTGCAGCCACTAGTTAACTAGGCTAACTAGTAGCCAGGTTAAATTGTAAAGTCGCTTGAATAGTTGTTGAATATAAGATGCTCAATACTTGAAGGACAAATAATGCATTGCATACTTATGTATTCAGTACATAAGCAACATAATAGACTAAGACTACTCTTTAAGACGGCTTTCCATGCAGTGCGTCTTCCACTCCGAGAACATGTTGCGTTTTTGTTCGCGTGGAAACACGTTTTAGATTGAGCTCTGCTCCTGTGAATGAAAGACCCTCCCTTGTTGCTGCGACGCCTGTTTCTTCAGACCGTCATCACAAGCGATCCGCTTTAATGGGACTTCAGTCTATTCAAAGCACCATCGATTGTGCATACTTTTTAAAAAGCCACTAGACGATCTGCTGCTGGTTCTGTTCGTTCTCAAAGAAAACAGACGTGCAGCGGGGTTTTTTCCAGGGGAAACTGTAACACAATAGGCACGCTGGAGTTATGAAGGCTCGACGGATGACTGGCGCTGTCCGTTCAGCACCACCTTGCGCCCAATAACACCATAAAAACCTTACTGACGCCCTCAAACCCCAACCGGGGGGTCGGGATATAGGGGTATTGGAGGGAAACGCGTTCTCATCTCAGTCATTCAACGGTTTTGGATTTCTATTGTTGGCATGTACACTTTGAGGCACACCTGGCACGATCGTAAACACATTTGAATTTTCTGAACATGTGTCCCAGCGGTATGATGACGGTCCACGGGTTGGAGATATGACTAGAGAGGTACGCGATGGGCCAAGGGGACGACAAGGATCGCATCGTGATCAACGTCGGAGGAATCAAGCACCAGACCTACCGCAGCACCCTGCGCACCCTACCCGGCACTCGACTCTCCTGGCTGGCGGAGCCCGACGCGCCTAATAACTTCGATTATGATGCGAACATCGGGGAGTTTTTCTTTGACCGTCACCCCGGCGTTTTTGCCCACATTCTTAACTATTATCGCACGGGAAAGCTGCATTGCCCGGCGGACGTATGTGGACCTTTGTATGAGGAAGAATTGGCGTTTTGGGGGATCGACGAGACGGACGTGGAACCGTGCTGCTGGATGACCTACCGGCAGCATCGAGAGGCGGAGGAGGCTTTGGACAGCTTCGCTGGGGGTGCTCTGGATCTCGGTCATGAAGACCCGGAGCCCGAGGCGGTTGCTGAAGCTGCTGAGGGGGACGAGGGTGTTGAGATGACCCGGAGACTGGCGCAAGGAGACTCGCCCGATAACAGGTCCGGGCGCTGGAGCAAGACGTGGGCGCTCTTTGAGGACCCGTATTCCTCAAAATACGCACGGGTGAGTTCATTGAGAGAAGCATCTCTCAATCTCTCATTATGTGTCTTCGCAGGAAAAAGGCTATGGCTGACTGGACATCCAGCGTGAAAAGTGCACCAAATACCTTTAAAACCAGTTTACAGACCAGCAAAACAGCTTAGGCATAGTCCAAGACCGTGTCAGACCAATTGAGGGTCAAATGACCCTAATGAGCCCATCGGTGACTCTTGATTTTGATTGATTATTTGAGAAGTCAGTGATGGACACAACCACTCAGCTGGGTTATTCCACGGGGTCATTTCTACTTTGTTCAAAATAAAATAAAATAAAATAAAATAAAAATACAATTAAAATAAAATAAAATAAAATAATTGTACAAAGTAAATTTATTCTAGATTTGGAACTATATTTTTAAATTAAGTTTAAATGTATTTGAATTATCTAAATGTTTACATATACATATACATGTTAACATATTTTTTGTGTCTATAATATAAATATGCCATAAAATAAATATACTTTATATATATATATAGTATAAAATATGGTACAAAAGAACAAATACTAAATACAATACTAAAAATGCATCCTCATTGTAGAACTGAAAGGGAAAAAAATTATCTAAATAATTAAAATAAATATTTTTTTTTTTGTGGTTGTGACAAGAAAAATGCCTATTAAAACTTAACTTTTTTTCCACCCATGGAAAGACCCAGTTGCAGACTTACTGAGAGAGAAAGAGACTCTGGATGACCACATTTCTGAGCCCATCCCACAATTCTGTGTGACCTTGAAATAATACCCACCCTCTTTCGTGAAATAAAAGATGCCACAAGATGGGCCATAGATGATGTCATGCACAGCCATTCTTGTATATAAAATAACTCCAGTTGTGTGCAAGTCTTTACCACAGGGCACCTATAGTTTACTTGTCTCCTATGTCTGATGAAGGTTATCAAGCGACTGGGATTTGCTGACTGACTAGGGGTCAGAAATAAAGACTGCTCACATCCTTACTTGTCCATACAGATCATGTTTTGTTCAGGAGCACGCTGCCTCTAACTGCAGCTCGCCTGTTTTGATGTGTGACAAGCAGTCGTCTCACCCCTCGAGACACGCAGACACACACAACCCCAAGGCACGCAAACACTAATGATGCACTCGCATAAAGCATTTAAGGGAACTTGTGCTGTAAAAGACACACTCCCCTTGCGATTTTATGGCTATTTCATTAGCTCAATTCAAATGTCAGCTCTTTGCCCTCACCGCTGTCCCATCATTGCTCTCAGCAAGAACCCTATAAGCTCTTAATCGGAGATGAACGCCATCCCAGCATTTCTACGAGTTTTGGCAGCCAGGTTAAAACAGGTCAGCTCTACTGACTCTAGCCCACCGCTTTGGCACTGACGGAGCAGGAGATGGACGTCCTCCAAGATCTAGGCGAGCAGATTGTAGAAATAAACGTAGACATACAATGGCAGCCAATAGTTTACAAAAGGCCGCATTTGGTTGATCAAAACATATAATATTGTAAAATTTTAATGCAATTTCAAACAACAAGTTTTTTATTTTGAATAGATTTTAAAATGGAATTTATTCTTGTGATGAAAAATGTTATTTTTAGCATCATTACTCCAGTATATCATATTGCAGCTCAATTATTATTAATACTAAATTATTAATAATGGTACTTATCAATGCTGAAAATGGTTTTGCTGCTTAATGTTTCTTTGTGGAAACTGTAAAACATTTCAGGATTCTTTGATGAATCAAATATTTACTTTTTAGAACTGGAATAATATGAAATTAATAATTTTTACTGTCACGTCTGAATAAAAGAAATTTTTTTTTGGTATTAATTTTATAAATATTTAATTTCTTAAAAAAAAAACTTACTTACCCTAAGTTTTGGAATTGTAGAGGTTCACAGTTTCCATTAAAAACATTAATAAAAATAACTGAAGGACCTTTCTTATTTTATTCAAACGTTTAAAAAATGTTGACATGAATGAATACATCATTGCATTTTAAATAGTGCATCTAAAAAAAGTTTTTGTTTACATAATATATGTGTATAATATGTATGTGTATATATATATATATATATATATATAAATATAAGAAAAATATGTTATGTTTATATGTAAAATATATTTATTTAATATAACAATATAAATATATGAATGTTTACATGTAAATGTTTTCAAAATAGATACTTTATGTGTGCGTATATAATAAATATACACAGTACACATTAATATATTATGTAAACAATTTGGGATGCGATTAATCTTGATTAATCATTTGACAGCACTAATTTAAAAATATATATTAAAACAGATTTTTAAAAAATGCAATAATATTTCACAGCAACCCTTGGAAAGCATAAGATAAAAGAGCTTATGCCGCCGATGTTGAGCGTCCGGTAGGTTTCGAATGCAGATGACGCATCTAAACAAGTAAATTGTAGGTGAGACTGGTTTTCTAGAAGGAAATATATTATTCATTTGACTATGGGCTGCTCTGCCAGGAGCCAGGCTGTCCGACACTGTCTGCTGAAGCAGAGAGCTGCTGGATCTGAGGGAAAGTGGCCCGGCTCCTGGCAGCACCACAGAGAAACATGAACCATGCTGCCTGATAGCAAATCAAGCGGTAATGGGTTTGATGAAGTCCGCTGATGGACATCGACCACAGCCAGGATTTGTGATTCAGATCATCTGCAAGACTTGTTTTTGATACACAGTCTGAGCAGTCGGTGAGGCGTGATGGGGAAGTTGGGTTTCTGCATCAAATATGCATTTCTGTCAGCAGTGCTGGATTATTTTTACCACGTTATCTAAAAGCAGCGCCTCTCTGCTTCTCAAGTGGAGGCGGCTGGAAAAAATCCCCAGATTTCAGATGAATGAATTGGGATTTTGAAGTCACGGCTAGACTCTGTGTGAGGAGGTGGCGTGGTCAAACTACACTAGGTCGAGTCAATTCAATTGTTTTGAGTTATTTTTAGCTTGCCTCCATCAGGAGGAATATCTTAATTACATTAGAATTTGACAATTCAATTACCTGCTGTGATCACAGTTGACATCTTTCTTTATCTTGATCTAAACTAAAAGCCAAGAAGCCTGGGAAAGAGTTCACTTTATTGATAAGCAGAAAATGCTGTTAGAAACCGACAAGAAGTTTTTATAAATAAATAAATTTGTTTTTTCTTAGTATTATAGAAACAAGCTGTTGTCAACTTGGCATTGGTTCTCTTTTAAAATGATGACGGTACAGTACCGTACCTCAGTAAAGGATCAGGTGAAAGAATCGTTTTGTCTTAGTTGCATGTTTTTTGAAATCTAACAGGAAATAGGATCATTTTGAGTGAGGTGTCCTGTTGTTTTCTGATGTTAGCTAGTTTGTACTTTGCTTTGCAAACAACAGATGCCACTCTGTGGTTGATAATGTGTCCTGTCGCTCTCCTACAGTAATGCCTGTGAGGGTGTGAAAGTCACAAAACCAGTCAAGAACATGTCCAGGTCATTTTAACCTCCAAAATCAAAAGTGAGAAAGGAAAAAACATATTTTTTAACACAATGAAGTTTACCATTAAAACCTAAACATTACATTATATTGTTATTTGTGACAATGGAACACAAAACCAGTCACAAGAAGCACATGTACATTGGTAGCAATAGTCAAAATTATGTTTTCTTTTTTGCCAAAAATCAATAGGACATTAACTTTAAGATATTTTGTAAATTTCAGCCGTAAATATATCAATATGCAATTTTTGATTAGTGATATGCATTGCTAAGAACTTCTTTTGGACAAATTTAAAGATGATTTTCTTAATTTATGGTTTTATAAAATTAACTCACAAATTGGGTCACATTAATAGTTATTGTTTTAAATTACAAATTGTTTTTTACACACATGTTTTTATATTATTATTATCAAAAATTACATATATTATTAATGCATTGCACTTCATAAAATTGTAAATAATTACATAAAATTTATTTTATTTAATATATGAAGTGTTAGTATTTGTTAAGATACTTTATGTTGATTAAAATATAGGTAAACTATTAATAATAATAAAAAAAATATATATATATATAATATTAAATATTATAAATATTTTTGTTTGATTTTACAAAAAACCAACCAGAATTACTTAGATTTTTTTTGTTTTGCCGATGCCCCTCATTTTGGTGTAAATGAGTCTTGCTTAGTCTTAAGCTCTATTCAGATCTAGAAATACTTCTTTGGAAGAACATATAAATGCCAACCGCAGTGTGCCATAATCGAACAGGAAGTGAACACACAAGGCCTATCAGTTCAGACTCTGCCAGACTTGCCCAGACTCGTCCTCACAGTAATTATCAAGCTGCACGTCATTCATTAGTCTGCCTGGTTAGAGTGTGTGAGTGTATTTAATGAGAACATCTCATATCTCAGCTGCATCAGCATCGCAGCAACACATCGGTTCACACACAAACACTAGCACACAGAATGAATCAGCGCCGGGCCGCCCACCGACTAATACAGTTACCAGCACTTTAACTGAGTTTCAGCATTCCCAGCACTGGCGCTTGTGTGATTTTTCAAGGGCTGAAAAATGAAAACAGCCTCTTTAAGCAAGATTAAATTGCTGCAAATGATGATGCTTTAAAATATATCTCCAGCCAACAAATAGCTCTAGATTCACTGAAAGAGTGCCAGAAAGTTTTTTAAGATTCATTTGGAAACTAAAAGAGATCGTGGTTTGGCTGGTTAGCATGGATGCATTAGCCCCTGCTGGTAGATGCCGTAAATACACCATCTGGACTTAAAAAAGCCCTTTCTCCATTAATGACCATTCGAAATAAGTAGATGTGTGGGTATGGAAACTTATAATGGACTGTCACTTCAAGTCATCAGTGTGTTGCGGGAGGGCAGAGGGGGAGAAACGGATCATGTTGTGTCCCCTGAGATCAAGGGGATCAAGCTGTTCTAGTGTTTATCTTGATCAATGAGCGAGTGAGGATAAAACGTTCTCATGGATCAAACTGTTGCCCTCAGGGATTTGCAAGGTCGTGAGAATGTGCTTTCAGCCTCGGTTTGAGGAGAGCAAAAGTGATTCAGCAAATATTTTTAAATATTTTCTCTAGCGCTTGTTATTTTGCATGAATCACACAACGTTTATAAGCTTCTAGGAAGGAGAAAAAGCAACGGTGATGATGTAAGCCATGTCTTACCTTGAATTATTTACTGCTTTTTTACTGTTCCGTCTGATGCATATTTGAGACAAAACTGGAAAGAACATGTGAAAACTGTAAGCTCCAGGTACAATGGCACCGGTCTATAAAAAAAATAAAGGCATTGTTTGAAGAGACTAATCTGTTAGTATCTATTGAAAAGTGTAGCAATGTTAATTACTTCCTTATGCTGTACATCATCTTCTGAGCATCAAGATATCAAGTTGTATCCCACATCCGTCTTTGAATGAATCAGAGCATAATTACTGTGGAGCTGTCGGAAATTGCCACGACAAAGAGCTGTGATGTGAAACTGAAAAATTAGTTTATCTGACACTTTCAAGAGCTTTCAAAAACCACATCAGACACTGTTAACAGAATCTGCAAAAGGAAATTCAAATATTTGCTATTTAAATCTCTCTTGCTCATCAAAATACACGGATTCTTTTGAACGTTGATCAACGGAGAAACATTCTTTTGGTGCCAAATAAAGTTCCTTCATTTCCATAACTCAACAGCTCTTTCTACCGGTCAAAGTGAAATTAATAAGTGGTGAAAAATGTTATTTATATGCCTTTTTGTGTGTATGCTGTCTTAGGCTTCTTCAGACAAAACGTTTCTCCTCCCTACAAACACAGGAAACGAGGCACATCTAGGGAATAGTGTCTGTTAGACTAAGCACTGGCTGACCCAGATATAAACTGCCTGTGGAAGAAAAATGTGTGTGATAGAAGGAAACGAAGAACTGAGAGGTGTTGCTAGCCGTCGGAACCAGAGGTAGATAAGGCCAGCGAAGGTGTATTAATGTGTTGCAAATTCATGAAAACATGGTATATGAACAACAACAAAATAAATCATTAAAATTGGTACTCGTTTGTTATTGTTTATGGTTCAGTAATGACACAATGAAATTTGGTCGTGAGTTGATTGAGTGAGTTTATAATCGTTTGTGTGAATTGTTTAATAACTGAAAATAGGTCAAAAGTAGGTCAGGGTTTAGTGATTTGAACAAGTTCCAAGCCAAGTAAACTTTGTCTAGTGATTTGGGAATGATATATTATTCTCAATTTACGAGAAAACTTTGTGCATAAAGAGAAAAAGAAGACTTTATTGAACAATTCATGTCCTGCGTCACTATTGCGCCATTTTTTAGAGTATCACATACATAAACAGCATACACTGTTCTGTGTTTATTGTTTATGCGTTGATCAGAACATAAACAACATATCCGTGCACATACAGTATGTTGCATACATTGTTTACATATCTGATACTCTCCAAAAGTTGTTGTTTTGTATTCTTTGTGCACAAAAAGTATTCTCGTAGTTTCGTAAAATTATGGTTGAAGTATTAATGCCAGATGGATTATTTTAAAGGGTTAGTTCACCCAAAAAATGAAAATGACTTACCCTCATGTCGTTCCAAATCCATAAGACCTTTGTTCATCTTCACAAAACATAGGTAAAACAGTACATGTGACATTAGTGGATCAACTTCACTGTTGCGATGCTACTGTAGGAGAAAACGTAAAAGAAAACAAAAATAACTACATTTACTCAATCTATTCTTCTTCCGTGACTTGTATCTTCCACCATTTTAGAGAGCATCACAACGCACCGCATATGCAAGCTATAACGTATTTGACGTCGTCAGCCTTGTTTACATCTGGGTTAAAGCATGCGCATGTGTGTAATCTGCCGCTGTTTAGGCCTTAGAGGAAAACATACGCTTACTCTCTAAAATGGTGGAAGGCGTAAGTCATGGGAGAAGAATGGATAGAGTAAATGATGTTATTTTTGTTTTCTTTGCGCAAAAAAATTATTCTCCCAGCATGGCAAAAGTTGAAGTTGAGTCACTGATGTCAGATGGACTGTTTAGCTAATGTTTTCGCTATGTTTCTGGATCGTGCTCATTTCAGTTGTATTGCCGTCTATGGCTCTCAGATTTAATCAAAAATATCTTCATTTGTGTTCCAAAGATGAACAAAGGTCTTATGGGTTTGGAAAAACATGAGGGTGAGTAATTAATGACAGATTTAACATTTTTGGTTGAACTATCGCTTCAAGAAGAGGAGTGCTATTACTCCTCTTCGAAGTGATATGACTTAAAATTTTTGCCAGGTGAAAGATGGAAGAAATGGGTGAGAAAATACCACACATTTACATTAAAAGGAGCAACTGAGACTTGGTAAGCAGCCACCCAGAAATCCCAAGCATTGTAGTTGTGACTTCTAAACAAGCAAGCTCAAATAAACCAACCTTTTTTTTTTAGAAAATGGAAAACATCTATTACAGTGATTATTAAATTTCAAGAATGCACTGAATTTCCATTAACGCAATGCTGAATGCATTTTCCCATCCGTATTATACATGTACTGATGGACGATATGTCACTGAGATACACAGCCTTAATTTAATATTTAATTTGAGCAGAATAATCAATTCATACATAATAGACGGGGCACTTCTCAGTCACCAGAAGATCCCATGATATGGAAAACATGGCCAACTTGCACTTATGTAATTTCACCACTAGCCAGTATTCTGTCATCCTGTGGTGGGGCTCCCCTACTGAAATCCACTTCCATCTGTCCATGCTTGTTGTTCTATCTTGCAGTAAGCTGCCGTGTAAGTGATGCAAGCCTCCTCCATCCTCTTTTAAAGCACTTGAGGGACCATCTCACCAAATCTCCATGTGGTAACCTTGCCAGAGGCTGACCAGGAGTCCCTGGTGAAGGGAACTATGGTTAAATTTATCCCAAAGTGGTGGAGGGCAGATATATCGGTGCCTTTCTGTCATTCTATGCTCTCCTTGAGAGCGCACAGTGACCTTGAGTTTCAGCTGTTACGCACGCCATTTGTTGACGCAGCACTTTTCTGAAGCACGCTCAAGAGGGAACTGAAGACGTGATATTATCCAAGTGTACTTCCTCCGAATTGTGCTGAAAAGGGTGTTTATGAGCAATTAGTGTATTCATGATGTTGTAATTGGATTTATTTTGGTCTGCACTGATGTTGGGAAAACCTATTTATAGCTGAACTCTGCGTTAAAGCTGTTTTGCAAGTAATTCAAAGGACAAGCATTAAAGGAATTCTATCATCTTGTTGGTACAGTATCATAAAAGTACTTATATATCAAGATATTCAAAAGCTATCAGTGTAGATCAAAGATTTCTGCGTTAAGTATGTTATACAAGTTTGGAAGACATTGAAAGAATTGTCATTTTTGGGTCTTACATAACATCTCTCTCTCTTTTTCCCACAGTGGGTAGCATTTGCATCTTTGTTCTTCATTTTGGTGTCCATTACCACATTCTGTTTGGAGACTCATGAGGCCTTCAATCCCATCATCAACCGCACAGAGACTTACAAGGTGGGCAATGAAACACGGGAGCGTGTCTTTTCTGAGACGGAGACTATGGTGCAGTTAACCTACGTTGAAGGTGTCTGCGTTGTGTGGTTCACTTTTGAGTTTCTAATCCGAGTGACTACCTGTCCAAACAAATTAAAATTTGTCAGAAATGCCCTCAACATCATTGACTTTGTGGCCATCCTCCCCTTCTACCTGGAGGTAGGGCTAAGCGGACTCTCCTCCAAAGCAGCGAAAGACGTATTGGGTTTCCTCCGCGTGGTGCGATTCGTTCGAATTCTCCGTATATTCAAGCTGACGCGGCACTTTGTGGGTTTGCGGGTACTAGGGCACACGCTCCGTGCCAGTGCCAATGAATTTATCCTCCTCATTATTTTCCTTGCACTCGGAGTCTTAATCTTTGCCACTATGATCTACTATGCTGAACGTTTCGGAAGAAACCTCAACGACCCCGACGCCAGTAGTGGCACACACTTCAAGAACATCCCCATTGGCTTCTGGTGGGCTGTGGTAACAATGACAACTCTCGGCTATGGCGATATGTACCCTCAGACGACGTCCGGCATGCTGGTGGGCGCACTGTGCGCTCTGGCAGGTGTGCTGACGATTGCCATGCCTGTACCTGTAATCGTGAACAACTTCGGCATGTACTACTCCCTAGCCATGGCGAAACAAAAACTACCAAAGAAAAAAAATAAGCATATCCCACGAGCACCTCAACTGGGGTCTCCCAACTACTGCAAGTCAGTGATTAACTCCCCGCGACCCAGCACCCACAGTGACACATTCCCCCTGGCACAGGAAGAGGTTTCCGAGATCAGATACCAAGGTAGGAGAATATATTTTAGAATCTGTAAATTTACGTCAAAAAGTGAAATGACAGTAAAATGATAACCTTAAAGTAACACGCCACTATTTTTGAAAATAGGCTCATTTTCCAACTCCCCTAGAGTTAAGCAGTTAAGTTTTACCGTTTTCGAATCCATTCAGCTGATCTCTGGTTCTGGTGGTAGCTTTTTTAGCTGCAGCTTAGTATAGATCATTAAATCATTAGACCATTAGCATCTCACTCAGTTTCTAAATTTTCCCTGGTTAAAACTTGACTCCTCAGTACTTACATCGTGTACTAAGATCGACGGAATGGTTAGGATGAATGGATTCAAAAATGGTAAAACTCAACTGTTTAACTCTAGGGGAGTTGGAAAATGAACACTGTTTGAAAAACAGTGGAGTGTTCCTTTCAAGGACTTATATTATAAAATTGTTTCCTCAGAGGTTCACTAATTTGATCTGACTGTAGAAGTTTAGTTCTATGCCTTCAAGACTTACAAACAGTCTCTTTAGCATGTCCTTAGTACTTTACCACAATTGGATGAGTCAGCTCACTGATGAGTAATACTGTATTTTCAATAGGATTTCAAAAGGTTGACCTTTTGGACAGGAGTTTGAGTTCTGAAACTAGAGTATGTTACATGTTATGATATACTGTACAAACAGCTTTGTCATGTTTTGACTCTTAATGTAACTCATTAATCTGTTCGTTTAGAATGTCAATCTGCTGAGCTCTGGAAGTTTAGCTAAAATTAACTTTTAAATGACTTTTGAGTAGGACGCAAAGATCTAATTAAGAGTAATTAGTGGTCTTGTTTGTGAAATTAAAAAAGTGATAATAGTTTTGCAGTAATCTTTCTCTGTGAATTTGCTCTAATGGAAACTTACCACTACTCTAAGTTTTCACAGCCGTATAAATTACAGATAGCCCAACCTAGCAATTAAGGGTAACTACACACACACACACACACACACACACATAGAATTTATGCTATGTCAGAGAATGCTGACAATGCAGTGTTTTACAGAGCTAAAGTCCAAATTCAATAAAAGTCAACTAACCTGCCTTTAATGTTTAAGTAATCCTGAAAGAGATTTGAAGCAAAAGGTTGGAGCTAAACTCGACAAGGCAGTGGGTCTCTTGGAAACCCTGATCTAGGCCATGATATATGGTTTTACAGGACAATAACGGGACAATAAAGTTTTTCACTGTTAGAAATTGGTAGAGCCATTGGAATTTGTATTAGAAGTACCGTCACGCACTGTGGGAAAAGCATCACTGTTTCTTGCAGAAGTGTCATTTATATATCAGCTGGTTTGAACTTTGAGAGTGGTTTGGCTTTCAGGATATGTTGATAGCCTGAAATAAATCCTGCATGTCACCTTGCATCAATCTGTAATGAGTCATCTCTCTTTGCCTGTGACTGGAGATTTTAAAGTGAACGGGGAGCCGTCCAAAGCTGCCC
Source organism: Enteromius thamalakanensis (assembly GCA_032357475.1). Classification (NCBI taxonomy): domain Eukaryota; kingdom Metazoa; phylum Chordata; class Actinopteri; order Cypriniformes; family Cyprinidae; genus Enteromius; species Enteromius thamalakanensis. Next base: position 4,532,507 of record JAUCMT010000059.1, read on the forward strand.
TGGCCAATGAGGACTGTCCTCACATCGACCAGGCGGTGTCTCCCGAGGAAGTCTTCAGCCCTGTGGACCGCGAGAGACCCTGCTTCCTGCTCACCTCCGGAGGAGAACGAGCCAATCACACTAGGGGGAGAGTCAGGAAGGGTACGTAACCAGCCAATCACTGCTAGCCATCAGAGCACTGCCAGTGCTGTGTCTAAAAGTGGAGCAGCTGTCAATCAAAGATGCTCTTTCGGTGCAAAATGACCGACTGTCACTCAGCCTTCTTTCTTGCAGTCTGATAGCTCCTGAGATCTGCCGTTACTCTAAGGTTGACAGGAAAATCCAAGTGAGCCGTCAACAGGCTTCTTTTCATTCATAGCTCAGTCTGAACACGATCTTTTAGAAGGAGTTTTTCCTAATGTAGTCATGCGAATGCAGTACGTTTTACAGTACGCATTTCAGGCACATTCAGTGGGCCGTTAAGCAAGGGTCCAATTTTAAATGAAAAAGTAACAATGTTTACGAAATAAAAAAAGGTTTTGTGCGGTAAATGAAATAAGTACGTTTCAGTATAATGTCTAGCAGTGTGCTTGTTTGCATGCAGATTCACAATGGCGGGTGGTCCTGGTGATGGTGAATCTCACAAGAGATGCAGCATGGGATATGGGGCATGTGGTCACATGACAAGAACTCAGCCAGTCAGAAGCTCCCAGTAAACAGGTGCCATTAGCTATGATACCCTACTGAAAAGACCAGCTTCCTACCATGAATTCCCAGGCTTGGTAAATGCTGGTCCAACTGATTTGCTGGTAGGACTAGTTAAGTAGTTTCTTGGGACACTACAACCAGTATGCATAACACAATCAACTATCCTGGTCATTTCAGCAGGGTGGCCAAGATAAGACAAGGCCAGTGAATCAAAGCTCCTTAACTCTTGCAATAAAGCTAACACCTTCAGGACAAGAAAGTTAAGCTAAGCATTAGGTTCAAGTGAAATACTTTCATTTCACTTGAATAAGTGAAAGTGTAGTTAGCCCCATATTTAACAGAAGTAGCATTATCGATGAGTTAAACAGCTAGAGTACTAATAAACTGGGTGTACATGTACGGCTGTTTCTTGTTGGGCTGATGTGTCTGGCTGAGTTCTTTGATGTCTCTCTGAACCTGTGTTGTGCTGTACAGCACTGTGAAACCACCCCATGCATGCGGTAGTCAGTTTGAAGCATAGAGCGCATGGAGGACGATGCAGTTGACTTGGCAATCAATCATTGTCAACTGGCTAACCATGCACATAACAAGTACATGACAATGCAACACTAACCAAATCTAATCTGCGCATACACACCGCATACAGTACACACACACAGCACAGCTCAGCTTAACTGTCCATGAACCTAGCATATTTATTCACAAGCAAACCTTGGCAGAGAGTCTTTGTCTAGAGTTGAAGGCTGCTCTGAGGTTTTACTGAAAGCCCTTTTTCTCTTCAAATGAAGGTTATGAAAAGCCATGGAGCCATAGCAGCATGTCTGGAGGCGTGGCCTCAGTGTCGGCCCTGCCCTGCAGCCCGCCCTGTCTCATGCAGCAGGTCCACTCTCCCATCCCATCCATCCTGTAGCATGGACAACAAAACTAACCAATCAGAGGCCCTCGCTCCGCAGTGCTGCGCTGAGACGCCTGCTCACACTGTGTACCATCCATCTCTCATTAAACTCTTTTTCACTTCTTCTTGCCTCCTCTTTCCCGCTTTTTATTTCCTTCCTGTTCCTCTGCCCTTCTCCTTTTTCCTTTCCCTTCCTCTTTACTTTTCTATTGTCTCCTTTCCTGCAGCTTCCTCTTGTTCTTCCCTGCACCCCCCCCCCGACTTCCATATCCTCTGCCTTTCTTCTTCCCTCTTTCTTTCCTATTCCTCTTCCTTTCTCCTTCTCTGCCACTTTCCCAATCTATTTCTTCTAATTCCTCTTGCTTCATCTCTCACTTCCTTTCCACTCCTTCTTATTTTTCTTGCTACTTCCCTTTTTGCATTCTTCTTCCTCCCCTTTTCCTCTTCCTTTGACCTTCCTCCTCTCTTACTTCCCTTTTTTCTCCTCATCATCTATTCTTGTCCTCTTCTCCAGTCTCTCATCTTCCTATGCAGTGGTCTCATCTAAACCCCGCCCCTTCCCACCGTCTCTATGCTGTCTCATTTCTTTCCTCACTTTCGATTTTCTGCACTTTCATTCTTCTCCTCCTCTCTCCTTTACAACTTCTTTTTTTCCCAAACCCTGAGTGTTTTCATTAGGTGCTATCGGACACCATTGAAAAGGAAAAAAAGATGAGACAATGGCTATTTCATATATAACATAAGATAAAGTTAGCTCGAAGTGACACTAAACAATCATGATTCTAGTGATGCACACGTCACCAACATCGAAACTTGACTGAAGAAACCTCATTTGCATTTGCATGCTTTGCATGGGAAACTATCTGAGAAAACAATGTAAGTTTAATGTAAGAAAAAATTGTGTTTTTTCATCCAAAGCTTCTTTAAATATATCTGATGCAGAGTATGGTATCATTTACGATGACATACAATATATGTAGCAATTGTTTTTTTATTTTTGCAGACATTTTTTGCCTTTCCCCAAACTATGATCTCTAAGATGTTTTTTTGAAACATCCTGTATCTATATTAGTAGCAGCAATTGAGTCGACCATTCGACTTTAACAAATTAAGATGCAAATAGTGAAAAAAGCACTTTAATGTTTTTCTCAAACAGAGCAGGCAAATTTCAATAGTATAATAATTTCAATTACAATACCAGCTGTTATATAAATAAGGTTTTATTTTCATGAAAAACCCATATTTTTCATAAATTCTGTTTCAAATGTGATTTATCTGGAATACATACTGTACTGTACTGTACGTGTATATCACATTTTTAAACGCATAACACTGTAGCAAATTACTGAAAATATACAATATAGATGTATCGTGCAGTTGAAAGAAAAAAAGAAACATCTTTTAAAAAAAGAAACAATTAATGTACTTTTGGGATTATTTGGGGAGAGGTAAATGCATGCACTTTTATGCAAAAATACATATGCGAATGACAAAACTGTAAATATGAACCTTGCATGAAATAAATTTTGTATCCAATCTGTATATAGACTCTGGTTTTCTTTGACAGAACATGCATACATGACTCCCCCTGGTTGCTTGGCAATAAGCTGTGCCTGCATTGTAATGTCTCTTTGATCTTTCACCCTACCTGAGCTGTTTTTCCTGGCAGCTATTTTTGAAGTTGCAATTATGCACCAGTGTTACTAGCTCATAATTCAATCCTGGTAAAAGGATGCACAATCACACTTGGATCTGAAAAGGTCGGAAAGGTCAAAGAGAGAGCGTGTAAAGCGGTGGGGATTGAAACAGGAGAGCCGAGGCAGGACTAGCGGTGATCGTCCCCTGTTTCGCATGCCACAAGTCATTAACCGAGCATGTCACACCACCCCGCTGCGTACAAACCCAATCACAGCATGACCTGATGAGTTAATCGTGTTAACGATAACCTGCAGACTTGCACCGGATCTGAATGAACGCAGCATGGGAGAGTGCATGGTAAACTCGGAGTTTACCATGAGCCTGTAAAGAAGGTCGTAGTCACTTGCTTGACACACATCACCATGTTTGCTTGCACGGTTCGAGGGACGACAATCCCGCCAACCTTCTTCATCATCCGCCCACACCCCCCCTCCCCCATGTTTCTGTGCCGTTCGTTTGGTGTATTAATATGATTTTCCTTGTTGTTTGTTGTTGTTGTTTTCTCTTCGTGTTTTTTTTAGAGACCCAGCGCGCCAACCGAAGCAGACAACCAACCGAGTCAGTGTGTGTAATGAACCATGGTGTACCAACCACTATGTGTGTCAACCATAAAGCCACATCCCCCACCTGATAGTACCGTATTTAGCGCGTGAGTGAGTGTGTGTGTGTGTGTGTGTGTGTACCGTGCGTTTGTTGTAGATTAGCACTTCTCTTCGGAGTTGTGACTGAGAATTAATTCAGCGTAGATGTAGCACAGTAACCAAGAGAAGCTGTAGTTGTATGTAGCGCTGTTTAGTTCGTGGTTTATTGTGCTATCGTGCTGTGCGAAATGCCTGTTGTGTTTCCGTTCGTGAGTGTCAGTGTTGTAAATGGTGCTTGTGTGTGCTAGTGTTGTGAAAACATGACCTTTCTTTTATCTCGTTGAAGTGTTTGTTTTAGGTTGTTTCAATGTTGTAAAAATGTTACTCCAATCACTAATCACATTTCAGTGGGAAAAAAGAACAAAATCCATGAGCTTTGTGATCATGTTTGAGTAGGGAGAAAAAAAAAAGCAATTGTTTTCCCGTATTTTGTACTACTGTAGTTACCATGTAGAAAATGCCTTTTGCACTGTTTGCACCGTTCACTTTTTACATTCCTTTCTGTAGAACAAATAGCAATTTGATATATTTTGTAGCTCCCATGTTTGGCTGGTAACTTTAGAGATGCACCGCGTACTAATCAGGCTCCGCCCACAATGAAATCTCAATGTTACTTGTCTTAAATATTTATATTTGACGTTTAATACGTTGAATTTGATTAAAATGCTATCGCTTATTGTGCATGTTATTTTTTGACGAACAAATGTTACGTTTTCTTACGAAAATCATGTGATTTTGATGCACAAAGTTGTTTTTATTGACTCTTACATATCAATCGACTCTTATATTATTAAGAAAACATGCAAATGAGCATCCTGTTGTAAATAATAGTGAAAAATCACTTTTTAAACCTGCTCTTTTGGCTGCGATTCTACACAAAAAGACGCTGTCACTATAAATTCGATGTGTCGTGCCTGGTTGGAACGCGGTGTTTGATTTGAAGGTGAAAAACTAAGGCTTGTTTGCACATTATTGGGACCAAACTCGGCATTTTCGAATGAATGGCGACACCATCATTGAGTTTGAGGAGGAAAATGGTTGATATATGCTTACTTTGCATTTAAAACTTCAGCCTGAACATACAAGCTACTTTGAAAGCCTCGTATTACGGCGGTTTTTCGTAGACACCATCACAAGGGACAATCCTGCACAGAACTACAACACAACTCTCTCGAGAACATACAGGGTTTATAATGGAAAAAACGAAAGGAACCGATACTGTGTCTCAAGTTTGTTTCGACATTTATTTTTCATTGTTGTGAAAAATGTCAAGTAAACCCAATTCTTTGGGACCAAACTAGCGCACTGCCAGTTGTATCACAGGAAATGTCGACGTTGGGTCGTTTCCCTTACAACATGCTGGACTGCTCAAAGACCCAACCACAGCAGAGCACAAACAACAGAGTATCATAAAACCTTCAAAGGTTCAGTCTTTATGACTGCAAAGGACACAGTAAACATCGAACTTTCCAGCAAAAGGTGCCATCTCAAACGTTTGTGCTGTTTTGTGAGACGTTCCTTGTGTTTTTCAGCACATTGCAGTGCATAGTATGGATAGTTATATAAAATCAGGTGGTGTTTTTATTGATGGTTTGAGTTGACGTATTGTTAAGGCAATTTTGTGTCTTTTTCTGAAGAGAGAATTTAAAAAAACTAAATAATGAAAATAAAAAGCACTAAAACACAGATTTTGTGTGTTTTGTGGATTTTTAAGCTTTCATATAAGGAAGCGCAGATTCTAGTAGGTGCATGAACAGACACACTTTGAATTTTAAAGCATTTCATGAAACACATTAGCGTTCTCAGCGAGTAATTTTTTCCCTTATGCGTGTCACATGTTAGGTATGCTATGTTTCTGACAGACATCACATTGAAACTACTTAGACTGCCATGTTCTTCTGTGAAAGTGAAGACGTTGCGAAACATCTGGTATCAGGCTACTTAAAAATACATCTGTGTGAGGCTTGTGCATGTTATTTTTGGCAGACAAAATATTACATTCAGCTGTCGCAAATTCATTGTCTTTTTTAAAATGAAAAGGTTTTGATGCACAAATGAGTTTTTCTTGTCTCTAATAACGAGACTATAACAGATGCTGCTGTCAATACTAGTGAAACATCTATTTTAAAACCTCCCCCGCCCATTCTTTAGTAGATTATCACTCTGGGATGAAATGATTGCCCCATCACAGGGCATTCTGGGAGATTGAGTGCTTTCAGACAGGTAGTTTCAAAGAAACAGTAAATCTGTTTCAGTTAATGGCTCCACAGTGACAGTTATTTAGGGTGTTCTCTGTCAATGTGAGGTCAAAGGTCAGAAGAAATTATCCTTGATCGTCGATCACAACAAAGGAAGCGTGGATGGCCATTTCAGCAGTGAATTGTTTAATCCATCTGGAGAATGAGCATCTCATCGAATTTGTCTGTTTTCATTCAATTCCAGTGTTTTTAAATTGTTGCGAAGGCACAAGTACAGTACGTACAAGCCCAGATTAACAACATAGACATGGTCTTCTTCAAAAACATTTATTTTGGGCACTTCCTGATGTCATAAGCATAATGTGTGCATCCGTGGGTAGTATTTTAAGACATCTTTAAGACTTTGATCTAACATCTGTCCTTTAAAAGCTTAAATGAATAATTCTGAATAATTCATTAAAAAAACGTCTTTGTCACAGTCTTAGAGCAATATGCTCAAACATGTTCATCTTTCTGAATCCTCGTTGCTCTTCAAACTGCATAGTGCCATTGAATGTCCTGATCCACAGCCAATCAGAAGAGCTGTAGCATCTCTTAGACGGGGGATTGGACGTGGTTGTGTGATGTCACAGAGGGAACCATCTCCACACATTCCATGTTCATTCCAGCCCCAGGAGACTATCCGACCCCCTGCAGAAAAACAGCCAAATATGTTCCATGACAAATGTAACCACTTGAGTCACAACAAAAGACAGGTGTTTAGAGGGTTTATATTTACAAATAAACAAAAGTATGAGGAAATTATACATTTTATAAAAAGATCTCATCATTTAGACAACAGGCAGGCAAGTAGGCAGTACATTTTTATCATAAAACACATTAAAATGTATTTTTACAAAGTAAAGAACAAACATTGATTTTTAAATAAATAAGAAAAAAGACATTTTATATTTACAAATTAACAAATTTTAAAATTAGAAATAAATACTTCTTAATTTAGACAACAAAGAGGCAGACAGTTTTCTTAAAAATGAACAAAATAAAATATTTACACCAAGAGTTCCATTCATAGATAAAGATAAATAGGTTTATAATATAAGTAATTTATTTACATTCTAGTCATTTTATTATTATTATTAAATATTTAATATAAACAATTATTTTTACAGAGTAAAAAGATTCATTATTAATTTTTACACAAAAGATAAATTATATATATATATATATATATATATATATATACACACACACACACACAAATAATCAAATTATTCCAAATAAATTAAATATACATTTGATAAAAATATAATATATATTTATATAAATAAGACCTTGATAATTTAGATAAAACAGTTTATTTAAAATGTATTTTCATGCATTTTTTAAAAAATCAGTTATAAAATGGAGAAACATTATTTAATAATATAAAAATGTAAAATTAACATAATTAAAAATGTTTTACCATTTATAAAAAAAAAGAAAAAAAAAAAAAGAAAGTCAGACAACCAGACTTTCGCTTGCGCTTGCAATTCCAAAGTCACAGGTTCAATTCTCAGCGAACATACATATTGGAGGCCATTTCTGCTAAAAGCATCTACAAAATCAATAATGAAAACAAGGGACATTAAAAAATGACTGTTGCGAATGTGGCTGCTTGCACACATCACACTGTTGAATCAGTCTGGCAGAGATGTCCTGGACTCCTACACCTCGACACACGTCCAGCTGGTGGGTGTGGTCAAGTATGCATCGCCATGGAAGCACGTGCCACGGCAACATGGTTACATAACAGGTCCCGTCGCCACGACAACCAGGAGCGAGCATGCTTTCTCAAGGGTAACTGGTTTTGTCGCCTACATTCCCCTATTCACTCTCCTCACTTTAACACATGCGTCCTCCTTACCAATCCACTTCTACTACTACGATTATGCAAAATCATTAATTACATGCAAAAAATGTTTAGGACTATTGTGAACGAAAATGACATAGTAAGCATAAAAAGGACAAAAACGTCTTGTTTGGAATCATTGTCCTTGTGGATATTGTGATACTCACAAAACATGAGCTGTAGTGTTCAGTCCATGATGCAAAGCAAAACTGTTCCCATGGCAACACACTTACAGACCATGGAAACATATAGAAGGGCATATTATTCCAGACAAGAGAATATTGAATAAGACATCGCTAAAGCTTTAAAGAGATGGATGGCACATGGTCAACACTGTTTAATCTCAGCTGAAGATGGAAGTGTCATGTGTGTTTAGAGAGTGCTGTCTGATTCCCGAGGCACGCTGGGATGTTATTCCTCTGCTCTGTTGTGCCATAAGACGTCATGATTCTGTCCCATTACACAAAGGAGCAAAAGACTCCCTAAGAAACCAATATATCTTTAATTATTACAAATATGCCTTTTTAAGGTAATTAGGCTCTCTTTTCAACTTTCTTTCAACAATTGTTTGAACACAATAAAAAAACAAAACAATGAAAAATGCTTTCAAGTCTTAATATTGCTGTCAGTTGCATTATTGGTCTGGAGAGTCATAGTGTTGATTTGGAGTCAGGGAAATAGAAATGTCTTTATTTATTTATTGAAGATAGTGCACCTTCAATAGTGCCCCTATTATGCCATTTAAAAGGTTGCTAATATTTCTCTCTTAAAACAGGTTTGCATGTATGCAAGGTCAAATAACACTTTAGTTTTCTCCAAAAATACCTGTCAATACATAGAAAAGATGGCCTCGATTTTACCCTATCAATTTGAGCACAGCGTCTTCTTGACATGATGTAATCCACGTGGAAATAGTACTGTTTGTGGGCAGGGCAAGTTGTTCGCAACTTAGAATATGGGCGGACATTATGCAAAAATGGTACTTTGTGACATGTGGCCATTACAGAAAAAGATTTGAATTGCTGTCGAATCGCTTAGGCGAATGTGACCATACTTTTTTTTGATAGACAAAACCGTTATTTATCGTGCCCTGTCGGTGTCACAACTTTGCAGATTACTTTTGTTTTCATACAGCAACATATTCGAAAAGACATAATAAGGGCATTTTAATGTCCTCTAAGAGCAATTGGATTTACAGCGAGGCCAGCATAAATGTGGTTAATATGTAATAATTATGTGTAGCCCCAACTTAATGCAATGAAATTTAATTGAGTTCTGTCAAATAGAGTTTTAATGAAATTGATAGATTTTTTGCTCTTTCAAAATGAAAATATTGAGTAAAAAAAAAACAGAACCGTTTCAAGTCGGTTTAGCACAATGCAGTTGTTTAAATAAAGAACCAAACATAATTGTGTTATAATATATATACACACACTTACACATATGTGTGTGTGTGTATGAGATATATGTTATATATTATATTTTTATGCTTTTACTACTGCTATAACTAGGGTTATTTTAAATGATATATGCATAACTGTATTGTTATATGGTTAGGGTCAGTGATTGGTTACAGCTAGGGTGTTTTTCATTATGCAAAATATAGTTTCTTACACTTATACGAGCCGCAATTAGTCAAGGATATAACCATTTTTTTCAGTTGCTGGGGAATTGAAAGATTGAAAGTAATAGAAATAGCTTCTACATCAATAACTTTATATTAGTGCAGTGATAGCTCATTTCCCTCTGATGCCCTTACACAAAGACACAAGAACTAATTCCCAGCACCCTTCTATGATAGCAGTTAAAATCACAGCACAGAGCCAGAAGCTTAATTACTCCAGCAACAGATACTCATCTGTCCTAAAGCTGAAGACGCCGAGCTGAAACTGTCCTATTACTGAAATCCAGACGTTCAACTCTCTAAAGTGCACAAGGCAGAGCTGGGCTCAGCGTTAATTCTGGCCACCAGGCTTAGTGAAATCTCAAAACGCTGGCTTACTGACTTTAATCCTGTCTTTTTCTCTCCCAGGCTCAATGTCAGAGCAGTCACATCCCATAATAAGTAACTTTACACCTAAAGATACTGTAGAATATTATTGCCATGGCAACAGTATATGGGATGAAACATGGAAAGAACATGTCTGGGTCATATTTCACCCGAAAATAAAAATCATTAATGTTCATTTTCATGACAATTAGGCACTTAAGCAATAAATCCAATATTATTTTGTGAAATATGAATGCTTGACTGACTAAACACCATTAACTATTAATGTACTATAAAACTTGTCATTAAGGATGACGACAAATGAAAAAAACAAAACAGTAAAACATACAGTGAATTAAATAAAAAAATTAAGTAAATTTAGGGAACAATAAGCTTGATTGTCATGAAAATAAGAATTTTGTACACCACACAAATACATTTTTGGTAAACTATGTGAGATTCATCTGATGATGCTCACAGAAAACCCCCGCCTTTTTTTTGATTGACTCCCAGAATTTACTTCGAAGAGTGCGTGACTGAAGCCTTGACAGATTTCTTACCAACAACTGTTATGGGAAATTAAATACATAAAGACCACAGGTGTTGCTATGGATACTAGATACCAAAAAGATTCATAACATGATCATAGAGTGATCTGTGAAAAAAAAAAAAAATCATGCACGTTTGTATGATTTATAAAATAAAATAGTATTATATAACAAATAAATAACATAAAAAATAATATAAAAAAATTATATTATAATAAATACAAAAATATTTGAGCGGATAGTTCAAATGTAATCTAAAAGTAGTCTGATGAAATGGGTAATGTAATGGATTACATTGCTAACTACAATTATTGTTATCACAAAAAAATAATAATAATAATAATAAAATAATGAAAATATTTTACATTTTTTTTATTTTTAAATTAAATATTAAACTAAATATTTTTAGGGCAATCATATATATCATTGTACTCACCCACAACAGCTATGTTGTGTTCAGAACCACAAGCAATCTGCAAAAAAACAGAGACATTTGTGAGAAAACACCTATCATGTGCTCTGCTGACATTCAAAACGCAATAATCCCTGATAGACCTCAGTCTGACCCTCACTCACACACACACACACACACACACACACACACGCCTGTAACAGGAGAAGGGATGCCTGAATCGAACATTAACTGCTGGGAAGCGGGTACGAGGACTGACTGAGTGGTGGGGAGGGGTGATTTACACATCCAGCCGTACAGAGAAGCTTCCTGCACTCAAAAATAGCACAAACACACAAGCGGCCCTGATGCCGGAGTCATATGTCCGTTTCCATGACGACCCGTGAGGATGTGAGTGGGTGATCGGGCGTCTCTGCTTGGTTTATTAATGTTTGGTGATCAGAGCTCGTTATGCGGAGGAAATGGGCTGCTAGTGGACAAAAACACCATCGCTAATGCTCTCTCCCTGAGCTGGGAGGATGCCGTCCACACGGACATGCTCGAATTAGTCCAAATTATACTAGTGCATTATGGGAAAAGGCAGCCTGAAACTTCTCTTGTTTCAAGACCAAATATTTAGAAACCGAAAAAACGAAAGATTTCTGTCTTTGCGTTAACTCTGGAAGAGACTGCAGTCACATGAATCAGAGGTTTGAGGTCAACGCTGGATGCAGACTGGTTTATATACTCTTGTAAATACATTCAATTATTTATTACTTTGTAATGATTCATTTTGAATATTTATTTATTGATTTATTTAAAATACTCCACAAAGACGTATGTAATATTTTTATTCATGTATTTATTTATCATTCATTTTACAGAGCATTTCTTAAATTGATCATTAAAATTGTATTACTTTTGTGATAATTATATTATTATTGTATTATATTTTATAACTGCATTAAAAAAAGTGAACACATTTTGAAATAATATTATTTATTTAAAAAAATCTCTAATCATATATATTTTAAATTATTTAGAAAGCTTTATTTATTTAGATTAATTTACAAAATGGTCATTATAATTTCAATATGGAAATACACACTCAAAAGATACATTTATGTATGATATCTATTTATATAAATACTTATTTATTCATTTGAAATCATTTAAATCATTTAGTCTATTTAAAATGTTCATTCAATATTTTTTATGCAAATGTATTGTATTTATTTGTAATATAAAATAATTTACAGATTATTTCTTAAACTGAGCATACAGTAATATCACTTTTGAAGGGATCACATAGAATTTCTTCTTTGCCATAATTGTCATAATTGTTTAAAAGCATTACTTAGTTTTTTTTTCATCTTGTAATTTTTTATTTTATTTCATAACTTATTTAAATACTTTCATGTATGAAAATTTGTCTCCATTCATTTGTTTGTTTGTTTGTTTGTTTATTTATTATATTCCTTAAATTACTACTAATAATGTGAATTGTTGTGCATGTCTGTTTTAAGCAGACATACAGTTAGAAACAAATATATGTGTGAGTAGATCATATAGTGGTTGGCCAGAGACAGAAATATTTACAAGCTGCTGATGTAATGGTCAAATGTATAATCAAACAGAACTGTTGACCGTTAATGATTTAGTGTTGATCGGTAAACAATGAGAGTAAACGTACAAACCTCTTCTGCAGATACAGTTCAAAAGCAGGAGTTTCCTGTCAGACTTCACTGAATGATCTCTCCTGATGTAGTCTGTTTCTCTCTCCATCACCAACAAAACAACCCCAACTCCTTGTCACATCCACCCATGCGTCCCCAGCTGACCCCACGCCACACAAACAGCCCACAGCCAGTCAAAACAGCACTGGACAGAGGAAAGCGTCTGTCTGAACGCTAAGGACTGTAGTCAGATTAGTGACTAGTCTTGCATAGCTAGGCTTTTGAGTTCTTCTGACCAAGAACCATTGTTTTAGAGACAAATAGATCCTCTAAGTGACATGTGAAGTGACCAACCAAAAGCACAATCCCTACCCAAAAATCGTACTATTTTAATGCAAACCTTTAAATAATACAGTTATATGCGTGTGTGTGTGTGTTTGCACGTATATATATATATGTACATATATACACACATATACATAATGTATATATAAACTAAAAAAATTTAAACAAAATACAAGCAAGCATAAATAAAAAGAAATACATAGGAATATAATTATAGATAATTTATATTACTCAAATTACAAAATTTACAATTTAATCTGAAACTATGTTTATATATTTGATTTCTGCTACAAAAAGAACACAGGCAAAACATAAATAAAAAAAGTAAGTAATATATAGATTATATATATACACACATTTATTTATTGATAACAAATACAAACTACTAAATTAATTTATATGATTATGGATTATTCATTTTATATAATATTAAAAAAATATCAGATTTCAGAATTATTTAGAAATATGAATAATATATTTTTGATAAGTCAAGTAAATGCATCTGATGTTTGCAATATGTAAGTACATATATCTGAATTATTTATTACAGATAATGTTCATATAAATATTTAGAATATACAAACAAATAAAAAATATCTTGTTTATATATTTAATCTAGATATAAAAATAAATTCCTGACAAATGTAGAAGCCTGACATCCAAGTCAGTGCTGACAGCTGTTTATTGAGATGCAGTGGTTCCCATCTGCCTCTGATAATGAAGCGCAGGATGAATGTCCCAGCACCAAACATGCCTCAGGTACAGCACTGCACTGTGGGAGCTCAGACACAGACAGCTAGACTCCAGCGCTCGGGTAGAAGTGTGAAACAGGCTGTCGGCTGCACCTCCATGTGTGAACGAACTCATTTTAAAACCATAGTGTTCATTACTGGGAGTTCAGCTCTGGATCCTGGAAGGAACGCAGTCGTTTCATCTCACAGTCTGGAGCCAGGGAAGACATCAGCTTCCCAATGATTGGCCAATATTTCTTTGGGGGAGGGAACTGCATGGGTTTTAACAATGGCTTGTCAATGTCAACCCAATGTCAGGGTTTTCATAGACTATCAGGGGTGTTAAATAAACTTACAATTACAATTTATGGTTTTAAAAGCTTAGTGAGACCGAGAGTGATGCTTTCAAGATTAAAAAAGGACACAAAAGCAGTGTAAAACTATATAATATAAAGTATTATTAATTGAAAGAGATAATATCTCTCCTTCATTAGTTCAAACGAGTTCAGTAGTGAAGCAGCAACTTGATCTCATTTGTTCACAAAGCTAACTTTAGCTTAAGTAGCTGCATTTTAAAACAAAAGATTGTCAGCAAATAATGACTAACATTTTCAGCCATTTGTGCTATTTTTCTACAGAATATTTTTTTTACACAGCTCATAATTCTAATTAATATTTTTTAATTAACAAAAGTAAAATTTTAGAAATATTGTAACAATTATGTGCTTTTGCCATTTTAAATGAGTTTCTGGATTTAAAAAAATGTGTTTTGTATTTTTTTAATACAGTTTTTGCATTAAAAAAATATAAAGATAAGACTGAAATTATGAGATACAGTCAAAATTATGACATGAAATTAAAAATATAATTCAATTTGATGATTGTCAAAATTATCTCATAATTATTACTTACTGTCTCAATTGTTATTTTGGCTTTTCATCAAAAAAAAATTCTTTTTTTTTTAAATAAAAATTTAGATTTTTACTTTCTTATTTTTCATAATTATATTTTAAGCTCATATTTTCACATTTTTAATCACATATATTAGAATTGTATCTCATAATTTAAACATTTTATGTAATTACAATAATATACCACTTGCCATTTTGTCTTTTATCTTAAAATTGTGACTTTTAAACAACAATTGAAATTTTGTGTCAAAATTACAACATAATTTAGAATTTTATCTCATAATTCTGACTTTTTATGTCATTACTATGACTTATCAAACTTATAATTAAGCATGTTTTTTTCTTATGTGGTGTAAATGGACTTTACTATTATCTAGCAAAGTTGTGTTTCAGTGTTCAGTTAGTAATTGAATTAGTTGCAGGCAACAAAAGTTTTTATTTACATTACTTACTATTTAAATTAATTTTTATTTAGCTTCATTACACTTTTTTTTTTACTTACATTTACATTATTTATTTACAATAAAAAGGCTGCATTTCTCAGACAAAGCTACCGAACAACTTAAAATCTCCTTTTCTGTTCCACAGAAGAATGAAAGCCACATGGGTTTGGAACGACATAAGGGTGCATCAATGATAAAAGAGCTATTCCTTTAAGCCTCAGGCAAAGTCTCTCTGTCAAGCACAATTCAGTTCTAAAACCTTATATCCTATTTGTCACCGAAAGCTAAACGTGTCCCCGGACGCTGCTACACTTTCTTCCTCCCTTTTTAGGTGCTATAAAGGATACCGTCCACTGTACGTCCTTGTTTCCTCTCAACAACATACGCTGTGCGGACGGGTCGCCAGTGGCAGAACATTGTAGCATAAGCAACTTTTGAGGATTAAATATGACATGAGGTCCATCGACCAGGCGAGGAACGGCGAAAGCACAAAACAAAGTCACGCAAGGAGATATCTGACAAACAGAAATATATTTCGCAAGCCATGACAATGTCTGGACAACCTTTCCCTCTCTGAACCAACTTGAAGTAAAAAAAAAATGCAAAAAGACATAAATGGCAAACATCTCTTTTCTCTCGCTCACAATATCTGAAGGCTGTCCTTTACGTTTAAGGTTTAGAGACGCACCAAACACGTAAAACTGAAATTGAGTATAAAACACTGTGTCGTTGAGTCATCCTCTTCAATTCGTGTGCCTGCAGATGCTGCATTCTCTAAGGTAAGAGATGACCTTCAATTTAAATCAGCGCTGTGTCTCTGGGCAGGATGAGAACAGCGTTGTGGGAATGTACAGAGTGTCTTCGCCCCCTGCTGGAAGACTATACATACTGCATACTCTCAAGAACCTTACGCCGCTGAGTAACTTTGTCATCTTAGCAATAAAACATTTATGATTAGTTATGTCCAAAATTCTGATTGGATAAGCTGCATTCAAAGCCCTTGTAATGATGTGTGTGTATGAGCTAAATTGTACATAAATGTATGCCATAAGCAGACAAATACAGCTGATGAAGAGCCATTTATGTTTGGAAGCCTTTTTTCAAAACAGTAAATGTAGTTAGGATGTCATGTTGTATGCTGTTTACAACTATATATGTGTAATAAATACAACTTATTAAAAAACATTTACTTATAATTTAGAATTTTCAAATGTAGTTTTTTTGACTGTCAAAATGTTGACATTTTTATGGTAAATTTTTGATCTCATCATTTTATTTTTAATCTTACAATTTCAATTTGTACCTGATAATAATTCTCATAATGGTGACATTTAATCTCATAATCTCAATTTTTACATCTCATAATTTAAACTTTTATTTTACAATTAGGATTTAAAAAAAAATCCTCATAATTTTGACTATCAAAATTTTAATAATTTTAATACCTTAATTTTGAATCAAATTTTTTCAATCTCATAATTTTTGGACTGTCATAATTGTGACATCTTTATATCATAGTTATGACTTTGTATGTCATCATTTTGTATTTTTAAACTCATCCTTTAGATTTTTTTATTTCATAATTTTTACTTTTGATCTTATAATATGACTATCAAGATGTTCATCATTATTAATCTCATAATTTTAATTTTTTATCTCTATACTTCAACTGTAATAATTTTTACTTTGTCTATAGTCATTTTAATCTCGTATTTAACATTTTCCATAGCTTGATTTTTTTATTATGTAGCTGAAACAGGCTTCCATATTTTTGTGATAATTATTTTTATTTAATAAATATTAATGTTTTAGATAACACATACCTGTGTTGCTCCAAACAAAGCCTGAACCTCAACGGGGCAGCTTATACTATGGCCAGAGCTTGTTGAAACGTCACACTCTTTTTCTGTACTCTGATAGGTCTGTCCCAGCTGTCCATAATTTGCTCTGCCCCAAGTAAAGACCCGCCCACTCTCTGTGATACAGATGAACAGATAATATATTGTTAACCGTATCACTAGAAAAAAGCTTTAAGAAAGATTTGCGTGAGAAAGTGTGCAGTAAGTCTCACCAGTCTTTGCGACAAGATGTGTCCAGCCGCTGTGAACATCAGTCACCCTCTCGCCCTGCAGCTGATTACGATCCAGAGCAACAGGAAGTGGCAGGAAGAGGCTCTCGCTGACCAGCTGAGCATGTTTATTGCTTCCCCAGAGGAACACGTCACCTTTGGCTGTAGAAAAATGAGATTTTGTGTCTATCCCTACTAATCAGAAATCAGTGTCATTTGAAAGTTCTCTCACTTGTCAAACAAATGCAGTGGGTGGAGCCTGCAACTACCTTCTGTGGGGTCACGTGATCAAACCCTGCAGATGACAAAATTATTTATTATAAATGAAACATATAATTTAACTGATGCTAATTAGGTACACTAATAAAAAGTACTCATTTTTATAAGATGTCATGTATCCCAATGTGAGGGTGATTCAGCTTTAAGCACAAGTCTGTGTGTGTGTGTGTGTGTGTGTGTGTGTGTGAATGTTACCCGGGACAAGGCAAGGCTCCTTAGAGGATAGATGTGCAGGAACAGGATGGGGACTTAACATTCTCTTAGCGTGACTTGACAGACCAGTTCCCCATTGATAAACACAACCTGATGCTTTAGACACGCACATGTACGCCCACATATACAAAAAAAAAACATAAAATTATGATTAAATATTTAATTGTACTATTACAATACACTTATTATATCTTTATAATACTAGAATAGTCTTTACAATTGTACATTTAATAATTTAAAACAAATTAAAATAGCAAATAAAATACTTTATAATAGCCTATAAAAAAGTTGTAATATTTAAAATAAAAATATAAAGGTGTCTAAGGATAATGACAATATGATAATAATTATGACCTTAAAATTTTAAAATCATATTAAAATGATTTTATAATGATGTATAACCTAGATTTTTTTATTTATTTAAAATAAATGTACACATATTACAAAGTAATTATTACACTGCATGATATAAACATTTTTATATCTGATATTTACATTATATGCTGAACCTGTGTAATTAAATACTATTAAAATATTTAATTGTAATATTAAAATAAAAAGATGATTAATATAGATATATGTAATATATAATTAGAATATTTAATAAAAACTCAATGGAAATTTTTTTTTATGTTTGATGTGTTTTATATATTTGAACAAATAATAATTTAAAACTTGATTTATCATATCATTAAAATATTAATAAAAATTATTAACTATGAATATATTATGGCATTTAAATATTAAATTATTAAATTATACAATTTTATATTTATAGATCATTTATAGATTACAAAATAATCTATTTTCTTCTTCAATATTCAAAACAAAAAATACATATATGTATACAGACAAAAAATAAGACAAATGATTAAATATTGTTATATTTAAATGATAAATTATGATTATTAAATTATAAAAAAAAATAAAAGTACCTAAATGTGTTAGGATAAACTATATTTAATCTCAATATTTCATAAACATACTAATCATTAGAAAAAAAAAAAAGTTAATTATAAAACATAACAAAAAGCAAACATTATATAGTCTAGTTTACATTTATTTGACATATTTACATGTAGTACCTGTACTTGCTAATGCGTGTCTGAGCCCTGCAGCCACACTAGTTACCGGCTCACTCAGGGTCTGCAAGCAGAACAAATCATGATATTATAACACACCTCACATTTACGAACTTACACACTTATTATGCAAGAGTCTCATTATATTCTCAGCTCTCACCTTCACGTGTAAAGGTTCTGCTGAGTGTGTTATTCCTGGCGAGACGCCCAGCTGTCCAAATGCATTGGAGCCACACACCAAGACCTGACCGTCACCTGTAAGACACAGATCAGATATCAGTTATTCAGCACTCAATTAAACCAGAGGACGTCTCCATGGGCAGATCTAAGAGCACTTGATCTAATCAGACTCTAAACAAAACCACTCAAAAATAACTGATGTCTGCAACACCCAAGCTCTCAATAATATAGAAGCCTGTTTCTGAATAAAAAACAAAAAGGTTATTGTGACTTTTTATCTCACAATTCAGACTTTTTTCTTTGGATTGTGAAATATAAACACAATTGCAAGTAGTAAATTAATAATTGTGAGATATAAAGTCAGAAAATTTGAGATATAAACTTAAAATTCAGAATTTTTCCCAGTATAGTAAGATAAACCTGCAATTGCGAATTAGAGTCCAGATCTGAGGAGAACAGAAGATTCTGCTGGAATTGCGAATTGATATCTCAATTCTGAGAAAAAAAAATCTGAATTACCAGGTAGTATCTTACAAATCTAAGGAAAAAATTTAATTTTACCTTTTTTTATTATTCAGTTGAGAAAACAGACTTAACTCTGCCATACAGAGTACAGAATAAGAATGTGTTGACTGTCACTTACCAGTCAGAATAACAGAGAAATCCCAGCCACAGGACACCTGCTGTACTCTTGTGCCCCCAGGCAAAGGGCAGGGCTGAAAGGTTATGACCTCTGACGTGTGACCGAGCCCTAGTTGACCTTTATGGTTCTGTCCACACATCAGCAGCTCACCTGATTCTGGGGGAGAAATGTTGTTGTAATATTTAAACTTGACCGCTAGAGAGCGAAATTGTTCCACACAAAAAAAAATGTCAGAAACAGTTTAAGAATTACATCACAAATCCATTCAGAGTGTTTACATTAATATCTATTATTTTCATAGTGTTATAGGCCATCTTACCCGTGATGACAGCGGAATGTCCGCCTCCTCCGGTTATACAGCGGGTCTTCTCCGCCTTCAGGCCGCAGTCTGCACGCCGCGGCTCGGCTTGATCTTCCCGGTGTCCCTGTCCGAGCTGCCCGTAACTGTTGGCTCCCTGTGACGCGAAATCACCATTTATTGTTTAGTAAGCGATGTTTTTTCTGAAATTATTTCAGACTGCTTTCATGTATATTTCTACAGATGTGGATTTCGAGTAGGATTGAAAGATTGCAGACTGTTGTTACTACTGCAACTGTGTATGTTTTGCACAATAAGAACTAAATCAAAAACTTACCCACGTGTACAGTAAAGTTACACATTTTGACAGCTGAGTTCCTTCCATCTGATTTAGGCGCAAATTGATGACATCGGCATCGTGTAAACGTCACAGATTTAAGAAATATTATTGGATAGAATGGCGATGAAATCCCAAAGTGGGCGGGGCCACTTTATTTATTTATTACTTGGTCATTGTCACAAATTCAATGCAAATATTAAATAATAATATTAAAACCTATATATATATATATATATATAAAATGTATAATGTGTAAATGTGTAAAATGTATTGTATGCCATTTTAAAATGGAATTTTAGTTCTAAATAAATATAGAATTTGAAATTGATATTATTTTTTGTAAAATATAAATCACAAACAAGTAGGCTTATTTAGAGGGGCAATAAAAAAAATATGGCAATAATAAAAAAAATTAGCACTTGTTCTTTTTGACGTGTTTTTTTTTTCTCAGCGCTTTCCAGGACAAACCAATCACAAGTGTCTGAGATGACTGGAGATTTGATACTACTGGAGCCGCTTTCCATTTATTTATCAGCTAAATATACTTGCATACATAGAGATATAGGATTAAAAGGTTTTACTTTCATACATATATTTGTCCTGTGCAACAATTAATGTCTTGAGATCTGAATAAGACTAAGTAAGCTACATCTTTTGGCATTTGAGCTGACAAGCGCCCCTCTGCAGCACAAAAAAGAAAAGAAGAAGCGGTATGGCATTCACAGTAGAAAAACAAATATTCATTTTATTTTAAGTATATGAACTCTTTAATAATAATGTCTAGCAATACATTTCTCTAAACTTGAACTGATAGAGGCATACTTAGTTCAGTGTATCTTACAGAGATGCTAAGCATTCGTTAATTGTAAAAATATTATTCCATGTCCAATGCAATATTTACATGTATTTTAATAAACACAGATTTTCCATTTTAAATAAAGAAACAATAACACACAGCATACGCTGTATATACTAAATGTTTCATAGACTCACAAAGATACTGTTTATATACTAAAATATCTATCAGACAGTATCTCTGAATAAATAAACATAATGTGGCAGTCTGAAATGACAATGACATAAATGCAAACTGAAACCACCAATATATTAGCAGACAACACTTTTGCACAAGACTAACAGTCTTTTAAATTTAACCGAAACCATTGAGGTCACCTTGCATAAATACCACCTTATCAAGTAGAAATCTCACTTAAAATACAAGAACTCCACTTGCAAGCATTTAGCACAGCTTTTGTTGATCCATGTATCCAATCAAACAAGAGCCAAACTAATTATAAACAGACACAAGGATTTGACTTCGCTTGGTGGGTACGTACAGCATCATATTCATGCCATACATGATTTGGAAAGTGAAATACTGTGACAAAACTGATGAAGTAATGGACGATTTGCTAAGTTGTTCAGACTCCTAACTGTTTGTTTAGCCTGCTTAGTGCATCTCCAATGATGTCCAGCTCATGTCTTAGTTCTTCCACCACGTTGTTGATGCTGGTCGTGTCCTTCAGTACATCGACGCTCTGTGTGTATGGGTTGTAACGCACTGAAAATGGCCTCTTGATGGTCTTTGCAAACTCCCTAAAAAAATAAATCAAATTTTAAATGCAAAGTACCTGGCTGATATATGCAGTAAATACAGTTTTTATTTTTTATTAAGCTACCTCATTTTGACTTTTGCTTCCTCGAAGGTGTCCGAAACAAAGTAGACATCCTGAAAGGTGGTGATGATGCACTCCTGCTTGCTTGTCACGTTGGGGTCAAAGGGCAAGATCCTGGCGTTTCCTGAGAGTGCATGCTGGAGGACCAGGAATAGATCATCAGATGTGTTTTATAAGGTGACAAACAGGCATTATGCATCATGTAGAGAAAGCTTTTGTGGTTGTTTACCTTCAGTTCACTGATGGAGGACAGCAGACCGGCTCCGTAAGCTCTCAGCCTCCCTTCTTGCTTACAGAGGCCAAACTCCACCGTGAAGAAATAACACTGAAACATAGAATGGAATCGTTAATCAATATGTATTTGTAGTATTCACATAAAACTCCTCAAATCTCAAGGCCTGTGAGTACTTACAGTGGCGAGTTTCTGTACAGAGTCATCCGACGCTCCCAGTGATGCCAGACCGATCTCCTGACTGAACTGAGCAAAGCTGGGCTCGGCCAATAGAGGGACATGTCCAAGCAGCTCGTGACACGTGTCTCTAAAACAGACAGACACATGCATATATGAAATATAAATCTCATTTACAAAAGGACAAAATACAAAAATAAATAAATTGTATATCCACATGCTCCAAACAGGAAATATAAAATATAGTATATAAAATATGAAATCTAAATATGTTAATTAAAATTGTGAATATATATTTATAAATCAGAATATATACTTTTACATAAAATAGAATCTGAATCATAAATCTGACGGATATATATATATATAAATATATGTGTGTGTGTAAATGTGAATAGTTATATCTAAATTATATAGATAAAAATATCTGTGTCTACATATAAAAATATGTAGTAGTCTGAATATATACATGTAAATTGTAAATAAGTACTTATAAATTTGAATATATACATGAAAGTTGCAGAATAGCCTATAGATGATAAAAACTGAAAAAAACACTCATAAAAGTATGAAATACTATATAAAATACATAAATGCAAAACATTGTTAGTTTTAAATAATACAAAATAAAACAAGTGTGTGTGCTTGTGTGTGTGTGTATATATATATGCACACACACACATACTAGTGCTGTCAAATGATTAATCGCGATTAATCGCATCCAAAATAAAAGTTTTTCTTTACATAATATATGTGTTTATG
>JAUCMT010000059.1:4555598-4574429 GCA_032357475.1 Enteromius thamalakanensis
TACATACAAATATATTATGTAAAGAAAAACTTTTATTTTGGATGCGATTAATCGCGATTAATCATTTGACAGCACTAGAACACATTTAATATAAATCTGAAAACATATATTTTATATGTTGTATATATATAAATATATAAATCTCTCTCTCTCTGTCTCTCTCTCTAATATTTGGTTGTTTGTGTACTCACGGCTCGGGTGTGTAGAGAGGGTCTGAGCTGTGCCGCACATACTGAGTGCAGTGAAACACACGGAAGGCCAGACCTGCCAGGAAGTCTCGTGGAGAGAGATACCCAGCCACAGGCCTGATGGTGAAGCCGGTGCGCTCTGAAACAGTTCATAAAGCAACGTTACGTTACAGAGAAAATCGTCCATAAATCCTGATCAAACCAACATCGGATGAACCGATGTCCCTTTTCTCTCACCTTTGAGGAAGCGCGAGACGTCCTCCAGCTGAGGGATGTTGTCCTCGCGGACGTCACAGTGTTTGATGAGCATGGGCAGGTTCTTGAGATACTCGCGGCAGGCGTGTGTGGGGTAGAGTTTATTCAGCTCCCTGAACACCACTCCCCATGTTTTCACCTCCTCCTCCGTGAACTCTATACGGGGAATGGGGTCTCCACTGATGGAAGGGACAGCTTTCAATTAGACTTATATTACATTAAAAATAAAGGCGCTTTATGATGCCATAGAAGAACTTGTTTTGTCTAAATGGTTAAGTACCTTTAACATCTGAAGAATTTATACAAGGTTTTTCAGATTCTAAAAAGGTAAGAATGACCCTTTGAATGAATGATTCTTTGTGAAACCAAAAATGGTATAATCATTAAAGTATAGTCATTTATTACAAATGAAGCTACATTTGTGCACTTGCCTTTAATAGTGTATAGAAGCATACCAGGCACTTGTGCATTTTTTCTGTTTAAAAAGATCAAAGAGTGTGTTGTAGGTACTGTCCATAATTAAGTGGCATATGTATAATATTTGATATTGTTCATCAAAACCAGAAAACATAAATTTAAAAAAAGTTTATTAAATTAAAAAAAAGTCTAATAATTTATTATATCATGACTAATATACTGTTTAGGGTCAGTTAAATGTTTTAAATGTATTTTATGCTCACAAAGGCTGCATTTATTTGATTATTGAAATAAAATAAGAACATATTGTAAAATATCATTTCAATTTAAAATATTGGAATATATTTTTTTCTGTGATGAAGCTGAATTTTCAGCATTGTTACTCAAATGATCCTTTAGAAATTGTTCATTTGCTTCTCAAGATGCATGAAGTCATGCTGCTTAATATTGTCACAGAAACCATGATACAATTTTTTTATGGAACCAAAATTGGTTATTCTATATGGCATCAAAGCTTTGCAGCACCTTTATTTGTACGAGGGTAAATGTGTATTACTCTTATGTTAAAATATATTTAAAACTCACTGTTTGTAGCTCATAGCCAAATCTGCAAAATACTTCCTCCTTTTGCGATAGACGTTGTCCTTGAATCCCTGTCGTAACAGAATCATAACAGTGAGCTACGTGATGACATCATACTGATGCGCTAATCGAGATTAAACGTTGACACCTACTGGATGATCCGCATCCAGATCGGATCCGTACATCAGCACACGGTTCGCACATTTATCCAGATCTGAAATCTTTTTCGGGAACCATGGCACGTTCTCCATCTCTGGAGAAAAACAACAAGAGTCAAATATTGAGTAAATGCTGAGAGCGTCACATCTGTCTGGTATTATCATTCATTCCCGTACCGCTTTCTTCAGGCAGACGGTTGTCAGGAGCGTCCATCTCCAGCACGTTCACGTGTTTCCTCAGCAGCTGAATGATCTCGTGAAGCTGCTCGCGGTTGCTGTCGCAGTCCACGAAGATCTCGAACTCTGAGTTGCGCCTTTTGGATTTTCTAGACTCGATGTGCACCAGGTTGACGTGGTTTTCCTGTTGAGTTATATATGATGTTTAATTCTATCCTTTTTAAATCTAAGGAAGGATTATTTAAACAAGAAAGTCTTGCAACCCTTCACCTGGAAAAGTTTTAGCGCCTTTACAAGTCCACCGACTTCATTCTTCAAGGAGAACACAACAGCAGCCCGGCCTCTCTCCGTAGACGCTGTTTTGTTGTCTTTATTCTCCTCGATCTTTGTGAAAGCAGATTTGTTCATCTGCAAAACACAGGCAAAAGACATAAATAAAAGTTAGATTGATTTGACCACCTGTTTTTATGGATTAGGGCAAATAGAATTTGGTCACTAATTCGGTAGTTTTTTTATGTGACTTATGTGTAGCATCAATACCTTCAGCCCACTTTAAATCTAACACTTATTTATGTGCTCATGGCTTGTCAATCAGATCATGTGGATTAAAGAGTGTGTTAAACAACACTTATTCACTTAAGGTAACACATAACAATTTTTTATTCGGTTTTATTCTAATGGTTTTTAACTTTTCGGTTAAGAGTAAAAAAAAAACAAAGAATCACATAACTAATAGGTTATATATATATATATATATATATTCTCTACATGAACATATACATGAACTCAAAATGTTCTATACAAAATAAAGAAAAATACTAGCATGCTAATTTTATATGAGCTTCAAAAAGTGAAATTCAAAGTGGTCAAAAATTGCACTTAGCTTTAATTAGACTTTTTAAAGATTTTAACTACAGCAATGTAGTTACTACGTACAAAAACTTGTACTAAATATTGATCACTGAGGTGTTTGTTTTTTAATAATCTTAAACTACAACAAACTCCAGCTGCGAACAGGTCATCCGATTAAAGGTGCTGGTTCCTGCGTCAGTTTAGCACCGCGGACAGCGACAGTCATCATGACCTGCTTAACATAAGCACGAGCAGAGGGACGCTCCGCGAGCCCTGTCCCAAGGTTGCAGACATGGGATTAAGTCCAAGAAATCACACCCATAGTTATGATTAGTGATATAAGAAGTGTATAATGTATATGAAGTACTTCCATACATATGTATGTATTTAATAAACATTGAAGTATATTTCTTAAAACAATTTTCTTTTTTATTTTTACATATTTAATTACATTCATTGCTTTTGTATTTCTGAAAATATCTACTGATCGTGACAGAATTACTATCACAGTTTAAAAAATGCAGTTTTTTATATTAAATAAATAATTAGCATAAAATTGTATAATAAATAATATTTCATATCTCTGAGTAATATTGTATAAAAAATATTTTAATTTAATATTAAGCCATATAAGAATTAATAATTTAATTTAATTGAAGTACATCCATCCATTCACATAAAAAATATTTACATAGATGTTATTTTTTATTTATTTAGCTTTACATATTTATTCACATTTATTCTGAAAATCTTCTGATTATAATAGAATGACCATCACCCCTTCATTGGCAGTGGAGTTTAAACAAAAAATGCCAAAAAAAATGTCTAGAAAATCTTAAAAAAAATTTGCATCAAATAGCATTATTATTTAATTAATAATATTCAATATTTGTATTTAATATCACAGAAATAATATTTGCTTTTATCATTGAGTCATATAATAATTAATAATTTTATTTTATTTATTTTAACTACGGATTATGAGAGAATGACCATTAGCCCCTTCACACTTAATAAATAAATAAATAAAAATGTATTCCATACTTTAAACATTAATTGCTTTTTATTTAATACTACGCCGTATAATAACTATTCAACACTTTTTCAAAATAAAATATACTTTAATTTATAAACTACTCAACAAAGAGCTTTAATTGCTCCTCAGACAAAGCTTGTCATCTACTGACCATGTTTCTTTTATGGTGCATGTGGGATAGTAATCGTCCCTGTCCTCGTCTTCCCGACAGCAGGATTCCCGACAGCATTAGTGCATTGACCGTGGCAGGGTTCAGAGTCCTGCGATTCACCGTCTCGGTTTAACAAAGACGGGCCAGTGTCTGTCGTCTTAAAACAATCTCATTTGTACAGCGAGGAAGCCTATTATTAGCGCCCTCTTGTTTTAATCTTACACTGGGATTAGGCTGCAATTAATCACTCCACGCACATCTCTGTTAAGTGTACTTAATTTGATGCATCTTTAGATTTGGTGAGAGAAGGATAGGAACATCTTATTTCCAATGGTGTCAAGCATGCATGTGTTGCGCGGAAAACTAAAGGGAGAGCTTAAGCAGTGCATCATGGGATCTGTCAACTTTGCTTTACAGAAACCTGCGCTTCCTGGAAATCTACATTTGCCATTATAAACCATGTACAACATAATTTTTGTGCATGGAAAAACGTAACTTTAATTTTCACCTGCGTAGCAATTATAAAAGATAATATAATTATGAATTGTATGCAAATCGACCAACTTAGTAAAAACTAAATGTTTGTTATTTATAAATAATATATAATTATATAATATATTGATGATAGCAATATTGGAGAAAAAGCACTTACTTCATTGTTAAGTTGCTTCTCTTCCAAAGTCAGACCAAGGTTCATGGAGTCAAAAGATCTTCCTCTGCGTGGTCCCTCGCTTTTAGTCGAGTACATGCTGATGTTTCGTATTATTTCAATGAGTTTGTTAGTTTTTTAACTGGATGTGCTGCAATTGTTGTAATACAATGAGACTGTGCGCTTTGCTATTTATGAGGTTCTGAAGAGGAGGAGGAGGAGGAGGGGTGGAGAGTTAATCTTCCTCCTGACAGCAAATGGAAAATGAGCAGCTTCTCACGTCATGGGGATATTCATATGAGAGACATACCTTTTCATATTCTCTTTGACATTCTGCACACAAAAAGATCTGTGTGTGCGAGGAGAGCCGCGTCACTGGCAGGAGTTAGGAACAAAAACGCCCACTTCACGCCCCAAAACATCTTTCCTGAAATATCTCTTATCTGTCTGCAAATGAAGTTAACAAATATTATAAGTCATTAATTGCTGCACAGTTATATATATATATATCAAAAGATGTTTTGTTTTATTTACATAACTTCATAAATGATGCATTAAGTGTTTTTTTATTCACACAGAACTATTAAAAAGGTATAAAAAAACAAAAACAAACATAATATAAAGTTAACATGCTAACTCAGGAAATTGTTGGATTATATGTTGTTAGTGGGTGATGAGTCTTTAGAAAGAACACTAGAAAAATGAACTAATAAAATAAAAAAGCATGCTTTTTAGACGCCATAGAAGAACTTTTCTTTAACTTTTCTTTAACATCTGAAGCAACTTTCTGTTTCAAAAAAGGCTCTTCATGCCAGGCATATTAAATATAAATAAATAAGTATATAAATACATTTCAGAGATCTCAAAGAGGTAAATTATTAAGTGGTATACATGTAATATTTGATATTGTTCATCAAAACAAACAAACATATACAATCAGCATGCCTTTAATTGTGTTTTATTAAAAAATATATTATTTATTACATTTTAAAATAATAATTTATTGCAGCATGACTAATATATACATTCATTTTCAAGATGTTTTTGAAAGAAATCTTTTATGCTCACCGAGACTGCATTTGAAAGAAAGAAGTATGTGAGCTATTTACAGTATATGGGTCAGACTTAAACATGGAGAGGGTCTTGTTTTAAAGAAGATTCCCTCTGATTCCTCAGATGAGTCTTCGGTCATGGTTAAATTACAGTAAAAGCCCTCAAGAGGATGATCTCTCTGTCCGGGCACCCTTGAAATGTTAGATTGAGGCCAGCAGATTTCATTAAGTTAGATGGGTGGATCATACTCTACTCTACTTAATACCAGTTTGTCTGTGTGAGGGATTGCGCACCTCTTTAGGACTCAGAGGGACTTTGAGACCTAAATTTCCCATCCTTCCTTTTGGGGTTTGGGTCACATGTGGCAACAAACAAGCCTGAATCAGGTGGACTGAAGAAGGAGATTGTTTTGACAGGATCACGTGCTTCACACAAGCCTGAGATAGAAGTGGTACTGAGCAATTTCTCTAATTAAAGAGGCGTGGAAAACTGAATTATACTGACTTTTTGGTCTTTTTCCTGTTAGATGATCTAAATTCATCTTGATTTAGGTCAAAATTAAATAAATAAAATTAAAAATAAATAAATACAAAAACCTGACAGAATACAAGAAATATTGGCTAATGAAATACATAAAATCTAACCATGTATGAATAAATTCAGTATTATCAAATAAAGATTGTTGGATCTGATTTTATTCTTTACAACTAAAGTTGTAAAAAAACAAAAAAATGTATTAAAAATATAATTAAAAAATATGTTAAAATAAATTTAACATATTGGAATAAAATAAATGTAACATATTAGTTAGAAAAGAGTAAAAATGTTAAAAGCAATAAAATAAACAATAAAAAAAATCATAAATATTTATATACATCTACATATACACATACATTATTAACACACAGACACACACACAGTACAGTATATATATGTACTGTATATACTGTAAATATGTCAAACGATAAATCACGATTAATCGCACCCAAAATAGTTTTTTTTATATTATATATTTGTTTGTACTGTATACATTTAGTGAAAAAAAGAAAATATATATACACACACATACATAAATATTTTGAAAATATGTACGTTTTTACATCTATATATTTATAGTAATGTAATTTTACTTTTTATATTATTTATAAATATATTTAATATTTAAGTAGCATATTTCTCTTAAATATATTTGCATTTGTGTGTATATATATATATATATATACACAGTACACACACATACATATGTAAACAAAAATGTCAGCACTAATATATATGTACATTTTTAAGATAAATTAATTTAATTAAAAATAAAAAAAAAATTATCAACAGTGAATTTTATAAAAGATTTCTGAATATAAATAGTTAAAATTAAAAAAATAATTAGTTGTAAAGTACATGTATGTTAAAATACAACATGTCAAATAACAAACATTAAAAATGTAAAAAATGACACCAAACTTTTGTTTTTGATGTTATGTGTTCATGTATGAATATACAATTATATAAAAATGTTTATATTTTTAATATGACAATTAGCAGGTGCCGCACAGTTTTTGTCAACATTATGCAGCACAAGACAAAACGTTCATGGAAGTCTAGTGTGACCAAAGACTAAAAATACTTCTGACATAGATCCCCATCTACTTCCCAAAGCCGTGATGTCCCACACGTGTCAGAGTTCGTGTGGGCAGTGTGTAAACTAAGGAAAACCCACCTGGCGAAAGGCAAACAAACTCCTATCAACACCACAGTGTGTGTTTGTGTGTGTGTGGAGGAGGCTGTTACATCAAAGCCTGAGCTCCAGGGGTCTGGAGACCACACGAAGTGCACTGATGGGTGCAATGTCAGAGCCCCAGGAGCCTTTTAACAGAGTTTGCTTTTAAACGTACGCCAAATGTGACGATAAAGAAGCTGTGACTGGGAATCTTTGTACTGGTTACTTGATTTTTTTTTTTTTTGCATGAGGTGCTGTTATAAAGTCCATTTATAATTCATAGCTGTTTTAGAGGTAGGAGCTCTAATTTATGAGTTTGACAGGGCAAGATGACATCTATTGCGATTCAAGTGAGTTTGAATGATGAGCATATAGTTTTAAAGATTGGTGCTAAAAATGTTTTGTTTAGTCTTAATAGTTTAAAGTATGTTAGATAGATGAAGTGAGTTGATATTAGAAATTGATATTTAAGCGTGATGAGTCAGTCTCTCACTCTCTCTACACAAAACGAGCTCAGTGTTAATTAAAGGAAGGGTTGGCTTACATTATGCAGGCTCTGGTTCTTTTGTGCTGTTTGTTCTGAAGAGGCTCTTAGCTGCAGTGGCTCATCGGTACACACTCATCTCATTACAGCTCATTCACAACCCAACACAAGCCCACAAGCACCCAGAACACAACAGTTCACCCTGTATGTTTCAGAAAGAAAATAATGCTTTTCTTAGGACCTTTAAAATTATGACAAAAATGTTGTGCTACAGAAATGATAACTTGGCAAGAATCAAAAATTGTGAATTAACCACAAAAAATGTAAACATCCTGTATGGATTTGGAAAAAAATGCTTATTTTTCATGTAATTTGTTCAAAAAATGTGTTTTTATAAAAAGTACAGTTCTATTTTAGAACCATTGAGACCATGTGTGTTAATTGTGACAAATTAATTTATTGATTAAGCTCATTTTATTTCATTGCAATCAATTTAAAATGAATACATATATATATTTATTAAAAAAATATATATATTTAAGAATTTAATGACAATCAGAACTGAGAATTGCAAATTACATTCTGATATGGTAATAAGAATTTGGGGGAAAACATCCATAATTGTCATAAAAAAATTTCAAAAATTTTGCTGATTACTAGATTTATATTCATGAAATTTATTTGCAACAGTTTGTTCAAATATAAATGAACATTAAACATAATCAAGTCTTTATCTTAGGAGAATAAAACTATTAAACAGCTTTGCGCAAAGCATTCTGGGAAATGAGTTTCGTTTTTGTTATTTTACCTTTTTTTATATTTTGTATTTATTTATATTTTATATTTTGTAAATATAAAGACTTGTTAATGTTTAATGTCCATGTATCTTTGAACAAACTGTTAAAATGCATACATTTAAATCTACAGTAAGTTACTGCCAGTAATACTGTAATTTCCACAGTTCATTGTGACAAATTAATTTTTGACATTTAAGTACATCTTATTCATTAGGATCAATCAATCAAATAAATAAGGTTGCATTAATGAGAATTTAAACAGAATAAAAAATAAATAAACCTGATAAAATACAGGGAAAATGTCTTTAATGGTCATAAAAATGGTCATGCTAAAATAGTCCTGAAAGTTTTAATTTATTTAAATTTTAATATTATAATTAATAAAGATAGTATAATAAGATTTGTTTTGTCATTTTATGACTTGGAAATGTTCTTAACAGATTTAGCTGTAACCATTTATATCACATTAAAGCAACATTAGCACCCTCCATGTCACAATAATCAAGTATTTATGCATTTACAAACAAGTGTCGAAACTTTTCTAGAATTCCCTGAAGAGGCAGAACATCACAATTCACAAACAAGTGCGTGTGTGAGAGACAGATTAACTAGAGACAAGGGAAAGTGTGAGTGTGTTTCGTCTTAGCAGGTGGCACAGAGAAAATGCCCATCCTAGACAGACCCCACTGATAACCTGGCCCAGTTCTGTTCGTTTCAATCAAGGGATTTACACACACACACTTGGCTATCCACCCTAATCTCAATAATGATACCAACTCTAGAGTTCACATGAGTACACACAGTCAACCACAAAAGTTTTAGATTAGATTTTACTGCTGCAGTAATACATTAAAGTAGCTTCCAGTCTCGATCTGTTCACACTGATCTAGTCTAGAATCAGATACGTGGCATCTGCTGTATGTGAAAATCTGCTTTGCATTATAAATGAGTTCAGCAGCCATGAACAATAGCAGCACGAGTTTGAATAGTAACCCAGGAATATTCAGGACATCATAAAAGCATTTGCATCAAAGCATCAAACTTTTGAGTGGAAGCGAGTCACTTAATGGCACGCTGTCAAACAAAAAAGCATAAAACGTTGTGCGTCATTGATGGTCATTTCAGGAGCTCCACCTCTGACAGAACAAACACTAAACATATGCTAACAGCTCCACGAGCGCCGCACATCCACTGAGAGTCTGTCAGATTCAGGAGGAGAAATCACTCCGTTCTGACATTTTAAACGCTGGGAGGGTCACAGGTTCAACAGACGCTGCTTCCGTTCACGCAGACAGGCTGTCATTACTGATAGACATCAACACGCACCTGAAGGCCTCCCAACACTGCCATCTTTACACATTCACCACATCAGCTAAGATAAACACCAGGCAAACAGAAAGAAAGAAATAAAGGAAAAGGATTTTGTGATGATAAAGCGAAAGTTTATTTAAACAAACAAAAAATGATGACATTATTTACTCACTCGTAATCGGTTTCTGTGGAACACAAAATGTTTGGAAAGAGAGAGAGAAAAATACCCTTCGCACTGCCTTTTCATATACAAATAATAATAATACATATTTCATAATGCATATAAATACAAATGTATTTTTTAAATTTCTTGGTAGTTTTTGGCACACACACACACTTTTAAATTTTAATTTAAATAAAAAAATACAAACAATTATTATTTATTTATTACTATTATTATTATTAGAATAAAATACATTTAAGAGGTTCCTACACACACACAACAGTGTTTAGTGCAATGTAAAAAATAAAAATAAAAAACTAAGATAGAAAATATATATATAAAGTCAAAATTATGAGTATAAATAATGATAAATATTTAAAAAATAAACTCATAGCAATACAAGAAGTATTGTAAAAATGTTTAAAGAATAGTCAAAATTCCAAGAATAAAGTTATATTATTAAATATTTCGAGAATAAATTCAAAATGAAATACATGCGTGTGTGTGTGTTTATATATTTGTTTTATAAGTATATCTGTATATCTATGTTAAAAACTATAAAGCGGTGCCTTTTAACAATATAATTAAATGCATATTATAATAAAATTATTAATATTAATATAAGTTTAAAAAAAAACCAAAAAGGTCCTTATGTTCTAAATGCTGAATTGAGGGTTCAATAGATTGTTATAAGTTGGTGTGAGATATAATTTTTTAATCCGAATGCAAAAACAATTAAGATTAGAAGTGAATAAAGAGCACCGTGTAAATATCATTTGGCTAATAAAAGCTCAGATAAATTGGATTTTTAATGGAGATTGATAGCTGTGGGCACTAAACTGTCCTTGTATGGAAAGAATGGAAAACATTCCTCGAAATATCTGCTAGTGTTTAAACATCAGCGACAGAATTAAACAGACCATCATCAGAGTTATTCTGGGAAATCCGGTCTGAACCAAGAGAAAGTTTCATTGTGTGTTTGTTGACAGGAGAGATAAACAGCAGCTGAAGGAGGCTGTGATGAGAGGCAGCTCCAGCCCTTAATGAGCTCCATCACACAAGCAGCTGGACGTACGAAGGAAAAACAGACGTACGTGCCAGAGAGCACAATGTAGACGTGTGTCACGTGCTCCGAAGAACTCATTCATCTTTAATGACATGCATTATTGAGTTCCTACCTGATTTTACACAATTTAGATTTAAAGGAAAATGTTACTACTGTTAAAAGAGTGAGAATAGAACAAATTATAGATGTACATTTTAATGAAAGATTGCAAAGACGAAAATGCTTTTATTGGAATAAAATGAACATGATTATAAGTAATGTACGTTAAATAGTAATTGTGTCAAATTTTACTGTAAAAAATTTGAGGGCTGTATGATTTTTTTCAATGTGCTTACCAATTTTATTTGATGCATTCACTTGATTAAAAAAAAACACTGCAAACGCAAATACTATGAAATAATATTACAATTTAAAACCACTGTTTTCTATTTAAAAAAGTAATTAATTCCCAGTGATGCACTAATTTTCAGTATCATTACTCAAGTCTTTAGTGTCACATAATATCATTTTGATTTGCTGCTCAATAACACTATTAGTAATAATTAGTGCTGTCAAACTATCACATCAAAATTACATAATGAGTACTGTGTCTATTTATTATGTATATATAAACACATACAGTACATATATTTAAGAAAACAATTGTTTATACAGTATATTCAATATATAGAATATAAAATATAAATATATAAATGTAAGTATTTTCAAAAGATATACCGAACATGTTTTTATATATACATAATAAATAAGCACAGTACCCACAAATATATTTTGTTAACAAAAACGTTATTTTGAATATGATTAATTGTTTGACAGCACTAATAATAATAATAATAATATTATAATATTGATGTAAAAACAGTTTGCTGCTTAATTATTAGAGTTCTTTGAAAAATAAATGGTTAAAAAAAAGGTTAATTTTTTTTAACAATATAAATGTCTTATTTTTGTTATTTCATGTTAATGTTATTTTTGATCAATTTAATGCAAATTATTATAAATCTTAATGAAAACAAACTTTTTAATGATATTGTATGTAGTGTAATACATACTTTATAAAAAATACAATTTAATTTAGCATTTCTACTAAAAATATGGCTTGGTTATTACATGAGACATTTGAGGTTTGTTTGTCTTTAAACCCAATGTATGACTTTTACTGGCTGTTGCACGCATCTAGCATGGTAGACTAGTTAGTGGGCTGTTTTAGGCCATGCTGCACGTCATCAGTAGTTCTGGGCATCAGTGAGATGTTTGACAGCTGCCAATCATCTATATTTACGCTTTCACTTCTACATGAACAGCTCTGCTTCTTGTCTTAACCAGTCCTCTGTCAACTCGTATCAGTTGAGCGTTCACTCAGACACGCAGTGGTCTGGATCGAACCAACTCTAGTGCTTCCTCACCCTGAGGTACATCTGTCAGACGATCCTCAGGGAGATCTAAAAACAAACACACGTCAATCAAAGTTCTTGTGTACCTGAGCATCTGGTCATTTCAGGCCAACCAAGATTCCTCAAAAACGACAAAAGCCAGTGGCTCGAAATCATGCAACTGTGGTTAAAATTAGCCCCTGTCCATTTTACATTCAGTCCGGGTCGATATCCCAGCTGAGCGTCTGGCCGTGTCTCTCTCAGGTCCTCCTCCTACACACTGAATTTCCATAAGAATGCAGCGCGCTCTGCATATCAAACCGAACTCTTAATTAAAGATTCCTGCTGGCGTCACATGTGCGGGAAGTGCGCAGTAGACCCTTTCTCCCCGTTCTGATGGCCATTTGGAAAGCAAATGAGGGAGACAATCACAGCCGGGACGTGACAAACACATTTGAGGGACACCTGATGGAGAACATCAGTAAACACTTGAATGCATGCTGCAAAGTATGCTTAAAAAAAACATCAGCACACTAATCTTTCAGTTTGAAGCGTATTTTATAATATATTAGTGCTGTCAAATGATTATTTTCAGAGCAACATAGGTTATGTTTATATATTAAATATATTTATTCATAAGCAGTGCTGTCAAATTAATAATCGTTATATTACATAAATGTTTTTGTGTAAATAATATATGAGTGTACTGTTTATATTCGTTATCTATATATAAATACACACACATGCCTGTATATATTTAAGAAAAAAGCGTAACACAAATAAAGTAACGTAAAATAAATTGTTCGTCGCACACTAGATAAAATATAATTAAAAAAAACTTTTTTAATCACACCCAAAATGAAAGATTTTGTTTACAGAAAAATTATTGTGTATATATATATGTATATAAAAACACACACAAATGCATGTATATTTAAGGAAAAATGTTGTTTATAAACGAAACATATTTTTTCATAAGCAGTGCTGTCTAACGATGCATCGCAATTAATCATATCCAAGATAAATGTTTTTGTTTGCATTTTTTACACATGCTTGTATATATTTAAGGAAATGGTGTTATGTTTATATTTAATTTGAAGCGTAACAAAATAAGTAGCGCAAAATAAAAACTGAATAAAAATAATTACTCCATACAAAACAATTTACAAAACATGTTTTGTTTATTTAATAGAAATGCTGGTGTTTACAAACAAAACAATGATTTACACAATTCAAACAAATATTTTAAACTGTAACAACATTTTTTTTTTGGTGTTATCTAAAAAAGATAAGTCCTATCAAAAGGAGATGAACTTATCTCCGGTCTTTTGGGTCTGGATCTCTGTAGAATGGTTTTGTTCATGTTTCAGCTTGACACATTGGATGGAAGAGAAAAGTCCTTTTTTATAATGTCTGCCAGTTTCGGTTCCACTTCTGACAACAAGCCAACCAGGTGCTGGACCTGTAGATGAGATGAGAAAAGACGAGAAGCTCTGTGATCACTGAGGGTCTGTAGGAGCACCGAGAAAGACCAAAAATAATAATAATAAAAAATAAATTAAAAAAAAGAAAAAAAAAGGAGAAGAACGTACCACCGTTATATGTTGAGGTACAAGGGAGCCAAGAGCAGACACACAGCTTTTCTCGGTCAAACACCCTTCCTTGACTATGGCTGATAACAGATCCTGAAGATTAGAGGGAATTTTCAATAAATTAATATGGGAATATATTTAACATTTGTACGTTTTAACTGAGTAAATTTTTTCATGCAGAATATAATACAATGTGTTTTTTGGAGTGTGCTTGTATACTATACATCCTAAAATGTTATTATTTCTTATCTTTTAAATGTCATATTTATAATATAATGTAACCAAATAATATATTAAATATATCTTAAATTAAAATGTAATAGCCACTGATTTTCTGAAAAAATTAAAAAGAAAGAAAAAGACACCTTGCACTTGAAAAAAACAATTTGTTAAAATTGTAAGATTTAAACTTAAATCTATATTTTGAATAATAGAATATAGATTATATACTTTTTTATATTTTATAATATAGAATATAGTATATTTTAAATGTAAGCATTTGTTATTTTATAAATCTGACTAAATTGAAATTGAATTTAATTGTATATATTTATAATATATAATCACTATTAATTGTGATTAATTGCATCAAAAATAAATGTTTGTGTACATACATATTATGTATATAAACACACACACACACACACACACACATTAATGTATATTTTTAAAAAAATAGCACGTTTATATATTACATTTATTTATAAGTAATGCTGTCAAACGATTAATCACACAATGTGATTGTACTGATTATATTTATTATATATAAACACACACACACACGTATGTGTGTTTATATAGATATAAAAATATACACAGAACACACACATATATTATGGAAACAGAAACGTATTGTTCATGCTACTAATCGTGATGAATCATTTGACGGCACTAAATATAATATATTATAATAATGCGTAAGTGTTTAGCTGAGAGTTTCACCTTATCCAGTTCCATAAGGACGGCTGAGAGGAACTCCGCTGTGGTTTCCACTAAAGCTTTGAGTTGTTCATCTCCCTCTTGCTTCACTTCTTCTTTCCTACTCTCTTCAGATTCAGAGTTAGCAGCTGTTCGGCTCTGACGCCATTCAGCATTGAAGTGCAGAATGCGAATAAGACTTCCTAATAATTCTGTACCTGTAAAGAATAAACACACATTACGAATTGGAAACAGCAATATAATAGCAAACCTTAAACAAACAGCACAATGCCTTTCATGAAGCAATGAATGTTGTGCTAGACGTGTGTGTTTCGTACTGATATCTGTCTGCAGGCTGGAGTGTAACGCTGACAATAAAGCAAGCGCTGGAACCAGGAGGCCTTTCTGCTCCTGCAGGATGAGAGGAGGATCGTCCGCTTGACATAAATCCTCACATACCATCTTACACACAAACGTCCACACTCCACGACCAAGAGCTCCATCTCCGTCTCCAACTGTAGACGACGTGAGAATGTAGCACAGTATCCACAAAATGATTAGGCAACACAACACTGATAATAGAAATGTTACACTGAAGACCAGAGCAATGATGCTAAAAACTCAGCTTTGCTTCAAAGGAATAAATTACATTTTTAAAAGTGTTGTAATAATAAATGATTCAGTCCCACTTTATATTAGGTGGCCTTAACTACTGTGTACTTACATTAAAATGAATCAATTAGTACACAAAGTATTAGTATTGTTTTTACATTGTACATATATTTAAAAATACCTATATGTATATATGTATATTACATTTATATTTTCGCTGCTGACCCATCTCTTACACCTTAACCCACCCTTAAACCTACCCATACCACCAAACCTGTCCTTAACCGCACTCTTATCCCATCTCAATAGCAGCAAAAGTGTTTTGCAATAAAATATGACCACAATAAGTACACTGTAGATATTTTTTGATGTAAGTACATAGTAGTTAAGTCCACTTAATATAAAGTGTGATAATTTTTGTAATAATATTTCAAAATATTACTGTTTTTACTGCATTTTTGATCAAATAAACACTACCTTGGTGAGCATAAGAATCTAATTATCAGAGAAGGAATGCTAATGTGCAGCTAAAGCGATTAAGCTATTGCTCCTAAAAAAGCTGGCTAAACAGAAATGGATTTTCAAGGTTAGTGTGTGTGTGTGTCTCACCCAGAGCCTGCATGCCCTCTTCTACTGTAGTCAAAAGCTGGAGTGAATGAAGATAAACTTCAAGAGCCTCCGGACTCTCTGACCTACAACACAATCATTTGAATAAGCCTAAATTCATATTATAAAGAAACATTGATCTGATTCAGACGGAACTTCTTCTCTTGCTCTAGCAGCAGACAGAGAAATAGGTTGGTAGATGCCTCGGACAGACAGACACACATCACCTTAATTAACACGTCTCACCTAAGCTGTGTGGCCGCCTCAAGCAGAGAGGACACGACGTCCTGCTGTGTGTCCTTGTTTGGGTCACTGTCACTGGATGGGGAGGACACCCAATTCTTCATCATCTCTTCATCCTCATCAAAGAGCTTATCCACCAGCTCCCCAACCTTAACCAGCAAATCCACTGCAGAGAGAGATCAACTACAGAGTCTCAATACTTCAGAGGAACTAATCGGTTTGCTAAAAGATTTTTAATATAAACTTAATATATATATTAAATGTTAACCTTGTTTAATTAAACATTTTAAATAAAAATATAACATTTATTAAGTATTATTATATATATGAACTATTACTGTTTTAAGAATTACCAATATTTATTTATTAATTAGCTATAGAAAAGTTATTGTTAGGCGGGAAAAAAAGAAATGTTTTTAATATATATTTAGCCAACATTTGTCCACAAACTAGCTCGTGGAAAAAACAAACTAAAGTAAATAAACCGTTAATAATAATAATATAATTGTAAATGTTTATTTAATATTTTTTACCAACAAAAAATAAGAATAAAATAATTAATAATAATAAATACATACTAAATATAAAAAATCCAGCCAATTTTTGGTTCCAAAATAGCAAAAATGATTTATCATAAACAAAATATATACTACTACTAATCATATTGTTGTTTGAAATGTTTATTTAATGTTTTCACATACAAAAAAACAACAGAAAAAAGCAAACAAATAAATGAATTTACATTTAGATATCAATAACTAATATTTAACAAACTGTATTATCTAATAACAAACAGTTCTTTAATTATAAAAAATATATAATTATAAATACATGACTAAATATTAACAAGCCAACAAACTAGTAAAAAGTTTATAATAAACAAATGTAAATATAATAATGTTTATTGATAAAAACAAAAACACACACTTTTATGTGAACTTAAAATGAATTTAAAATATGAAATTTACTGAAATATTAACAATTATTTATGTTTTTTTGGTAAATATGAATAATAATAATACAAACAATTATAAAAAGTTGGAAAAAAAATTGCTAGTAGTAGTAAAAATGTGTTTTAAATAATTATTATTCATTGCTAAAAAGTAAAAATCACACATGAAAAAATAAATAATTATGCCCAAGTAAAAAAAACGATTACTGACCGTTGGTGGAGCTGCTCATGATGAAACACAGGCTGCTGCACACCGCAGGCTGCTGCCGTATCCTCTCCAGCCACAGAGGGGCGACTTCAGGCTGAGATACGCACATTAGCAGGAGCCTGAAGAAGACAGAGTTGGTGCAAGTCACATACATGCATTTAGAAAAAATATAGCACATATCTCAAAGTTTTCTTCAATTTTACTAACAGGGCTTTATCAGCACTCACCTGCAAGTCTCCAGGAGCGTAGGTGGATCATTGTCCCCGAGCAGAAGTAGTAACACAGAGCTGAAACATACAGAGAACATGCCAGACATGAACGAGTTGTGTTGTATTTATGAAAACTAGCTGAATTATACTGAAGTTAACACGGAGTTACCTTAGGTCAGAGTTCTGGCTGAGAGATGCACATGTGTCACGGAAACAGGCCATATTACCCAGAATGCCTACACAGATTTCCTGTAACAGAAGCTCAGAGTAATTACCCAGCAAACAGAAAATGTTTTCACAACGTTGTATTTTGTTTGCAATTAGGTAATGTTGTAGTACAATGTTTTAAAAACTTTAAAAAAATAAAAAATAAATAAATATATGTATATATATATATATATGTATATATATATATAAACGTTTTAAAAACTTTGTAAAAAACCTAACTGATACCGAACCTAAATATCACGTTTGTTTACTACGAAAATGAAACCAGACCAAACAGACCAGACCTTTTATTCAGGTATTAAAATAACGTAATCTGCACGTTGGAAAAAAACGTTTTAAAAAAAGTCGTGAAAGTAACCAAAATACAATCAGTAAAATAATAATGATACATGAAGCAATTTAGTGACTGGGAAAAGTTTCAGTAATATTTTACTCGGTACATGTTCAGTAATGCTTGCGTTACAACACACTCAGGTGAAATTTTGATAAAAAAATGCCACAAGTCAGCTCTATATTCTGTTTGTGGTCAGTTTTTTATTTATGTGTGGCGTCCAAGTTTATAAATGAATGCTAAAGGACAGCTTCTAATATATACAGTATGTGTAGAGCGATTTATTTAATTTATCTCGCTCTCGCTGGAGCAACCTTGTATGTGTGAAGCGGTCAAGTGAAGGCGTATTTAGGGTTTTACAGTAGTGTAGCGAGGCTACTGGCCCAACAGTGGAAATTATTTCAGCCTCTGTGTTCCATGTCCGACCCGCCCGGCTCGCACTGGACAGTGGTCCTTCTACCAAAACAGCTCATACTGTTTCAGCTATTAAAATAGTTCAGATTTTT